>NQII01004510.1:118245-146513 GCA_002778355.1 Clitarchus hookeri
GATGTTCGCGTACGACCATTTCACGAGTGTACCGTGAATATCGGGAATCCGGTAAAACATCACATCTTTGACATCGCTGCGTCTGGAAAAAGATAATGAAAGAACGGGACAAACTACGACTGACGAGAATCATTAAACGTGACAGACGTGCAACCCTTTCTCAAATTGGCGCAGATTGGATTTGTGGACTGCCCTGCAGGATTCATGGTGTGAATTGCCTCCTGCATATCTTCAGACATTAGTCGAGTCCGTGCCACGTCGTCTTGCGGCACTGCTGCGTGCTCGTGGGGCCCCTTCACGATATTAGGCAGGTGTACCAGTTTTTCTGGTTCTTCAGTGTATTTCAAAGTTACATGAAACAAGAACATTATTCATGTAAGAAATTTTTTTCTGAAACAATTGGTTTTCGGTTGCCGTACTCGCTAAGGGGTCACGCTCATATGGCGATTTCGAATTGACGACGGTTTTAAACCACTCTCCAGCATTACTAAATAAATATCTGTTCACTGAACTGGTATTGTAATGACTAACAACCGTGTGAATTAAAACTCGATACAACACCGCAAAACAGACTAATATTCCAGTTTAAAAAATTACAAATTCTCATCCCATCTGCATAAAAAAAAATTACTACAGCACAACTACTGTTAATAATTTTCAGGTCACTCATATTTTTTGTCTGCACATAAACTTTTAACACTGCTGCTGTTCTGCATCTAACACGTATTGTTTACTTCTGTGTGTCCCACAGTTTCCACTAGTTTGCTCTGTTGAGCGAATTCTTTTTCATGTATATTATTTAGTCAAGTGGTGGTGATTTTTTTATTTCAATATTGGCGGCCTTCTGTCTTTCCTTGGTTGATACATCTCAGTTCACGCAGTGTTTCTTCTTGGCATTGGACCACCTATCCATACTTTCTCAGCTGGCTCCAGGGTATTTTAAATTTATGTCTTCTTTCGTACAAATCCCACAATTTGAACAAAATTAANACTTTCTCAGCTGGCTCCAGGGTATTTTAAATTTATGTCTTCTTTCGTACAAATCCCACAATTTGAACAAAATTAACACGTTACGATATAGCACAAAATAATTGTTCATGTAGTTAGAATGTCATGAAATAAATTTCTTGGAAATTTCATGTGATGTACACCCATATTACCATTTTAACTTTCAAGATAAAATTTAAAGTCAAAATAGTAGGGCCTATAAGGTGAACAAAGTGTCGGATTTCAAAGACATTGCAGCATGCCACTATTGTGACTTCAGTAAACGCTTCAACCTAAACCAAAATCTATGTTAATATGGCGTTTTACAATTTGTACGAATTAATATTTTAATTTAAAATTATCATATTTATATTTAGAAAAATTGACAAATGCTATTTTACACAAAATTGGTAATTTTATCAAGTTATCGTCGATATATCACATAAACACCCAAATATCCTCAAACTGTCGAAAAAAAATTGGCTCTTTAAAAACTTTAAGAAGCAATCTCCCACAACTTACTTTTATAAGCTACTTAAACAGTACGAGATTTTTTTAAGGTTTCGTACATGACTTACACTTTATTTCTACAAACTCGAAAGCATTAATAAACTAAGCCTAAGAGATTCCCGTGTAGAACTAGACAATATCGTTGTTCCACCAGAATTGCATAATTAAACAAGTGAACTGAAATTAAAAATTTTTATACCACAGTGCAATGCCGCGTACGTAACTAAACGTAAGATTGGAGATGCTTAAGGCAGCTCCATAGCAGTATTATGAAAATAGCGTGATTGGTACAAGGGGTCATTGGTTCTAATTATGAACAAGTTATGGACTAAAATTGTTTAGGATAAGTAAATGTATAATCAAGTATTTATGACTCACCTCTCCCCGACAAGCACGCCGACGTATAGTGGAGGCATTTATAAGTACTAAGTCAATTTCCATTTGTCTCTGTATTACTCTCCTGTAATGTGACATGCAACACGAACTATATGTAAAGTAGCAAATGAAAATCTCTCACCTTGAAATATTTGACATTCCCGAAAATGTTTTAGTTTATTTTTTACAAGGCTTGCCAAACCTTCCCAGGAAAGTCTGAACACAAGGATTAAATATGTAGAACATTTAACCACTCGAGACATTAATGTCAGTAATTGAAGGTATGTGAACGTTCACAGTCAATAAATCCGAGCATTGAGGAAACTGGCGGGTAATTATTTTGGCTTCAAATGTTTTAGGTATCATTCTGTTCAATCTGTATGCGAAATTAGTTATTATTATTGAATAATTACTTGTGTTATGAGACATTTGTTTTGGGGGGGGGGAGCTGTCTTTTGTCGTAAGTGCCAAAGTTGCATTAAAACTTACGTAACATTTTGCGTTTTGGCATAAGACAGTCGACAGATAATCTATTCTGCAAGAGAAAACTATTTATTTTGAACCAGAATGCCATCATTACAAAAATTAGCAACGAACTCAAGGCGCAATTATCAGAGGTGAAATGTAAATTNTTTTGAACCAGAATGCCATCATTACAAAAATTAGCAACGAACTCAAGGCGCAATTATCAGAGGTGAAATGTAAATTATACATTACAATTTCAGAACATTATTAGATAACAGTGTGTCAATTTTCTCAGCTTATTAGATATACATTTTTGAAACAGGAAAACTCCAAGGATTTGAAGCATATATATATATATATATATACACGTAACATGTTGTAACTATATCAAAATATCCTACAATTTATTTAACAAGAATTAAAACTGAGCTGCAGTGGAAGTCACAACACACAGAATCGATACTAAGTAACGAGGAAGGTAATAAGAAAAGTCTTCAAGTGCAGCAACACGTTTTCTTTACACACATGCATACACACGCACACTTACATGCTCAAAATAACGGAATGCAGTAAATTACATATTCTTCCATATCTGTAATTAATTTAACTTCATAAATATTATTAACATGTTTACCTAAAATCTTAACACGTGGTTTACACAACTTGGCTTAGTGATGCCAATTTCTAGTAGTTTGTTTCCAAGAGTTTGAAGTTTTTAGATTTCCTGCAATAAATGCACAGTGCCAGAGTGCCCAAGGGTCTATCAATTCAAGTGAAATTATTAGAAATATACATATGTAAATGTTTATAAATAAAAACAAACTAATGTGAATAGCTCCCAATCTAAATATCATTTTATTANTTGGTGTTGACCGCCTGCAAGCTTTGCTAGCGCGTGTGTTCTGACGGCCAAAATACATGGACGCGGGGAGCGTCATGTTTACAAATTTCGATACAGGCAAATACTCAGCCAGAGATACCAGGCTGCAGACTATGATCTAGAATATAACCACGAACTGTATTGAGAAATGACCATCCAATTGCTTCGAAAACATTGACATTTTTGCCTGGATTTATGGAGTGATGTATATCCCTTTTGTGCCATATTTGAACTACCTGATGATGAAATTCTCATCGCGAGACAGGTCATGGAATAACACTACTGTTTCTTGTGACTTCAGGGAAGCAGGTTACAGCTGTTGTATGCAGGCTCGATGTACTCGCTGCTGAAATGGTCGTGATCCCTGATCTTGTAGTTTTGTTCAGTAAATGTAGTGGTGCAGTAGCAGCATCTCTCAATCTATCTATTAACTGGGAAAATAAATTTCTAACCCGTTAGCACTGAGTAACCAGTGTGACAGTATTTTTTTCAACAAAAAATACCTTTTTTTAAAGAAAGAAGAGACGGCCTCCTCTAAAAATTTGCGTAATTGCTGTTCGATAAATAAATATACTTAACAGTTTATGTTTCATACACTGGAAACTGATACATACTCACAAAAAATATAACATCTGAAAGTATGTCTACCACTATTGTTACCACACAAAAATCACTAAGCGTAATATATAACATGTTCTCGAAATAAAATTGTCGTAATTTTCAACATACACTGAAGGGGGAAAAAAATGGTATAGGCGTGCGTATGCAGATAACAGAGGTATTGAACCAATCAGAGTAACGCGATGCGGTCAGCAGCTAGATCGGTTACTGCTGCTAGAATGGCAGGTTATCAAGATTTAAGTGAGTTTGAACGTGGTGTTATAGTCGGCGCACGAGAGATGGGACATAGCATCTCCGAGGTACCGATAACATTTGGATGTTCGCGTACGACCATTTCACGAGTGTACCGTGAATATCGGGAATCCGGTAAAACATCACATCTTTGACATCGCTGCGTCTGGAAAAAGATAATGAAAGAACGGGACAAACTACGACTGACGAGAATCATTAAACGTGACAGACGTGCAACCCTTTCTCAAATTGGCGCAGATTGGATTTGTGGACTGCCCTGCAGGATTCATGGTGTGAATTGCCTCCTGCATATCTTCAGACATTAGTCGAGTCCGTGCCACGTCGTCTTGCGGCACTGCTGCGTGCTCGTGGGGCCCCTTCACGATATTAGGCAGGTGTACCAGTTTTTCTGGTTCTTCAGTGTATTTCAAAGTTACATGAAACAAGAACATTATTCATGTAAGAAATTTTTTTCTGAAACAATTGGTTTTCGGTTGCCGTACTCGCTAAGGGGTCACGCTCATATGGCGATTTCGAATTGACGACGGTTTTAAACCACTCTCCAGCATTACTAAATAAATATCTGTTCACTGAACTGGTATTGTAATGACTAACAACCGTGTGAATTAAAACTCGATACAACACCGCAAAACAGACTAATATTCCAGTTTAAAAAATTACAAATTCTCATCCCATCTGCATAAAAAAAAATTACTACAGCACAACTACTGTTAATAATTTTCAGGTCACTCATATTTTTTGTCTGCACATAAACTTTTAACACTGCTGCTGTTCTGCATCTAACACGTATTGTTTACTTCTGTGTGTCCCACAGTTTCCACTAGTTTGCTCTGTTGAGCGAATTCTTTTTCATGTATATTATTTAGTCAAGTGGTGGTGATTTTTTTATTTCAATATTGGCGGCCTTCTGTCTTTCCTTGGTTGAGACATCTCAGTTCACGCAGTGTTTCTTCTTGGCATTGGACCACCTATCCAGACTTTCTCAGCTGGCTCCAGGGTATTTTAAATTTATGTCTTCTTTCGTACAAATCCCACAATTTGAACAAAATTAACACGTTACGATATAGCACAAAATAATTGTTCATGTAGTTAGAATGTCATGAAATAAATTTCTTGGAAATTTCATGTGATGTACACCCATATTACCATTTTAACTTTCAAGATAAAATTTAAAGTCAAAATAGTAGGGCCTATAAGGTGAACAAAGTGTCGGATTTCAAAGACATTGCAGCATGCCACTATTGTGACTTCAGTAAACGCTTCAACCTAAACCAAAATCTATGTTAATATGGCGTTTTACAATTTGTACGAATTAATATTTTAATTTAAAATTATCATATTTATATTTAGAAAAATTGACAAATGCTATTTTACACAAAATTGGTAATTTTATCAAGTTATCGTCGATATATCACATAAACACCCAAATATCCTCAAACTGTCGAAAAAAAATTGGCTCTTTAAAAACTTTAAGAAGCAATCTCCCACAACTTACTTTTATAAGCTACTTAAACAGTACGAGATTTTTTTAAGGTTTCGTACATGACTTACACTTTATTTCTACAAACTCGAAAGCATTAATAAACTAAGCCTAAGAGATTCCCGTGTAGAACTAGACAATATCGTTGTTCCACCAGAATTGCATAATTAAACAAGTGAACTGAAATTAAAAATTTTTATACCACAGTGCAATGCCGCGTACGTAACTAAACGTAAGATTGGAGATGCTTAAGGCAGCTCCATAGCAGTATTATGAAAATAGCGTGATTGGTACAAGGGGTCATTGGTTCTAATTATGAACAAGTTATGGACTAAAATTGTTTAGGATAAGTAAATGTATAATCAAGTATTTATGACTCACCTCTCCCCGACAAGCACGCCGACGTATAGTGGAGGCATTTATAAGTACTAAGTCAATTTCCATTTGTCTCTGTATTACTCTCCTGTAATGTGACATGCAACACGAACTATATGTAAAGTAGCAAATGAAAATCTCTCACCTTGAAATATTTGACATTCCCGAAAATGTTTTAGTTTATTTTTTACAAGGCTTGCCAAACCTTCCCAGGAAAGTCTGAACACAAGGATTAAATATGTAGAACATTTAACCACTCGAGACATTAATGTCAGTAATTGAAGGTATGTGAACGTTCACAGTCAATAAATCCGAGCATTGAGGAAACTGGCGGGTAATTATTTTGGCTTCAAATGTTTTAGGTATCATTCTGTTCAATCTGTATGCGAAATTAGTTATTATTATTGAATAATTACTTGTGTTATGAGACATTTGTTTTGGGGGGGGGGAGCTGTCTTTTGTCGTAAGTGCCAAAGTTGCATTAAAACTTACGTAACATTTTGCGTTTTGGCATAAGACAGTCGACAGATAATCTATTCTGCAAGAGAAAACTATTTATTTTGAACCAGAATGCCATCATTACAAAAATTAGCAACGAACTCAAGGCGCAATTATCAGAGGTGAAATGTAAATGATACATTACAATTTCAGAATATTATTAGATAACAGTGTGTCAATTTTCTCTGTTTATTAGACATACATTTTTGAAACAGGAAAACTCCAAGGATTTGAAGCATATATATACACGTAACATGTTGTAACTATATCAAAATATCCTACAATTTTAACAAGAATTAAAACTGAGCTGCAGCGGAAGTCATAACACAAAGAATCGATACTAAATAACGAGGAAGGTAATAAGAAAAGTCTTCAAGTGCAGCAACACGTTTTCATTACACACATGCATACACACGCACACTTACATGCTCAAAATAACGGAATGCAGTAAATTACACATTATTCCATTTCTGTTATTAATTTAACTTCATAAATATTATTAAAATGTTTACCTAAAATCTTAACACGTGGTTTACACAACTTGGCTTAGTGATGCCAATTTCTAGTACTTTGTTTCCAAGAGTTTGAAGGTTTTAGATTTCCTGCAATAAATGCACAGTGCCAGAGTGCCCAAGGGTATATCAATTCAAGTGAAATTATTATAAATATACATATGTAAATGTTTATAAATAAAAACAAACTAATGTGAATAGCTCCCAATCTAAATATCATTTTATTANAAATATACATATGTAAATGTTTATAAATAAAAACAAACTAATGTGAATAGCTCCCAATCTAAATATCATTTTATTATTAAGAAGCTAAGCCATAAATACTTTTCCCAATTTGCTGTCAACATTACTGACATTCTTCAGGTTATATATTATGTTAAAATAAATGTTATAGGAATAAATTACTTTTCGAAAGACTGATTTCAAAAGTTTTGAGTTAATCTTAAAACAACTACGGACTTACTTGCAGCGTACATACTTAATTCCTTGACACTGAGAACAGAATGTATTCTTGTTGCAGGGTCATTGTGCTGGACAAAGGGGACGTGATAGAATTCGACCCTCCAGAGATACTCCTGCAGAACAAGGATTCAGTTTTCTACGGGATGGCAAAAGATGCTGGCCTCGTGTAGCCGGCTGCTCTCTTGCCAGCAATCATTGCCAACGTGTACGAGCGTGTTCCCACACACACTCGCAAACATTAACGTAGACTTCTGCGGAACGCATGAAGAACAAGTTCATTGTGCTGCTGGATACCGCCAACTGACGCTTCAAAAATAAACCATTTATAATTACATCTTCGAGAATACTTGCTCAATACACATGTTTGTGATATGGATGTATTGCTGCAAAGACTGTAAAGTAAATTAGTTTTGCATCTCGATTATATATAGTGAATAATCAATTAGCAAAGTTTTGACGAATGACATCAATGGTATCAGTACTTACTTTCGAACAGTTCATTCTATATCTTGAACACAAGGAACTATCTGCAACAAAACACTTCGAACTCACGTTCTGGACAAGTATTAACTGACTTCTTAAAATTTTTTCGATAGAACAATTTCGAAGGTAGGGTATTACCAGGGACAGGCAAAAACTATTTGTAGCAAACTAAAGTATCGCAGGTATAAATTTTCCACCAATAAGAATCAATGTAACTGATGGATTATATGTCCACAAAATTAAATTAATTGTAAATAAATGTACCATAGGTGTAATTATTCCAGAAACATGCATTATTGTAATGAAGTGTGTGCGGTATTCGATAATTTTGCAACGATCTGGATATTTTAGTTTAGCAGTAATTGTACGTAAATATAACAATAAGATGTTCTCAAGCTATTTAGTACATATTGTAAAATTTATTTTACGAATTTATATTCAATTTTATGTTTTTTTTGNAAGATGTTCTCAAGCTATTTAGTACATATTGTAAAATTTATTTTACGAATTTATATTCAATTTTATGTTTTTTTTGTGATGTTCAAGTATTGTTATTTATTTATATACATTTGTAACATGACTGAAAACGTTTTTAATAAACANTTTTTTTTGTGATGTTCAAGTATTGTTATTTATTTATATACATTTGTAACATGACTGAAAACGTTTTTAATAAACAATCAGGTAAAATACTTGTGTAATTTCGCATGTCAATTGTTATCAATATAATATTATTCTCTATCAACTGTTGCAGAAATTTTACCGAAAAAATATTTTTGGAATCGTAAGTTTAAAACGTTACGTTGTACTGGTTAGTCAGGTATCACACCAATCACATGAAGAAAACAAAACATTTAACACTCAAAATAATTAATTAGCCTACATTCCCCGGGAGTTAATCAAATCAACAATAAGCACATTTTGACAATTTTCATAAAAATAGGTAACACAATAAAAGCTGCGCACAAACAAAATATGAAGCAAAAATACAAAAAGAATAATTTCAGCATTTAAAACAAATTTAACCTCATATATATATATGTTATAGTGCTATTTTCCTTTGGAAACACCATTTGAGAGAAAAAGGAAGAAATAAATATTTAGACAAGGGAAAAAACTAAAGCTAGGGTTACAGTACGAGTGAAAGTGAGTGAAAGAAAATGTGTGTAAAAGAGNTTTAGACAAGGGAAAAAACTAAAGCTAGGGTTACAGTACGAGTGAAAGTGAGTGAAAGAAAATGTGTGTAAAAGATTTTGCCTCCATGTTAACCTTATAAGCTATTTATTACTTGATACGCGGGTTATTTAATTTCTACATGAAATCCTGTAATATCTCTTAACGTGTAATATATCCGTGCGACTTTCCATAAGCTCTTATGANTTTAATTTCTACATGAAATCCTGTAATATCTCTTAACGTGTAATATATCCGTGCGACTTTCCATAAGCTCTTATGAGGTTTAAAGAATGTCGTAAAGTAAAGATTGTTTAGCTACTTGTAAGATATCGGAAATATTTTATGAGCGACAAACATTCTTATACAACGCGTTGTAATTCTCACATGAAGACGAAAATAGAATAAAGTAATTCAAAATGAAAGCTTAAATATTGTAGTGCTGTCGAGTTAATATTAATATTACATACAAGAAAACATTTAACGTAAAAAAAGTTACTAAAAATTGTAGAAATTAAACTACATGACACGGAATAACTTGAAGCAGTAGAAGTTGCTTAATCTACAGATGCAGTAGTATCTCTAGGTTTATATAGACTCTATAGGAAATAAACCTACTTATGTTGTAGAGGAAAAAAACCTGCGAGTTCCTTCAAAACTCCTTGCCTTTTATTGACTAAAAACTAAGTGATAACTAGTAAGACGTGTTTGAAAAGCCTTAGACACATGATATACTTAACCGTGGTGTTAACATTTGCAAGACGTCTTCAGCAAAGCATGCAAGATTTTGCACGCGGGTATACAGAAAAAATATCACTTTTCATGTAAATTGTNCAAGACGTCTTCAGCAAAGCATGCAAGATTTTGCACGCGGGTATACAGAAAAAATATCACTTTTCATGTAAATTGTAAGTCACAATCAGTGAACTCTAGAGAAACAAACGCAGAGCTTGAGTTACAGTGTAAGCGTAATTTTATTATGAGGGCGTAGGCAGGCCTTAGTTGAACAGCTCACCTGAACGCGCTCTCATACATAAGAGTAAAACCAGGCCAACGTGCGGAAAATAGCGACAATTGGGATGCTGTTGCTTCTGCCATTGTTACTTGAGAAAGCAAGAATCCCCTCCGCCGGCCGACAACCAGGACAGAATTACGCGATGCGCCAGTGACATAGGACACTGTAACACTTCGAGTGGGGTTAACATTATACAGTAACACGGTAACATTGTGACAAAAGGTAAACAGAGAATCGACGTGCCGACCGCTGTAGCCACATTTTAACCTAAGATTCAACTTCGAAGCAAGATAGGACATAAAAAAATGTATTAGGAATAGTGGCTCATTTGTAAGACATTTTTTAACTTAACTATAAAATAACACAAAGACTTCTCCAAATAATAACAAGTAATCTGTAACGGTTGAAGACCTTTGACTTATATCTAACTATATTTTCCTGTAGTAATTATTATCTTTTATTATAAATTCACATGAGTTGCTTAACAGGTTAAACCATAATATAGTTTGTACCAACAAAAATTTGAAGTTTATGGTTTTATGATAAAGATAACACCTAAAATAACATAACTTTAAACCATTTATTTTTGTCAAACCATGACATTAAGTCTTCTTTGTGGAAGGTTTCTCAGTAGTCTGTAAGTCTTTATTATATCTCTTTCGGAAATTATTTTGAAATGTCTACTGAGGTTTGATTTCAGTTCAACAAGATTTTTGAAAGTATCCGTAATATTAACTTATTGTGTTATTCGCTAAAAATATGTATTTCTCACGAACCAATTATCTGTTTGCCTAACGACCATACTGCATAATTGACAGGGGAAAAAAAACCATGAAACTCGTGCCATAAGCTAGTGTTGTGTTGACGTATACTAAATTGCATTGGGTAAAGCCATTGTGCTCGCTACTAATGGCACTTGCCCCTCCCCCTGTCCCCCTTCCACTCGTTTGTGCCTGAGACCCTTTCCTTTGCTCTTTCTCGTCCATCCAGCCACCGGACTCCTCTGCCGCTTTCGCCTACGAAGCAGGGACTATTTTTAACGCCCGCCGGATCACCACTTTGGCCTTGATGCTGCTGTAAACAATGAACCTTACTTGTTGCGTACATAACGCCTGTAAACATCTTTACGGCTTTTATATTAACAGTAAACAATATGGCAGTAGTTTATTACATCAGTCACTCCTGTTACTTTTTTTTTCATCTTATAGACACGTGTGTGTTACGAGTGTACTATTATGTTATATGTACTGTATTCTTACGTATTCATAGCTACATAGCTACCAAGCTTAAAAAGGTTTTGACTTTCTTGGTTCGAGTATATCGGAAAACTTTGTCCGGCAAATCCACTCAATTATGGTTAGAAACTCGATTAATCTCAACGAGATGTTGCCGACGACGTACGAGGTGCAAGTCGAAGAAGATTTAATCTGCCGCGAAGGATCTCAGTGATTATTACGGATGCTAGAAGAGTTCAGGAACACAGTGACTCCCCATATGTCGATGCCGAGAGNCAAGACGTCTTCAGCAAAGCATGCAAGATTTTGCACGCGGGTATACAGAAAAAATATCACTTTTCATGTAAATTGCAAGTCACAATCTGTGAACTCTAGAGAAACAAACGCAGAGCTTGAGTTACAGTGTAAGCGTTTTTTTTTATTATGAGGGCGTGGGCAGGTCTTAGTTGAACAGCTCACCTGAACGCGCTCTCATAGATAAGAGTAAAACCAGGCCAACGTGCGGAAAATAGCGACAATTGGGATGCTGTTGCTTCTGCCATTGTTACTTGAGAAAGCAAGAATCCCCTCCGCCGGCCGACAACCAGGACAGAATTACGCGATGCGGTAGTGACACTGTAACACTTCGAGTGGGGTTAACATTATACAGTAACACGGTAACATTGTGACAAAAGGTAAACAGAGAATCGACGTGCCGACCGCTGTAGCCACATTTTAACCTAAGATTCGACTTCGAAGCAAGATGGGACATAAAAAATGTATTAGGAATAGTGGCTCATTTGTAAGACATTTTTTAACTTAACTATAAAATAACACAAAGACTTCTCCAAATAATAACAAGTAACCTGTAACGGCTNATAAAATAACACAAAGACTTCTCCAAATAATAACAAGTAATCTGTAACGGCTGAAGACCTTTGACTTATATCTAACTATATTTTCCTGTAGTAATTATTATCTTTTATTATAAATTCACATGAGTTGCTTAACCGGTTAAACCATAATATAGTTTGTACCAACAAAAATTTGAAGTTTATGGTTTTATGATAAAGATAACACCTAAAATAATATAACTTTAAACCATTTATTTTTGTCAAACCATGACATTAAGTCCTCTTTGTGGAAGGTTTCTCAGTAGTCTGTAAGTCTTTATTATATCTCTTTCGGAAATTATTTTGAAATGTCTACTGAGGTTTGATTTCAGTTCAACAAGATTTTTGAAAGTATCCGTAATATTAACTTATTGTGTTATTCGCTAAAAAATATGTATTTCTCACGAACCAATTATCTGTTTGCCTAACGACCATACTGCATAATTGACAGGGAAAAAAAAAACATGAAACTCGTGCGATAAGCTGGTGTTGTGTTGACGTATACTAAATTGCATTGGGTAAAGCCATTGTGCTCTCTACTAATGGCACTTGCCCCTCCCCCTGTCCCCCTTCCACTCGTTTGTGCCTGAGACCCTTTCCTTTGCTCTTTCTCGTCCATCCAGCCACCGGACTCCTCTGCCGCTTTCGCCTACGCAGCAGGGACTATTTTTAACGGCCGCCGGATCACCACTTTGGCCTTGATGCTGCTGTAAACAATGAACCTTACTTGTTGCGTACATAACGCCTGTAAACATCTTTACGGCTTTTATATTAACAGTAAACAATATGACAGTAGTTTATTACATCAGTTACTCCTGTTACTTTTTTTTCATCTTATAGACACGTGTGTGTTACGAGTGTACTATTATGTTATATGTACTGTATTCTTACGTATTCATAGCTACATAGCTACCAAGCTTAAAAAGGTTTTGACTTTCTTGCTTCGAGTATATCGGAAAACTTTGTCCGGCAAATCAACTCAATTATTGTTAGAAACTCGATTAATCTCAACGAGATGTTGCCGACGATGTACGATGTGCAAGTCGAAGAAGATTTAATCTGCCGTGAAGGATCTCAGTGATTATTACGGATGCTAGAAGAGTTCAGGAACACAGTGACTCCCCATATGTCGATGCCGAGAGNGAAGGATCTCAGTGATTATTACGGATGCTAGAAGAGTTCAGGAACACAGTGACTCCCCATATGTCGATGCCGAGAGGTCATCATGACCTTGGTGAAGCTGAACGAGAAGGAGAAAGGATCTGTTGTCGACACACTGATCGTGAAGTGAGGGATACCGCCTCATGCGAGGACGAGGGCGGCTCGTCGACTACACCTCAGTCGGCTCGAAATGGAACTGAGCGTGGATTCGCCGGAGAAAGAGAATCTGTTGACACGGAGAGACGTAACCACAAAAACAATTTATACTTGGNACTGAGCGTGGATTCACCGGAGAAAGAGAATCTGTTGACACGGAGAGACGTAACCACAAAAACAATTTATACTTGAGGAGCTCCTTCACAGCTGGGAAGGTTGAGTCCATGCACAACCAAGAACTATCTATCGCCATGGCAAGGTGAGAGCANGGAGCTCCTTCACAGCTGGGAAGGTTGAGTCCATGCACAACCAAGAACTATCTATCGCCATGGCAAGGTGAGAGCAAAGACCGAAGAACCTAACCCCATTTTCAGGCTTAATTTAATGGAATTTTGTATATACAGAGAGTACCCGCCAACTTAAGCTATTTACGCTTTTAAAGTAAATCAATAGAGCGCAAACGACAAGACTAGTTGACGCGTCAAATACCTCGTCATCTCTATATACATGGTATTCGACAGCGTACAAACCTGGAGTAGTGTAGGATGCAACCATTGCATTATGACCAGGTATAAGCAAGAACCCACAACTTTTCTGCACATTAATAAGCATGATGCTACGCTATACGTACATTTACAAATCTCAACTCTCTCTATGGGAATATTTATTCCCAAAAGGTCTTGCTAGACAACAATTTTAGCTTATTTAAATCTTGAAATCTAGAAACTAGCAGGTTTATTTCAAATTATGGGGACCAAGGTTGGGCAGTTACTCATGCCAAAACAAGAAACAAAATGGCGCTATTGCCGACCTGCCATGGAGAAATCGGTTGGTGCGCCGCCGGTCTGCTGTGGTGGAGGTTCTGGGTTCGAGTACTAGGCAAGGCATGGGTGTTAGTTTAAGTTAGGCCATAAGGTAGTTGGTAAGCCATCCGCTGATAAGCCTTCAGGCATAACACCGTGGGACGTTAATAAGCCCTTTCCAATTCCATTTCAAAGAATGGCGCTATTAATATTTGTCCTAAATTGTTTTTGTTCCAAGATAGATGGTACTATTGCTCATGATATCGAACATCTCTGCTTCTTCCCGATGTGAATAACTGCAATCTGTATTTGCACGAAGTTGTTTTGCAGACACACAACACGCTATTTAAGAACACTTTCGCCGATATGATTACTCATAAGGTCTAATGTTACAAAAATGCTGTCATTTATCTCAAAACATGNGCACGCTGTTTAAGAACACTTTCGCCGATATGATTACTCATAAGGTCTAATGTTACAAAAATGCTGTCATTTATCTCAAAACATGTTAATTTTTGGGCATATGCTGAGAGGATCTAGCAATATGGCCTCTTTTACTGGCAGTAATTATATGCCGACGTTTGTCTCCAGAGGTCTAGTTTGGAATAATTTTGTATACATTTGTCTAAAGTTCCTTAGTAACAATTCGTAAGAAAATCCCTCAGTTGAATAATTATAAATCCAAAAAATAAATAAATAAAAGTAACTAGTTCAAAACTATGACGCCAACTTTATGTTTATCAGCTCCAAAACTCACAAAAGAGGTAAAAATCAGACCAAAATCAACAATACGTCGTATAAATCCAAGACTGTTAATTACTATGCACGCGTATCGTATGAACTGAATTATAATAATTTAAATTCTAACTTGGCTTGTTGTGGTTTGTTAGCGGTCGGCGTTAATATTTCTTATAGTTCACTTTATCAATATCTTGACAAAAGCCGGATCGCAATCAAGTAGGTGTGTTAAACCTACTTAATGAAAATTCTGTGTGCTGTTCATAACTCCAGAATATATGTATATAAATATATAGACATATATCAGCCATTAGCGCCACATTTTTTCCCGTCATGACTCCGAATTTATGCAATGGAATTAAATGTACAAAAATCGTCCATGCTTTGTATTTTTGTCATCGTTGCATGTCACTTGGCCTACGTGTGTTGTACCATTGGGGCAATAAAAAATTGTTTTCCTTCCTTGATTTTGTATTCAATCGTGTCAGGCGTGACAGATGTTTCAGCAGTGGCAGTAGTCTCTGTTCTATGGCAATCGGCGTGATGAACCATAACTGCATTCTGTCAAATATGAAATGGAGTCACACGCTGAGTTACCTTACCAGCAGAGCTCGCCGAGACGGAAGATTTACCTCTTCTACCAGTTTATCGGCATGCCGTCAAGTGCTGTGGTTTGATGCGTCAATTTGTCATAGAAAATTTGATGTGATCAACCGAATGAATGGAATANATGCCGTCAAGTGCTGTGGTTTGATGCGTCAATTTGTCATAGAAAATTTGATGTGATCAACCGAATGAATGGAATACTGGGGCAGAGCAAGGGGAAGTATATTTTATTTTCTATAAAATGCACAGGAGCTTAGCAAAGTACTTTTGTGCCTTATTTTAATTTGCCAAATATTTGATTTTTTTAATTCAGTAGTCCAGACAGCTATNTTAGCAAAGTACTTTTGTGCCTTATTTTAATTTGCCAAATATTTGATTTTTTTAATTCAGTAGTCCAGACAGCTATGCCAGATTATGAACTCTTCCCAAATGAGAAGTGAGACAGCTGAGGACAAGAGAAAGCTGCTAACTACAAGGTCCGTTTTGCCACAATGTGGAAGACGACCTTCGACAGTGTTATGTAATTTTTCCGTCTATCCTTAGAGCGTCCTTTTGATATTGTTATTTTGACTATTGTAGTTACTTGTAATATTATTAAAGTAAAAATGGCACGCCGTTGCCAAAACTGTGACTTTAAAGTGTGCTGGACTTCTGTTGCAATCTTTTCAAAATGAATATTTATAAGAACATTAAAACAACAGAACATTATTATGGGAGACCAGAGGCGCGATTCTCATTCACTTGGTCGCTTATCGCGAGCCGATTTACGTCGTGGAAAGAATAAACGGACACAGAGTGTAGTAGTCACGTGCCTATCCATAAACTCAGCTACGCCCGGCTAGCGATGCCGCTCCCGAAAGCGGACACAAAGTGTAGTAGTCACGTGCCTATCCATAAACTCAGCTACGCCCGGCTAGCGATGCCGCTCCCGAAAGCGGACACAAAGTGTAGTAGTCACGTGCCTATCCATAAACTCAGCTACGCCCGGCTAGCGATGCCGCTCCCGAAAGCGGACACAAAGTGTAGTAGTCACGTGCCTATCCATAAACTCAGCTACGCCCGGCTAGCGATGCCGCTCCCGAAAGCGGACAAGTGAATGAGAATCGCGCCCCAAAAATGTAAATGTTAGGTTATAACCAAATAGGTTGCACTTGGTAAGGTTGTATGGATTATAACCAAAATTGTTGCAATGTATGAATTTTAACCAAGTTTGTATTTGAAGGGCACAGAGAAAGANTTGTATGGATTATAACCAAAATTGTTGCAATGTATGAATTTTAACCAAGTTTGTATTTGAAGGGCACAGAGAAAGAACGACCAGGGTCACAAAAACCTAATTGCGCAGGAGAGCATTTGTAAAGTTTGAAGCCGTACAGCGCTTTAACCATCCCACTAAATTTACCTGCAACAATTTTACTGTATAAAAGGAACTATTTACTGAAACGATAAATGTAAAAAAAAAGAAATACAAGTGTTTTGCGTATAATAATTAATTTCTACTACTCATGCACTGACTCTTATTGTTATTTCACTGTATTTTGTCGGGAGGAATATAATAAACCGTCATTAATTGTTACAAAACTGCTCCTTTTAATGTTGATTATGTTGAAAGTGTACGTCCCAAGACAAAATTATGTATAGTTCCAAATCCCACAAAATATTCTTGTCCGACTATACACTCCTTAATGTCACAATGATCTTTTATGTACCAGGTACGCTAGGCCTTGTCGCATCTGAAATACAAACAAAAAAAAATNCCTTAATGTCACAATGATCTTTTATGTACCAGGTACGCTAGGCCTTGTCGCATCTGAAATACAAACAAAAAAAAAATGAGAAAAAGATTAATGTCATTGTTTGTACATAATTTGGCATTTTGTAAATATTCCCTATAAACACAACTTTACCTTTAGTAATGACCGTCTCTTTCCCCTGGAGTGTCACCATGGCCGAGGATAGGTAGTGAATCGTAGAAGTCGTGTGCTTCTTGTCTACAAAATCTCTTCAAGGCTTGAAGGTCATTATGCTTTGCTTTGGGTAAGGAGATACGACCTTGGTACGAATTTCTGGGCACAACAATACGTTGCAGCTAATGTAGGGGTATAGGAGCATTCTTCTTTTCTTACAATGACTTTAGAGTTGAAAGCACCAGGCAGCCGTTTTGATGTTAAACAGTTAGTGTATTTTCGGCTTTCACAATCAGTTGTCTGATAGGACGCGTTGCAGCTGCGAATTTCGTATTGTAGTTACACTAACTGTTCAACATCAAAACAGCTGCCTGGTGCAGTCTGTCGTACTGGAAAGGGCTTGGCTTAACTCTGGCACTGAAAATTGCCTCTCGCCAGTCTCGCGGAGTTTCTGCTGGGGTCTTGTGGCTTATAGGCCATATTCCTATCACACTCCTTTTAGGAGTGACCTCTTACTGGATACGTGACTGTTACTTTATCAAACCTCTTCAAAAACTACTGTGTTTAATGTAAAAATCGTATAACAGTTCAATTTTTGTTCTGTCCACTACATGAATCACAAAAAAATGTGAAGTTCAAGAACATCACTGCTCAATAAATTTGAAAGAAAAAAAAAGACAACATTGAAACGGTGTAAAATGTGGACGAGTCATCCGAAAGAACATGAACATTAAACATATATAACGACAGATGTCGTTTATAGTACAAGTCGTTTGTGGCTATGTTTGTGATAAGAAGATTTCTTCCAAAATCAATAGTGATGCTTCACATTGTTTGAACTTCTGTGCTTACTTTCTTGCTGCTTTTTTCTCTATGCAAAAACACTCAGCTTTCTGTTTGTGTAGCTCCATTTCCGTATGCAATTATTTCAACTGTTTATCATGTTTGTTCATATCCTCTACATCTGTTGCGTTTGTTTTGACATTTTCTATATTGTGTCCCTGAGCTTTATGCGCGTCACAGGTACTACATGTATCAGTACAAGAATATCCGAAAGAGATATTAAAATTACGTACGAAATAGTTTCTAAACGTTTCGTATGAAATTTCATTATTGGGTTGTTTTCCGAGAAACATACCTAACAGCTTTTTAACATTCAAGTCTTCAGGCAGATATATTTCCTGTGCGTCTTTAGGCTGTAGTGGGCTTTTACGCCATTTAGGGGACTTGATAAAACTGTCCATTACCTAATTAGTTGAATCAGGTAATTTATTTTACCCTCCATTGTCATGTTTTCCCCTTTTATCTGTTGGCGCCATTCCTGTTGTTGCAAATGCTGTTTTAATTGTTTGAAAACGACGAGCTGTTACCCTAAACAAGGATATAAATCTCTTTAAATAGACAGGAATCTCGGCAAGACTATCCTATCGAGAAACACGAACTTTGTAAGTGTAAGAAAGACTATTCAGATAAGCAATCTCATCATTTCGTCTGGGTCGCGTTTTTTTTAGAAACACTATCTTTCACACTGGCCTCTTCAATATCATTCGCACTCGTACTCATGATTATGTAAACTTAAAATAATCAACAGTACGAGACAAACAGGACGCGGCACGTGAGTTGCTCAACAGCTACTAGTCTTGGCAGAAAGAATGCCTCAGACAATGGGTGCCTTGCTCTGTGCGTTACTTCGCCGTTCGCGCGTAACTCTGATCGTNTGGCAGAAAGAATGCCTCAGACAATGGGTGCCTTGCTCTGTGCGTTACTTCGCCGTTCGCGCGTAACTCTGATCGTTACTTCTCTGCATACACATATTTCTGACATGAATATCACGGACCCTGTTCGTTTGTTGTCTGACAGTATCATGTAGTTGTACCTTACCCTTTAAACTACCTCATGGCATCTCTAACTATAAATCGATATTTTTTTTACTACGACTGCCACTTTAAATAAACAGTGTATATTATAATAGCTTAGTAGGAAAAAAATTACACAATTTAAGAAAAATCAACGTGTAGTATTTTTTTAATTGCAAAAAAAAAANAATAGCTTAGTAGGAAAAAAATTACACAATTTAAGAAAAATCAACGTGTAGTATTTTTTTAATTGCAAAAAAAAAATTGCTAATTATTCTACCGTTACATTTTAATATATACGTCAGTAACTGAATAATTTTTAATATATTTTNAAAAAAAAATTGCTAATTATTCTACCGTTACATTTTAATATATACGTCAGTAACTGAATAATTTTTAATATATTTTCGGCCAAAATGAAATATCTAATTTTTTCTTGAAGTAGTAATTCAGTACAAATTTTTTTCTAACAACTTAAGATTGTACTCAGAAAATGCCAAGGTCTAGAAACCTTGAGAGGATTTAGGATGAATATACATATATCTATAGAATCTAAAGATGTGACACAAAATGTTAGAGCTCAAGTATACCTACTGTTAATACCGGCGATGTTACCTTTAAATGTAGACATCTCGTGTTGACAGACTCCTATTTTCTTAGGTCAAATGTAGCTTTCTTCTCAGCTAAGCTGGTTGCCAATTTACTTGGTCAATTAAGACAGTATTATTCAGAAGAATGTTAATTGTGTTGGCTGAAGACCGGTAGTCTCTCAACAAGAAATTTATAAAGTTAATGTGAGCAACGAAAATAAATATTCTAGAGGATAAGATCATTTTAGTTGCTGGTCATCTCGTTTAAGTGTTTGAGATTGTAATAAGGCCTATNTAAATATTCTAGAGGATAAGATCATTTTAGTTGCTGGTCATCTCGTTTAAGTGTTTGAGATTGTAATAAGGCCTATGGTACTATTCGTTCATAAGTGGTTTATAATTTTTAAAGGCGATGTTTTATGAGTATGAATATTAATAACCCACGATTAAAGGAGTGGGAAAACAATGTTCATACCACTTTATTCATAGAAGGTAGAATTACATTTGGTTTTAGGGGTGCTCTCTAATTGGAGTTCTTGAGACTCGACGTCGTATAGAATCGTGCACCATTGTTTGAACGAAATGGAAGCGGTGTCCTGGGGAGAAGAATGTTTCGAGACAATCCATCCCATCTTTATTCTTCATCGGAAATTTATGCTGGATCGTCAGTTTCACTCAAGGTTGGACGTTGTGACAGTGTCACATTCCTCGCCTGCACAACACCCAAATTATGAAACTGAATAAAATGTACTAATTCACCATGCTGGTTGTGTTTTACTGTTGTCAGAACATGCGTGTGTGACCTACTTATGATAGGTCACGGTAGATAAAAAAATGGTTTCTTATCTTGGTGGAGTATCAGTGGGGTCATGCGGAGAAGACTAGAGCAGCTATAGGCCTAACAGTTTGCGTGGTGAGCCGGAGTTTCATTCGGTCAAATATGAAGTGGTATGGCATTCTTGCAATCTTTACAAGCTGAGCTCATCGAGAAGTATTTATTACCTCTGCCTCTTACCAATTAATCAGCATAATGCTAACCGCTGTGGCTCGCTGCATCAGTTTACATTAGTGAAAATACGAACTGATCGGCTATCTGATTGGTATATATCGGTGACTGGTGTAATCGAAGTGCAGCCTTGTTGCCACTTGTGTTTGTTACATGGAATTTGAAGAGAGGCTAGTTATAATGGGAGGTATTATTTTCTCATCTGGAAGGTCCGTGGTTGCGCTTCACAGGCGCTGAAAAAAGACTGTTTGCCAACATATGTGATAATAGGTTAAAATTTGTTAATGTCCTTTTCGGCCAAGTGGCCGGAAATCTTCTATACAGTAATGCCAACCTATAGTCCATTCACGGCTACTTACTACATTTCTAAGCCCTTATTTAAGTTCTACAACCGGGCTGACCGCTGCGTATACTTCCACCACGTGTAAATAAACACACAACCATGTGACTGCCACGTGCTCAAATGTAAAATACTTTGTTTGCATTTTTTTAACTGTCCGAATAAAGCACGCAGATAGGCCTACTTAAAAAAAATGTGCGCGTTATGATTATAAAGAATTCCTGCATTGATAGAGGGGGTTTTTATTGTGAAAGTATTGCAAATAAATAATGTTACATGCTTGCTGCTCTGCATAGCTTTCCTTGCCCGTCTCGTTCGATCGAGCGAATCAGTGTCTCATGAGCGAGCGGTAACCAGAGGAGCGCGCGGAGGTTCACAAAGGCGAGTCACCGCATATTCCAGATAAGCCTATCGGCACTCGCGCGCTCCCGACCTCGAGCGGATTGAATTGCTGGGGTAATCGATGCAAGAATGTCTTGCATCTCTCAACGAGACTCGGAGTGTGGGGAACCTTCTATATCGGGCCAGTGACACTACTTAAGCCGCGATGGGCTCCGAGCCGACAGCTTTAGAGTTTGGAGGATTGTGCGACCTTAAGTACCAGGTGTGAGAAGACAGCGAATCAACGAACCAGTGAAGCAACGAGTGGCGGCAACAGCGACCAGCGGGAGCGAAGTCTGCGGACTGCGAGCATCGGTACAGTGGAGAGTGAGACTGATGGGTGGGACTATTGAACTGGATGCGCGAGTAACAGACATTTGGAATGATNCAAGAGAAAGATTAAATATGTGTAAATAATGAGTGTAAATAAGGTGACTGTAACCAATATAGAGACATTGATAAGTGATTTAATTAGAGTTGAGATAGACATTAAATTTTACTCTCACTGAGGATAACAAGAATGATAGTGGAGCTAGATAGTTTAATGTTGTAAACAATAGCTGTAAGAATAAATTAAAAATCTAATTCAGTTATATTATTTTTACTAAGACATCCATCCCTCACGAACTCGGATACGCCTCTGGCGTCTTGAATAATAAAATGTATATAGAGTTTAAGATAGAAAGCACTGTTCATATTTGACGTAAATAATAGTGTGTTACTTTCTTCTTAACCTTACTGAAACTTGCAACGGAAGGAAGGGAGAANTTCATATTTGACGTAAATAATAGTGTGTTACTTTCTTCTTAACCTTACTGAAACTTGCAACGGAAGGAAGGGAGAAAAGGGTGCATAAATCTAAATATGTGTATTTTATCCCACTGTTGCCTTTGTGTCAACACATTCATGTTTTGGGGATAAACAATATTTGAGTCACAGAACGCTCTTCCCTTTACTATTTCATGTGCAGGCTTTGGTAAATAAGTAAAAACAATATAAAATTTAACTCAAATCAATGCTGTGTTTTACATAATATCTTAAAAATAGTGAATACCAATTCAATGCCTTCTCTCTTGTAGTAGAGTATTAGGATTTAATAATGGTTAGACGGAAACACAAATTTAAACATGTCCACGCCATTCCAATAGTTTAATTCAAACGTAAACAAACGAGCAGTACAAGAATAAAAATCGTTGTTTTAAAGTGTGATATTTGAATTGTTAAAATTAGTAGCTTAATAATTGTTTACAATATTAAAGTATTCAACTATACCAGACACAGAACTTGTTGGCCGCTGAAGGTCGGGCGATCTGCCGTGCTGCTCCCACTAGCTGGTGCCAGTAGCCTATCACGGCTATGCGCTGTTGCCAGTTCGCAGTGTTGCACTGACCGCAGTAAGTCCAGCAACATGTTTCTCAAATGCGCTAATAAAATCGTGAAATATTTCATTAAAATTAGGCCACTTTTTGCAAGAGGCTCAATTAGCTGAATAGGTATGTGAAAATCATATGTATGTAGCTTTAACCGTTCATGTTGTAAGGAATGCGCATGACAGTTGGCATAAACTCATGACTATTTTTCATATCAGAGGATATTCTTCGTTCTTCCCTTGACAGGGAACCATATTTCGTAGGTACATCTAAATGTGAGTGCCTTGCGTTGAAAGCAGGTGATAACGGATCGTCCTTAGCTGACACAAGATAATATGTAGCCCAACTGCCTTATTCCACCCAGTGTTGGTGTCCGCTCTGTTCTGTAGCTTGAGTTACGCGACGGGCTTTGAACGTTTCTGGTCGTTTTTCAGTTGTGTGCGTGTAAAGTTTTCGCTGAAATTATGGCGCTAAGTAAACCTTGTGCTATCACCCGTAGTTGCAAAAAGGAAATGGTTCACAAACAATGTTGATCTATTTATAATCATTAGTGTGTGTTGTTGAAAACTAATCATTTCGTGAAAGTGCAAATTTTAAGCAAAATAGCAGTTTGACAGCGAGGGCGTACAGTGCATTGCATCTACGGCGAAGGCAATATTTGTGTCACAAAAAAAAAATCAGGAAACTAGTTACGGTTTTGATGACTACCAAAGAATATCTTCGGAGAACTGTGTTAGAATTGTACGATGAGAAGGAAAATTCCGGCAACAAAACAAATTACGGCAGCCATGCGTGACAGTTTCAAAAAGTTCCATAACAAAATCGTTCAATTATAATTTTTTATGCAATGGAATAACGGGAGGACGTTTGTAGTGGAAAGGAATTACATAATATGAACGGACAGGGAGAAGGCGCTTGTGCTGCCATTATAAGCTACATCAACACAGTTGAATTAATTTTTCTATGCTACACGCAGCTGTAAGTGAATGACAATTATTGCATTTACGTTTGATAGTTGTTGCTAGTTTGTAAATTTAAGTGCCAGATCATTTTTACTACAAACTTAAATTGTTAGGTGTTTGTCTGCTGAAAGAGTTTTCTAATAGATATAAACGCCCAAATATACCACGTGTATGGTTTATCGATTTCTCTTTCTACTATATCCGAATGTTTCTTTATGCATAGATTTGTAATTTATGTTACTACGATTCAGATTTCATGACTCACGTACTATGACGCGACGGACGCTTGATAGATGTTGCTTGGTACTGCTCGCCGATAGCCTGACACTCAGCGGCCAAGACGTTCTGTGCCTGGTTATAGGGAACTTCTGTTCCCATATGTTAAAAACACACATCAGTAACATTTTTAGTCCTAAAATTCACTGTTTCGCATTGTAACTTCCCTATAAACATTTTAGTTTTGAATGTTTCGCTGAAAGCATTATTTCAGCAGGGAGAAATATTAAAATAATGTTTTGTCACAGTAAACATATTTAAGGAATTTGTTACAATCCACTATTGAAGTCACATTCTCTATTTTTTTAATTTGAATAACTAGAGATTTGGTTATGTATAAAACAGTTGAATGATTTTTATGTTTAACATTGAGATTATCATGTTAAATGAACTGCACACGCAATTAAAGTTTTATATCAATGGAATTTACCTGAGAACGTGCTTATTTTGCCATAACCAAACTATTAATTTTCGTACGACTAGCACGTAGTATACCTTCATTTCATTTTGTCTGTTCAAAACCTTTGTGTTATCAGTAACGTTTCTTATTTCTTGCTGAAGTTAGTGCCTAGTAATTTCTTTCCAATTTTTCTACACTCCCAATACACTTACTCCAAAACAGCATATCACATGTATCCAAGATGGAACTGAATTAGGGAAATGAAACTTAAATAACACGGGTAATATTGAAATAATAAAATTATTTAGTAATAACAAATGCTGAGACATTATATGGTAGCGCGCTTTGTGATTTATTATCCTGCAAACACGGGTAGCAGTGTGTAGACGTTAACGGAATTCGGGAACCAAGACAATCGTCAACATGTCGCATCTGAATGTAATCAGGTCTAGAAAGGAACACTGCGTGCATGAAACGCGTCGTGTTTGTGCGCTCGCCTGTAAAAATATGTTATGCGTAATATCGCAACAACCAAATATACACAAAAGTAACAAAAGCTATGGGATAGCAATATGCAAATATACAGATGGCAGTAGTATCGCGTACAAAATGTATAAATGGGCAGTGCATTGGTTGGGCTTTCATTTGTAGTCAAGTGATTCATGTGAAAAGGTTTCTGACGTGAATATGCCCGCACGACGGGAATTAACAGATTTTGAACGCGGAATGGTAGTTGGAGCTAGACACATGGGACATTCCATTTCAGAAATTGTTAAAGAATTCAACATTCTGAGATCTACAGTGTCAAGAGTGTGGCGAGAATACCTCATTTCAGGCATAACTTCCCACCATGGACAACGCAGTGGTCGACCGCCTGCACTTAATGACCGAGACCAACGACGTGTGCGCAGAATGGTCAGTGTTAACAGACAAGCAACACTGCGTGAAATAACCGCAGGAATCAATGTGGGACGTACGATGGACGTGTCCGTTAGGACAGTGCGGCGAACTTTGGCTGTACTGGGCTATGCCAGCAGAAGACCGACTCGAGTGCCTTTACTAACAGCACGACATCGCCTGCAGTGCCTCTCCTGGGCTCGTGACCATATCGGTTGGACCCTAGACGACTGGAAAACCGTAGCTTGGTCCGATGAGTCCCGATTTCAGTTGGTAAGAGCTGATGGTAAGGTTCGAGTGTGGCGCAGACCCCACGTATCCATTGCCCCAAGTTGTCAACAAGGAACTGTGCAAGCTGGTGGTGGCTCCATAATGGTGTGGGCTGTTTTTACATGGAATGGACTGGGTCCTCTGGTCCAACTGAACCGATCATTGACTGGAAAAGGTTATGTTCAACTACTTGGAGACCACTTGCAGCCATTCATGGACTTCATGTACCCAAACAACAATGGAATGTTTATGGATGACAATGCGCCATGTCACCAGGCCACAACTGTTCTCGATTGGTTTGAAGAACATTCTGGATAATTCCAGTGAATGTTTGGCCACCAAGATCGCCCGACATGAATGCCATCGAACATTTATGGGACATAATCGAGAAGTCAGTTCGAGCACAAACTCCTGCACCGGCAACACTTTCGCAATTATGGACTTCTATAGAGGCAGTATAGCTCAATGTTTCTGCCGGGGACTTCCAACGACTTGTTGAGTCCGTGCCACGTCGAGTTGCTGCACTTCGCCGGGCAAAAGGAGGTCCGACATGATATTAGGAGGTATCCCATGGCTTTTGTCGCCTCAGTGTAAGATAAAGGCCCAGATATGCTTGAAACAGTCTCCTTCAGTTGACAAAGCTTTAACAAATTGCTTCATGAGACCCAGTTTTATATGCAGAGGTGGAAATATAATGTTCTTTCTGTCGACAAGTGGCTGATGTAGAATGTTTGGATGACCAGGTTTGAAGTCAGATATTGACGGCCAATTCAACTGCATCCATTGCTTCTCACGAGATCTGCTATCCCACATACACAAAAAACAGGGATACTTGATATATCCGTGTTGCTGGCCAAGAAGGAAGCAGGCGATTTTAAGATCAACACAGATGATCCATATGTGTATGTGATATTGCAACAAATCAATGACTCTATTTATGTCTTCATATTCTTCACGCAAACAAACCGAATGGCCTATTGGGACTGCACCAAATAAATTTCCATTGTGAAGGATGACACACTTCGAGCTCTGCTTTGAGCTATCGATGAACAGTCGCCATTCAATTGCGTTATAGGATGGAATTCCCATCTCCTCCATTAAACCATGTACGTTATGGCAATACACAAATCCACCATTACTTCGAAAGTATTGCAGAAATGGACTTTCTCTTGATCGAAAGTAGGATACCTTAGCTCCTTTTTCAAGCAAGTTTTTCTCGTGCAGTCTTGATGCTAAGAGCTCTGAAGCTTTTTTGGATAGTCCCAAATCTCGTGCCAAATCATTTAACTCATGCTGATCAAATCCCTTACGAACAGAGTCATCTTCATTTTCGAAATCTTCATCGTTGGGGTCACTTCGATCTTCACCATACTCGTATTCCTGTATTTAGAAATAGAGTAATTCTTTGAAAACTGGCACTGGAATTTCGTCTTAATGAGGCACTGGGCGTATAGCGGATGGTAAACTAGAATACCCTATTTTACATTTGGTTTTTCTTGTTATATCCTGACGTTTTCACTATACAAAAGTAACAGTCACTTGCATGATTTCTGGGCTCTCGCCAAATAATAGCTATACCAAATGGCAATTTATCACGTGTTCCCTTCATCCACGTCCGTAAACTCTCGACACACTGCTTGCACACCTTGTGAGGGGCCCAAGATTTATCCTGACTGCCAACTTCCACTTTAAAATATGCAAAATAGGATTGCCTGACAAATGCACTGATATTTGTCATTTGAGTAGGAATGATGAAACTGCCACATATATAACAAAACTAATCGGGGCTGTTTAAGCACTTACGACGCGAAATAGCAGAGGCAGACATGATCTAAAGAAAAGAAACTAAGTACATATTTAAATAAAAAAACTAAATACAAACAATAACTCGGACTCGACTTCGGAATGCGCTTCACTATAAAGAGCGACACACAGCGTCTCACTACACCATCTCAGGTGTTATTGAATAGTATAGACAGGTATGAACCTGTCACTGGTCTCCTACGGCGTCATTCACCCCTGCCCAATCGGAGAAGGTTTACTTCAGCCAATAGGAGAGCACTAGTGCTTCCTATAACCCATGCTCGATCCAGCGGAGAGTGGTCACATTAATATAAGCCGTAGAGAAAAAACTTGACGCGATAGAAGAAAACTAACTACAGTTTTGAAATCAGCATGCCTATTTATCTTTAAAACACCTGAAAAATCAAACTCAACAGAAATTGTGTTAAAAATTGTTCCCCAGTGTTATATAATATAACTACTGTCATTGCCTAATTTTATATATATATTACACTGAAGAGCCAAAAAAAAAAAAAAACTGGTACACCTGCTAATATCGTGTAGCCCCC
>NQII01004510.1:146760-178013 GCA_002778355.1 Clitarchus hookeri
GGAGATGCTATGTCCCATCTCTTGTGCGCCGACTATAACACCACGTTCAAACTCACTTAAATCTTGATAACCTGCCATTCTAGCAGCAGTAACCGATCTAGCTGCCGACCGCATCGCGTTACTCTGATTGGTTCCATACCTCTGTTTTTGCATACGCACGCCTTTACCAGTTTTTTTTTTTTTGGCTCTTCTGTGTATATAGACACACAAACACTAAAGTAAGATTCATCTCTTTACCACCTTGAATATAAATACTGACATGTCAGTCTCGGCTGGTTACCGATACGTTATCACACTGCGTGTATGACGTCCTTGAAGTGAGCATGTTATACGCTCATTTGCAAAAAAAAAATCACCCTGACAATGCATGCGCAGGGACACATAAATNGACACATAAGTGGGTACAGGTACAGGACATAGTAGTATGTATACAGAAAACACCTAAATGTTGTACCACACCAAGCATGTATTGCAGGGAGCCAAAACTTGCAGGATGCACTTAGAATGGTGTTGGACCGCCCACAGCACAGAGATAGGAGGCGATATGGTCGTGCATGGAGGCATACAGACGTCGGATATTCTCCTGAGTAAGATACTGACACAGCTGGCGCATCTGACCATCAACATCCGTCTTAGTTGTCGCTCGCCGAAGTTTCCGTCCAATCTGGTCCCAGAAATTCTCGATGAGCAAGAGGTCTGGAGACCTTGCAGGCCAAGGGCATGTTGATATCACGAAGGCAGGCCAGAGATACTCGTGCTGTGTGAGGCCAGGCATGAGCCGTACTATAAATGGAGTTGTCGAGGTGCACTAGGAAGGGGAGCGCACATGGTTGCAAAATTTCCTGGTCTTATTGCTGTGCCGTCAAGGTTCCTTCACTCGCCATTAGTGAGTTGCGGGAATCGTAGGAAATGGCACCCCACACCACGACACCTCTCCTCCTTGGGGTGGTGTGCCGCTCTACAATGAAGTGTGGATCACAGCACTGACCAGGACGTCTCTAGACTCGAATTCGGCGGTCGTCTATATCCAGACAGAACCGTGATTCGTCGCTAAACACCACTCGTCTCCAATACGCAAGCTGCCATGCTGCAAGTTCCCGGCAATAGGTCACACGTGCTGGCGATGCTCAGTTCGTACTGTTAGACAATGTAAGGGACGCCGTGACGACAGATCCCACTATGCTAGCCGCCTGCATGTGTTATTGGTAGACAAAGGCGTATCCCCAGCTGCAGTGACATGTCCCTGGATGGCGCGCAGTGACGCCCATCACTACTTACAGCCTGTCGCACGATGAAACCATCCTCCATGCTGGTGGTCTGCCGGGGTCGACACGAGCCTGATTGATGGGTGTGTGTATCCTCCTGTACCTAACTCACAGCGCTGGCAGAACGGTTCAAGTAGCGAGCAATGGGCCGAAACGTCCTACCTGCCTCTCGGAGACGGACGCTACGGCCACTCTCAAACTCATCCAGATGGGCAAAGGCTTGTTGAATGTGCCGTCGGGGCATGCTGCGTGTTCACTGAACTTGGCTCTGTGGCTCACTTTGCTCACATTCTACTAAGGCCTTATTCGGGTCTTGCAACTATTAATGATGGAGAGATATAAGTATGTCCCCTACTGTCACTCAAATAGATGGAAACTCAAATAGGTGGGGAATGTGGAAACTGAATTTGGTAAATGCTGATGGAGAACCTTGTAGAGAGTGTGCCAGCGACAAGGATCTAAGTGGCAAATGTGGGGAGGTGGAAAGGGGAGATGGTAGAATTGATGGGCAGGAAAGAGAGCTAAATGACACACAGGATTGAGAGGGCGGAGGAAAAGGTCAGGAATGAAATGGGTAAGTTTAGCTTAGCAATAAGGGTAGAGAAGTTAGAGGAGGAGTTGGAAGGCATAAAGGGTGAGTTAGGCATAATGCAAACTGGTATGCAGAAGGAACTGCAGGAGGAAAAGCAGAGTAGAAGAGTGACAGAGATTGGGGTGGTAAAATTTAGGAGGAGGATAGAGGAGCTGGAGACAGTATACAGGGAAAAGGCAGTCGATGACACTAGGAAGGTAATAAGGATAGAGGAGCGGGAAATAGTAGCAAGGGATAAGGCGATAGTATACAGCAGGAAGCAAACAAGGATAGATNCACTGACCAGGACGTCTCTAGACTCGAATTCGGCGGTCGTCTATATCCAGACAGAACCGTGATTCGTCGCTAAACGCCACTCGTCTCCAATACGCAAGCTGCCATGCTGCAAGTTCCCGGCAATAGGTCACACGTGCTCGGCGATGCTCAGTTCGTACTGTTAGACAACGCAAGGGACGCCGTGACGACAGATCCCACTATGCTAGCCGCCTGCGTGTGTTATTGGTAGACAAAGGCGTATCCCCAGCTGCCGTGATATGTCCCTGGATGGCGCGCAGAGACGCCCGTCACTACTTACAGCCTGTCGCACAATGAAACCATCCTCCATGCTGGTGGTCTGCCGGGGTCGACCCGAGCCTGATCGATGGGTGTGTGTATCCTCCTGTACCTAACTCACAGCGCTGGCAGAACGGTTCAAGTGGCGAGCAATGGGCCGAAACGTCCTACCTGCCTCTCGGAGACGGACGCTACGGCCACTCTCAAACTCATCCAGATGGGCAAAGGCGTGTTGAATGTGCCGTCGGGGCATACTGCGTGTTCACTTAACTTGGCTCTGTGGCTCACTTTGCTCACATTCTACTAAGGCCTTATTCGGGTCTTGCAACTATTAATGATGGAGAGATATAAGTATGTCCCCTACTGGCACTCAAATAGATGGAAACTCAAATAGGTGGGGAATGTGGAAACTGAATTTGGTAAATGCTGATGGAGAACCTTGTAGAGAGTGTGCCAGCGACAAGGATGTAAGTGGCAAATGTGGGGAGGTGGAAAGGGGAGATGGTAGAATTGATGAGCAGGAAAGAGAGCTATATGACGCACAGGATTGAGAGGGCGGAGGAAAAGGTCAGGAATGAAATGGGTAAGTGTAGCTTAGCAATAAGGGTAGAGAAGTTAGAGGAGGAGTTGGAAGGCATAAAGGGTGAGTTAGGCATAATGCAAGCTGGTATACAGAAGGAACTGCAGGAGGAAAAGCAGAGTAGAAGAGTGACAGAGATTGGGGTGGTAAAATTTAGGAGGAGGATATAGGAGCTGGAGACAGTATAAAGGGAAAAGGCAGTCGATGACACTAGGAAGCAAATAAGGATAGAGGAGCGGGAAATAGTAGCAAGGGATAAGGCGATAGTATACAGCAGGAAGCAAACAAGGATAGATGAGCGGGAAACAGTATGTAAGGAACAGGCAGTGGTGGAAGGCAGGAAGTAGTATGTTGAGGCTTGTAGGAGAGGGGAGAAGCAAAGACCAGCAAGTAGGAAAAAAATGGGCAGTTCATAACCGAGGGGAGGGGGGGAAGAAGGCTAGTCAAAGGGAAAGAAACAAGAGTGGTGCAGGAGGAGGATGGTGGCAGTGGTCAGGGAAAAGGTGAAGTAGACAAGGGGAGGCAGGTGGGTGGAAGGGACACAATGCAGGAAAGGGTTGTAGGAAATGAGGCATAGATATACATAGTTAGAAGCATAGTTATACAAGGTTTACAGTAAATCTGCACCCGTTGTGAATAACTTAGTCAGTATACACAGGTTTTGCAGGAGAANACAGGATAAGTGTTTAAATTTGTATCACAATATTGTAAATCAGGATAATACAGCAAAGTTCTGACAGGTAGTATATAATAGTTAACTAGTGTAAGCATAAAATATATGACATATAATGTGTCTAAACCTAATTGTAACAATTTGTGAAGCACCTAATTGCGTCTTGTTAAATTATTCGAAGTTGAAACTGTAAACAAATTTCGCTTACCACATTTTGCACCTTACTATTTATGTATTAATTACACGCAAATACATTATTTAGGATACAAATACTATATAATAATTCAGATAGTAGTATTATCAATATACATTCTTTAAGATGTTCATTTTAAAAACAATGCATTGTCCAGGTTGTCGAAAGGTTAGAGTCAAAGCCATCTACCCAAAAATGTTGTCATCTGAGTTTAATGATATAGCAAGCACAAGTGCTAACGAAATTCAATATGGCGGCCATTAGGCTTGAATAACGGAGCGCAAGCTCTAAAAGACTAAGGTGTTTTAATACATGTTTAGAATTTATTGCAGTTTCTTTTAGAAACTGTTTAATGTACAGTATATTACCGAAATTCAATATGACCCTTGTCGAACTGAAAGGAGGAGCTAAGTTGACTAATAATGGTAAAAAGAAAAAAAAATTCCTAAATATTTTTATTTATTTTTAATTTTTTTAAAATCTTTACTTTCTGACATTTGTAAGATTTTTATTTTCCGAGATTTGGGAAATTTTTATGCAAATTTCACCAAAATGTCAACATCATCGATATATAAACCTCATAAAAAGGATATTATCAATTGGCGACTTGCGGGCCTAAGTGACAGTGAAGTCGTGGTTACTTACAATGCGATTAGGGAAAGAAGGGGGAAAAGGGATTTAGCTGGAGAGATGATATTGGGACGCTGCTGATGTCTTTTCACACACGAATAATCCAATCGGAATGCATTTGTGCCAACAGTAAACTGAAGTGTTTACGTAAGAATGTGCTATCTGCACTTTGCAAAACTAAATAATATGCTTTTATGAAGGTCGTTACATACGAAGTACCTCTGAGCTATCGTTGCCACTACACAGCCCATCGTTATAGGCTGTTCACGGTAAAGTGAGCACTTTTGAGGCCCTAGTTACTCTTTTCTTTTCAGCCATATTTTATCCTTTAACCACCTTTTAAAATCAATATTGCCATGTAAGTAATAAACACAGTGGGCATATCCTACTGCACTCGGAAGTTAACGTCTAAGGCGAAAATAAAATATATTTATTGACTATTATTCCAAATGAGAAGGATTTCAAAAGTGCTCACTTTACTGTGAATAGCCTATTGTAATTTCAGTCTTCTACGAATTAAAAAATATTACATAAATTGTATAAACGAGAGGTAAATATTTTTATTTAATGTGAAACACAGCACAAGTACGAGGGTTATTCGGAAAGTAAGGTCCGAATCGCCGTAGCTAATCGAATGTCGCGCGAACGTTGTAACGCGCATGNTATTGTTGCAGTGTGCTGTTTATAGTGTAAGTTCAAAATGTTTAAAACAATTGATCAACCCTCCGACTGTGAAATACGGTCAGTGATTCGGTTTTTGACAGCAAGGAACGTTTCAGCAGCGGAAGTTCATCGACATATAAGTCAAGTGTATGGCCCCAATGCGATGAGTGACAGCAAAGTGCGTAAGTGGGTGAGAGCTTTCAAGGACGAACGGGAAAATGTCCATGATGAACCGCGATCAGGCCGACCATCAGTGATCACAGAAGATTTGGTCAAAGCCGTGGACGATTCGCAATGTCACCTTTAGCATTGGAATTTCCGAATGTGGGCAGTTATAGACTGGTTATCCTCACAGGCGGCGGACGTATATGACTTAGGCATACAAAAGCTTGTAGAACGTTATGACAAATGTTTAAACAAATATGGAAACTATGCAGAAAAATNTGACTTAGGCATACAAAAGCTTGTAGAACGTTATGACAAATGTTTAAACAAATATGGAAACTATGCAGAAAAATATAAAAACATGTAAGGAATTAAATAAAAAAGGTTTTATGAAAAAATCTGTGATGGTTTATGTTTTATAAGAAATCGGACCTTACTTTCCGAATAACCCTCGTATATAAGCAAANTGAAAAAATCTGTGATGGTTTATGTTTTATAAGAAATCGGACCTTACTTTCCGAATAACCCTCGTATATAAGCAAACCGGTTACCAGGCCCGTGTAAAAAGGTGTTCGCACCCAAATGTCAGTTTCGTCCCGAACCGTCTATGGCCACTTAACAATGTACCCACCTATACATTTTTTATGCTATCATTCCAATGCCACTGTTAAAATATGTTAATTTCTTACGAGAACCAAGTACACAAATATTTTTCTACGAATACTGGCGATGTGGCACTTCACTAATTTCATCTGACAAGCTGCCACTGATACGACCTAAGTTCAAGTAAAATTACAGAGCATTAACAACCGGACAGCATACCTTTCAGCTATATCGACAACATTTAATATGCCAGAACAGGGGACATTACATTAATGACATAGTTAATAAAAAACAGAATTTTGTTGGGTTCCATTCCATACTGTAATTTTAAAAGGTTTGAGACAGTATAAGATTGAAGTTTGTTATTGGAATAATCGTTTTAGTGATATTTAGAAGCATGATTGTATAGGATTTACAGTAAACATGCACACGTTGTGAATAAGTAAATAAGTATACACAGGTTTTACAGCAGAAGATATCTAATGTTTGTCACCATCTTGTAAATCAGGATAATAAATTATGATGTTGTGAAGTTGGTGAAAATTATATCTAGGGAATGTAATGTGTTTAGATCTAATCGTAACTATTTGTATAGCACCTAACTGTGACTTATTCAGTTATTCAAAGTTAAAACTGTACACGAATTTCACTTCGCGCATTTTGCACATGACCAAGCATGTATGTATTTTTATTATATGTACATACATTATTTAGAATGCAAATACTGTAAAGTAATTCAGATAGTAGTTTTATCATATTACATCCTTTAATATTGACACGTGGCGGGTACAGAGGATAGGAATTGCGCTGTATTCACACCCTGAGAAATAATCCCCAGGGAAGTCCCGACGTATAAAAACTTTCGGGGATGAACCGCAGCCGAAGGAAAAAGGGAAAGTCTCGAAAATTAGCTGATAGCTGATAGCTGAGCAAGCGTCTCGGGAACCCCCGAGACGCTTGCTACACCCCGCCCTCCACCCCTAGTTTGAGCGCGAGAGTAGCTGAGAAGACACTAAATCCTATACAAAAACGTGCGAAGGAAATGAGGGAACCCCTGGTTTCTCTAGACACAATCTGCTGACAGCCGAGTTGAATATATCGAGAGGCGGGTTAAATTCAGGAGCAGCGAAGACGAGTGGTCATTCAATGGTCGTCGGGCAGTTGTGATCATTCAGTTGTCAGTCGTGGGCGAGACAGAGAACGCAGTTAGGCGAGAGGCAGTAGTATCACCGGGCCGGAGTTCGGGACCGGCCCAGGCAATCAGTTGTAATCAGTTGTTCACAGTCAGTTGTTCGGGAGCAATTATCGCCAGCCGAGACGGGAGTAGTTCGGCAGTACAGCCGAGGAGACGAGATAGATGTAACCAAAACGAGAGAAGCCAGTCGTGTAACGAGAACAGTGCCGAGAATATGGGTAAATTCCCGGAAACGAGTGGTAGCCCCAGTCCGAGTGGTGCCATTCCCCGAGAAGGCGAGTCGTGAGCCGAAACTTCATGTTCAAATTCCCGAGACAAACCAAGTAGAAGTGCCGAGAACTTATGAGTTCATTTCCGAATCGTAGTGGCAGTTTCCGCGGTTAGGAATGCAGACAGAAACACGATGGCCGGAAGAAAGACGAGGAGGAAGCAGTCTCCAACCAGAACGTCAGCCGGGATCGCAAGGAAAGTGCAAGTCACGGGAGAACCCTAATACCGCGCTTCATTGAGAGACCGTCAAAGCCGCAGGAAACAGCCAACTTCGTACAGCACGTCAACGAGAGCCAGTCCGAGGGCCCGAACCAGGGCCACCCAACTCACCATGCCTCAGCTACCAACGAAGACAACTCACCACTCACCAAAAACCGCAGTCACAGATAAGTAGAGAAACGTCTCCCTTCAACAAACCTTCCCCGACACATAGTATTCAGCCCACCAGCCCTCCAGGCTTACGACTAGAGTGGGGCTCAGTCTCGCCAATGTGTGTAATAACTATGTGACCTTCTGATCAATAAAATCCTGGTGTGTTAACTAACAGAGAATACGAGTATTTGTTTACCCCTAAAGCAACAACTTCAGGTGTCATTAGTCTGCACCGAAATAATTTAACTATATGAACTGCTGGCCACCCCCTGTATAACTCAGGTGACCGAGTAGCGACAATATGTTCAGGACTTATTCACATTGACAATTAGACAATTATAATGACAATCATATTCACTTCACACTGCAACTGGATCAAGATCTTTGTCATTTGTTTAAATATTAGCAACTTTCAAGTTGCTGTTAAACGGATGGAAAACAGAATTTCAATTAAAGGAAGGAGTCACCTGAAAGAATTTATTTTTGATTGTATGACGATAAACAGATATAACCATTTTTCCATGTAGCAATTAATCTATTGTTAATATTTAGCAAATATTTCTAATAACATTATAGGAACATTATTAGGCATAATGATAGGCTGTAACTGAGTTACTGGAAACAATACTGACATTTGTAGACGCACGTTATTCGTGTATTTTATTTTGCAGATTTTGCTAATTAAGTAATATGATTTGCGCGTATAAATATTTTAAATAATATATCAGTGCAAACTTTAAACACACTATTCACAATCAAGAAACACCATAGACCGGCTATAAATTAACAGTGTCTCCCCAGATATGTGATGCATAATACGTAAATTCCATAATGTTATTTTTGCAGACACAGAACATTTTATTCATGAGATGTACTAACCGGTACTAACGTGTAAGGAAACCACAATAGTTGAGCATCCACGTCAGTCATATTTGTGTAGGCAAACAGATATATAGCAAAATGATGTAACTGACTCGGTCACTTATACCACTGAGCTACAGCCTCTATGGATGGGATCTTAAGTAGCCTACATAAGTTGAGATACCTATGTATTCACAATTCATTCAAAACTCTTGATAATAACTAAGTAACTTAAGATACCTACATATACACAAGTGACCATGTTTGGTGGCCGACTTAATTTTTTTGTTGGTTGTTACTTTTCCAAGATACTATAATTCCCACATACACAACATATACAGTTTTGAATATTAGATTCACTCAGTTATACACGAAGGGCAAATAACAAACATAACTTTGCTAGTATATATATATATATATATAATTTCCCACAAAAACATGACTTAGTAATTCACGAATGGTACATAATTAAGCTTTACCCAAGTATACAGTGTAGGTTAGGGATAAGGTAAAAGCATTTTTCGAATATAAACAAAATTGTTAATTATTTTTGTCATTGCCAGCTCGCGGAAATAGCCCATTACGTTAATAGATTTTACGCTCATAACTGTCGATCCACTGCCGGAAACATCCGAGAACTGCCGAGTCGACCTGAAGTCTGAACGCTATAAGGCATTGGCATTGTACCAGAATCGGCATGGGAACACTGCTTTCGTTAATACAGGTTTTTTTATTGCTCGATTGCATCAGGGTCACCTCGAGATACGAGTCCTGCTGAGTGGTTTCGCAGCGGTCTTTAAATTGTTCCGTATTCTATTTGCGTGGTTTGCGGTGGCTAGGGAGCCTTCCTCAGTAAAAACCTTCCTCCTTGTGATAGACACGTATGGCATCGTCAGATGTTCTTCATGACCTGGTTGTGAACTGCTGAAAGCTCCGGTAGTTGACCTAAGCTGTAGCAGGTGAACCTCAGAGCTACCTCAAAATCTGCTGACTGAACGTTGTCTCTGTTTTCATGACAAGACAATGGCTTGTTCAAGCTCACGTGCTGTCGTCTAGCCGCGTGGCAAAAATTATTTACCTGAACAACTTCCTCTGTTTACAGTACTTATGTTCTCATATGTAATATTATTATAATGATCACAACCAGGAGTCTACGCATTTTGATCGCTATCATGATACGAGAACAGTTTTTTCTTCGTTTCGTTACGTTACCTAATTTTGGCAACATAGTTTTTTTTTTGTGAGAAAAAAGATAAATTCTTCCATTGTTGTGTTTAAAGTCTGCGATTGCAACTTGTCCTTGGTTGACTTTGAAACACTTACCGGCCAGACACTTGTGGATATGTTATGTAAAGTCGATTAATCTTTAATCACTCAGAAAATATTTAATTGAGAATATTTTCACTGGCTACTGTAAGAGCATTAACGACTTCTAAAGTTTTCAAACGGAATAGTTTTCGTATTATTATCGTTGACTGCACTTTTCTCGTGAATGAAGTATTGCAATTATCTGCACATCCAGCGAATTTATGACCGCTGTAAAACAAGTGACCCCAAACTGAACGTACATCCGTATTTGGAAGCATAAACAAATAATATAAGTAATAAAATATTTATATGCAGAAGCTAAAACCAAACATGTGGAGTTGGTTGGGATAGTACCTACAACCTTCCGAATACGACTCCTGCATAGTAACGCATGATCGACCATACGTCAAGCTAGCGATGTAATTAACGCGTGAGAAATAAATTAAAACTGCAGGAATAATACTGGGCAGTGTATAGGTCATCAATCGAATACATATAAAAGCAAACTTTCTATTGAGCACTGGCAAGTACACAAGTCACAGTGAAGGTTTCATTGTAAATTAACTAGAGAAAATTACATCTCTACAGTTATTTTTATATGCATGCCCATTAGAAAAGTACACTTACGTGTCGTAAACAGCGGTATATCGATAAAGTAAATAATAATTATGTATCTTAAGGCCGCCGCCTACCTGGAGGTGTTTTGCGCATTTGGACGAGAAGCGCGGGAGCGATAAGGGCGACAAAGCCACGCGCATCAAGTGCACCATCGCTCCCATGCGCAAAGTTCTGAACTGGCGTGCAGTTTTTTCGCCGTGCAGCGTGTACCTTAAGCGGTGGCCTTATATTTTTATTGGCGGAAAGTTCAAGCGAAGTTCATTGCAGGTCTCTATAATAGATTTGCATGTTTCAGACAAGCACATTTTGAAATACAGGATGAGTATAAACGAATACCCCCAACTCTGAAGGTCTACAATATCAAAACCAAACAACCTACAACCTTGATTGACCAATCAAGTGAACCGCGGAACCGTGAAGGTTGTTTACCATACATTCATAAATGTTCGATGTGACCACCGTGAGCGGCCCGAACGACATCTACGCGATAATCAAACTCGTTCCACACTCTTGTCTGCATGTCCGGTGTTACGATTTGGATGGCGTCCGTAATTCTTGTTTTGAGGTTGTCAATGTTAGCCGGCAATGGTGGACGAAACACTTGATCCTTTATGTACCCCCATAGAAAAAACCGCACGGTGTAAGATCCGGCTTCTTGGGGGCTAGTGATGAAAAGCCTGGTCACCAGCTGCTCCTCGACCAATCCAGCGTTGCGGCAACGTCTCGTTCAGGTATCCGCGAACAGCTAGGTGCCAATGGGTGGCGCACCATCCTGCTGGAAAATGAACTCCCCCGCCGCCTCTTCTAACTGATGAAACAANCCTGCTGGAAAATGAACTCCCCCGCCGCCTCTTCTAACTGATGAAACAACTACTCTGTAAGCATATCCAAATAAAGGATTCCAGTAACAGCGGGCTTGCTACCTTCTCACCACCCACCACCACAAACCGAGAGTTACGAACGCCATCCAAACCGTAACACCGGACATGCTAACAAGAGCGTGGAACGAGTTTGATTATCACGTAGATGTCGTTCGGGCCACTCATGGTGGTCACATTGAACATTTATNCGTGGAACGAGTTTGATTATCACGTAGATGTCGTTCGGGCCACTCATGGTGGTCACATTGAACATTTATGAATGTGTGGTAAACAAACGTCACGGTTCCACGGTTAATTTGATTGGTCAATCAAGGTTGTAAGTTGTTTGGTTTTGATATTATTGACCATCAAAGTTGGGGTGTTCTGTTATACTCATCCTGTACAGAAGTGTGAAAAAAAAAAAAAAAAAAACCAATTTTTAGGTATGCTGGGGGTTCGGGAAGTTTTTTTGAAGTATGTAATATTTTCAGGGTATCATTCGTTTAGTATAGCGGTATAATGAGAACACATTAAGTGATTTCATTTTTAAAAAAACGCGAATTTCTAACACACTGCAACGAAATTCAAGCGACAGTAGGCGGCGCCTCTAAGGATAACATTCCCCGCCATATTGGATTCTTGATTATTCTCAAAATCAATATTGTGACGTAATAATAAGTTTGTAGTTCAGTCGTTATGCCTGTACTAGATAGTTGGGCGTAGGGAAACATTTGGTATTTCCTTTTTTTAAAAAGTAAACAGGATATAAAAGCCAAGAATCCAATATGGCTGGAGAAGGTTCCCCTTCGAGGGCGCCGTCTAACTGGATGTATTTTGCGTGTTCGAGGCTTAGGAGCGTGGAGTCGTTAATAGCGATCTAGGTACGTGCAGCACGTGCCTCATCGCCTCCATGCGAAAAGCACTAGTCGACTCACTTCTTGAGATTTTTACCGATGACCCTAATTATTTTATCATATAAAATAAAGACAAAGATGTTTTGCATGTATCCAAGGTATGTTAAACAGCCTGTCCGGAAATTTAATACCTAACAATGATTGTGAAACACCCACCCGTTTTAGCCCTCCTTTCCTTTAAAAATTGCACATTAGTACTGGAAATAAAAAAACNATGATTGTGAAACACCCACCCGTTTTAGCCCTCCTTTCCTTTAAAAATTGCACATTAGTACTGGAAATAAAAAAAACAGACAGTACCTTTCGTACGTGAACAGTTTCTTAAATTTCTTCAATGTTATTCGCAAGCAAACACTGCTCAAAAATCTTGAACAGCTTTTCTTTTTAAATGGCAACTGTACGACTGGGTGTGTGGGCAGACAGGTGCAGCTTTTATACAACTGTACTTCTTTTGAAGGGGGAAAAAATAAAAGTGGTATTCTTTCTATGCAGTTTTCTGTNTGCAGCTTTTATACAACTGTACTTCTTTTGAAGGGGGAAAAAATAAAAGTGGTATTCTTTCTATGCAGTTTTCTGTTAAGAATTATTTTGTTATGGTACCAATACATTTTCCGATTATACTTTCTCTGTTAGAAACAAACGTAAGATAATATGGCACTTCAGCAAAGTAGGCTATAGCAAAAAAAAAAAAAAAAGAGTGAGAGAATTAGTGAATGGTGGACTACGTCATTCAGAGGTGTTACAAAACAATGGCACGACTTGTTCTAATTGCTAATTTACTTATCTCTGAAAATCCCTCTTAATGGCATTCCCATTGTCATCGACGGCTCCTGTTTGCACGTAAGATCTTTCACGCCTTGTGGTAAAACACTGCGTTAATACGTTGTCTAATATTCTCATGGCACAAACAGAAGGTAAAATAAAATTCGAATGAATAAGCACATTTGCCACCAGGCACAAAAGCGGAATGAGAATGAATGAAGGTAGTAATAATACAGTATAAGATCACTTTCATTCAGTAAACTGCTGCCAATTACAACAAATTCTCTTGTTTTACGTCTATATGAAATTGAAGTTTCAGGCTTATGACCTTCCATATTTGAAACAAAGCTACAAATGACTTCCTGACCTATTCTGAAAACGACGAAGAAATAATATAAAAAACTACAAAAGGAAAAACGGCAAAAAAAAAAAGAAAATAAAGGAAACAAGTAAGTTAATAAATGAATGAGATGTGTTAATACCAGCAAACATACTAACATATTTATCAGGAATGAACACTCTGTAAGGGGTTAAATAACTTACGCTTATGATACATTTAAAAGCCAAAATGACAAGTTTGGTGACAGTCCATGTGCTTACATATATCCTTGTTAACTTCCTCTGTCTTGATAGTTTCTGCTGATGTAAGTACTACTTTTTTTTTGGCGACAAGTTATGTATTTTCAGTGTGGCAAGCGCTTAGACTCTCACCTCGTTCACTTGTGACAGTAAATTTTAAATGCGAAACATGCTTGTGGTATGAAGGAAAAAAAAAATTTACATCAGGTTATTCACTAAACTGCCGATGGGAAAGAACCAACATATGCATCTCAATTAGTGCTCACGTCAGGCAAGGCTACGTTTTGCGAGTTGCCACATTTCAGGGGCACATTTTACTAGTAAGACAAGAAAACTTCGATATCAATGCATTTGGTTTTATTTAAGGCCCGAATAAAAACTACCAGTTTTTTTTTGCAGACGTAACACTTTTATCCACAACTATAAATACATCTATAAAACCTCTGACCACCACAACTATGTAACACAGTTCGATGATATCCCGGCTAATAATAACTCAAATAAATGGCGATTCGAGGTTTATATCGTCAGTAAAAAGGACAATCATTTTGTCACCAAATAATTATATTCACGAAGCCTTTAAGTTCCTTATAAGTGGCAAATTCGTTTTAAAGAACATGATGGACGCAAAGAGAAAATATTTGTTTGTATGGGCAACAATTTGGTGACTTCTGGAACAAAAAATCACAGCAATTCTACTGCTACATTCATTGTGAGGACTCTGAAATGCCAATGTAAAGGGCGCCGCCTACCTGGAGGTGTTTTGCGCGCTTGAGGCCGAGAAGTGCGGGAGCGATAAGGGCGGCAAAGCCACGCGCATCAAGTGCCCCATCGCTCCTATGCGCTCTAAACTGGCGTGCATTGTTCTCGTCGTGCAGCGTACACCAATTGGACTTTAAACGGCGACCATATCATTTTATTGGTGGGAAGTCTGAAGACAAGTTCATTGCATATCCCTATAATAGTTTCGCATGTTTCAGACTGGTACATATTTTGAAATACAGCGGGGTGTGATAAAAAGCCGTTTTTAGCTACGTATGTTGAAGGGCTCGGAAAAAGTATTTTTAAATTGCGTGATGTTTTTAGAGTGTTATTCGTACCTCGTCTCATGTGTATTTTCTTTTCGTAGGTATAATAGAAACACGTTAGGTGGTTTCGTAAAAAAAAAACGTGGATTCTGAACTCTGCGACGCAATTCAAGCGACAGGTGGTCAGTGCCCTTACAGGCGAATAACGGAAAATCAACGTTCGTAGAAAGTATATCTTTTCATCTTAAATCGTTTTATTAGCATACTTTCCTTAGAAAGATAGCATTGCGCAGCTGTTTGTTTCCGAGTGTATGGAGACCTTAATAACTTTTTTATCCTTGGAGTTACATTAGATCAGATACTTATATTCAAAGTTGTGACCATACAAATGTTTTAGAACCACATGTTATATTTACAATCATTAGGCTATTTGATTAAAACTAGTGCGGGCAGTAGTTAATCAGAACTTTTGTTCTTGATCTCTTTCGTTCGCCACTTGAGCAAACAGCGCCAACAGGTACTATCCATACAATTATCATAAAATTTGTTGTACAATCAGTGCAACAGAAGGCGCCTAACGTTCATTGAATTTATGCACAATCTTCATAACCGTTATTATCATGTATAATGCATGGAAGATGGCAAACTTCTCGCCCCCCCCCCCCTATAATGTTCTAAACTTTTTCCCGTACCTGGCATCTGTAAAAGTTCTCTCGCTATTTTATGCTCTACATTTCCTGAACCTTTGTCTGCCAATATGCTTTTTGCTTATCAGATGGGCATCCTGTACTTTTTTTTTTCAAGCTTTTTACATTTAATCACTTGGTATGGTATTCCTTAAGAATTTAATCTGCAGTTTTCTTCTTATTTGCAAAGGATCTCATTTCCTTGACTCATTTTTCAACGCTTTATCTTTGTATTACATGGCCACTCCCCATTCACCCCATCTTCTTGTTTTGCTAACATGTCTGCTATCCATGATCTGTTTAAACTACTTAATCAAACTGTATACGCTCCTATACTTTGATCCCTTCGTATCTGTGCCATTTTTTTTTACATCTAGTTGCCTACCTGTGCACATTTTTCGCAACTACCAACCATTATGTGATTGTTTTTATTGACCTGACATGACAACCTAATCATAGGCAAAATCTTTTAACCAATCATGACCAAGCATTAAAAAACTGTTTTCTAATGTATACACTTATCACATAAATAACGAATGTGACCAAATATATTTAAACATCACCAAACATAATTAATTATGATAGAATATGACCACATTAGACGAAAAATGATTAATACTCCCAAATGGGACCAAATGGGACCAAACGGGATTAAAAATTTCCAGTCGTGTTAAAATGTAATAAAAACTCAACAAAATATTACAAATTATGACAAATAAACATTTAATGTAGCGAAAAGTAGCCAATAGTGGCAAATGTTACTGAATATGAATGGACAGAACAAAATATAGCAAATATTATTAGACAGTGCCCAACTTAACCAAATTTAACCAAATATGATTGAATGTGACCAGATGTAACCAAAGTAACAGAACGCTGCAAAAAGTTAGCAGAAATGTCACGGTACGAAATTTGGCTATGTCAGAAAAAATTCATTTATCAACAAAAACAAACATAATCAGTATGAACAAAAAGGAACTAATGTGGTCAAACACTTAACTGGAATGTTATTAGACATGACTGAAACACACCTGACTGGGCCAAACATGTCAGAAGTGACTGAACACAAGGCCCACATTCTAAATCTGAATCAGTGAGAATTTCACTGTTTCAATCAGTTAACAGTATCTGACTGATTCAACAGTCACTTCAGTGAATTTAACTGATGAATCTGTGAAATGCCAGTTTTCCTTCACTTATTGATTCAGAGACATACTGATTCATCAGTCTTTTTTTTTCCCCCACTGTTTTTCAGTGACTTGTTTTTTCACTGGAGGATTAGTTAACAGCGTGTAAAAAAGTCCGTCAAACAACGTGTAAAAATGGCCGTTAAACAACGTGTATGAAGTGAAATAGCAAGGCATAAACTAATAAAACCAATACAAAATACTTTCTCAAAAGTGTTTCGTATTTCAAAACACCATTTTATGAGGTAACATTGATACCTGCCAAATGCTGAAGTTTGGAAGTAGATATTGATTCTGCTCTGCGGCGTGAGGCGCCAGCACTTGATGCTATCCCTCAGTGATAGGGCTTATGAATATGTCGACACTGTTGTCTCTAGGTCCAATTTACTAATAACATACACTTTATTTGTGAGTTCATATAATCGAGTTTTATTGTTGCTTGAACAGGTTAACTGGTACATGAACTCACGACACAAACTCCCCTCCCTTTTCTGTACATAGATTATGTGATACTTGGCGCGGCGATTTTGCGTCGTGGGGGGGGGGGGAAGATTCTTCACACTTGGTGTAGAACTACTTATCTGACACTGCAGCGCTGTATTCCCTCGGCTGGCGGCTTGGAACTGCTCTCGGACTTGGTGGGCGTCTCGACGCCTGGCTTCGAAGTTCCTTCTTCCCGGGTCCACGCAGTACTCTGCGCCTGACGAAGGCCGGCTGCCGTCGACGTCTGCTCGCGGATTCGCTCCGTCCTCTTCCGTTTCTGTCGGCCGACTGCTCGATCCGCGACTGACTGACTGACTGACTCGTTCATCGCACTGGCTTCGTCCGGCTCCGACCCGGACGCCTCGCTTCAGGTCCCCCGACTGACTGATTCGACGTCTCTCAACTGACTGCCCCGTTGCTCCCCCCTTCACGTGGTTTTGTAGCGTCCATCACCATATTCAACTTCCCCCGTCTCTGCACGTGGTCCGGGGTGCTTGTCGTCCCCCCGGGTCATAAAACACGTGGCCGCTGCTCGTGTGGTCCGCAGCCGGCCTGGCGTCGTCCCTTGGTTCTGGCCTGGAAGTTTATTGTCCCGTTCTGCACGCACGTCCGCTAAAAGCTCTCATGGTTTATTGCGGTACAAGCCCGGGACAGACGCAGCTGGTGGTGGGATCTCGGTGTCCCTTGGGCAGCTGCAAAATGCAGCTGTGTCCGCGCCCTGGTGCCTTCCGTTGTCTCTGGATGTCGTCTGCACGTGCAGGAACAGTTGCACGTGCAGAAACCTTTGGTAGCGTGCCTTTGCAGCTGCGAGGCTCCTGGCGTCACTCTGCCGGCACGTCCACAAAACCCTTAATCCTTCTTGCGGTCGTCCGCAGGCAAGCTTCGCCAGAGCGTGTGTTCTGACGAATAAAATATAGGGACGCAGAATGCGTCAACATGAACATTCATTCAGTCTTTCATTCCGTTTTTACGTCTTTCATTTTTCTTGGTGTCATGTAATCATCACGGCGCTATGTTTGAAGTTTTAAACTGCATATATTGAGGCGAAGAGAGTGTAATCATATGTACTGTTCGTTTTAACAATCCTAACGGTACCAACCAAACCAAAAACGAAAAGTATGGGCATACATTTTAAAACTACAAGCTTGTAATGAGGAAAATAAGACATATTATCCTCTCTCTTATAAAATTGACTTGGTAACTTAGGTGGTAAGTTAACGGTCTAAATGTGATTTGTGAAGTGTGTCTCTGTCAATCCCGGCCACCTAGACTACATTTCTTACTTTTTTTAATTACGGTAAATTGCGCAATATAAATAGTATACTAGCATAAATAGGTTTATTTCTAGTTATTATTTGGCTAAATTCAATAAAAACAATATTTCCCGCTGCAGTTGACCATCACTTATTCAATCAGTAAAATTTTTCCACTGAAACAATCAGTGGTATTCTAGTGATTCTAAGTGGAGCCATTTTCACTGATTAGAGTACATGAATTTCAATGCGAATCAGTGATTTTCCACTGATTTGAATTTAGAGTGCAGTAAACCAAAAAATTGTGATTATGATTAAACATAACTGCATTTTATCATAACCAACCAACATTATTAAATATCAGAAACTAAAATGACCAACCATTAGATACGACTAGACATAACCGAAATAATAAAATGAAAAAGAATGACAGAAAATGACATGTAATCAAGTATTATGAAGTAAGATTAAATTTGATTAGACATGATCAAATATAATCACCAATTAATGTAGGACTTTAAACAGACTGTGTCTATTGATAGACATACGCCACATTCATTTTGTTAACATCTGCTAGCCAGTAGAAAAAATACATTTAAATTCCCATAGTAATTATAAAATATAATTTATTAAAAAATATAAAAAAATATTACATAAGGTGATGTTATGTGACCGAACAGCACCAAACATTATCAATCAATCACAGCCAAATGTGCCAAATTACCAAAATGTACAAAGTTGACTAAATTTTACCAACACTACCAAACATGACCAAATAAAACCATGTGTGACGAAACATGACTTTATATGATCACTGTGGAAAATATGATTGAATGTGACGAATTCTGACTAAATTAAACAGAACATGACAAAAATGAGTTAATGTGATTTAATCTAATAAAATGTGTATGGTGACCAAATATGGCCACAAAAGAGCAAAGATATTTAACTAAGGCTTGATGGGCCATAATGTGATGAATCATCACAGTCATAACCACAGTTGACCAAAAAACCAAATATAGCAAATTTACCAAACATGGCCAAGCGTGGCCAAATGTGAACCCACAAAACCAAGGATAGCAAATCATTACAAAATGTAAGAACATATGTATACTGGATGATATACATGCAACAAAATATTACAGAATGATATCCACGAATGCCTGTATTCCTCAATACTAACCGTTGCACACAGTTGCAAGCAGAGGCGCACAACGGTACAAAGAGGGACATACGCGCACAGGTCATCGAGTGCAGGTCCAAGGAAGTGCAACTGTCTCCTCATCGCAAACGGGGAGACACTTGTAACATGCGTGCTTCTCCCACTGACAGATCAAGTGGTTAACATATTTTCTGTTTTCTGTGTCAGCTAGTTGTTTGTTTCGGTTTTCGTATGGTTAATTAATAAAATGTTTCATTTCGTAAACTTTTTTACCACATGACTGCGCCGCTGAAAATGCTCATATTGTAATACTTAAAAGTACTCCCAATGTCACGTATTTCAGAAGACTTTTAATTTTCGCATTACAGCCGAGCTGTTGTAGTGCGCGGACTGCCACATAAAAAAAAGATATGTTTTTTTTTTTCCTTTTGCCAAGTTTAGTTAGGTTGAGAGATTTGGCGACTCTTACCAACGAGGTCTTTAGAGCCGATGAGGGTGAAATGAGGTGAGAGTGGAGCAACGCCGGAATGCAAGGGCGGGAAAACTAGAGATCCCGAGAAAACCCGCCGACCAGTGGCATCGTCCGGCGCGATTCCCACTTGCAAAAATCCGGGAGTGATCCGGCCGGGGATTGAAACGGGTTTGCCTTGGTGGGAGGCAAACAGCCTAACCACTNTTTTTTTTTTTTTTTTTTTTTTCATCCGAAAAGGCCGTTCCGAGCTGAGCCGATCCGAGTGAAACAAGTGCGCGCCCTCCTTAACTCTGTGCACCGACAAAGACAGACTTCTCCGCTGTAAAATTGTCCATTCACTGATAATTTTTATTAGTAATACTATAGAAACAGAAATGCCATTCTTCACATTACAAAACTCAAATTTTCTATACGTCATTCACGGTAAAGTGAGCACTTTTGAAAGCCCTCTCATTCGGAATAATAGTCGATTATGTATTCAAGTTTAGTTTTAGACGTTAAATTCCGAGTGCGATGAAATAAACACACTGTGTTTATTATTTACAAGGTAAAATTTATTTTAAAACTGTAGTTAAAGGAAAAAAATGGCTGAAAGGAAAAAGTAACTAGGGCATCAAAAGTGCTCAATTTACCATGAACAGGCTATAAGTAACTTCCGTTCCTCTGAGCGCTGCCTCAGTCCGCATCTTCCACGCTCTAATGGGGCCGCGGTTAGAGTGGTGGTTAGAGCTGCCGCCTTCCACCAAGGCTAACAGTGTCCGACTCTAGGCGGGGCCACTCCTGGATCCTCGCGTGTGGGAATCGTGCTGGACGATGCCGCAGGTCGGCGGGTTTTCTTCTGGATCTCCCGTTTCCCCCGGCCTTGCATTCAGGCGCTGCTTTATTGTTATTTTTGCAGTTAGCCAATGCAATTTTGATTCGAGCCGAGTAGCAAAAACATCTCCTTGTGATTTTTCACCTCAAGATAGAAGAAAAGTCAGTTGTCGCGTTCTGTACCGTCACAATAGTGCACTCTGTGATTCACTGCAAACAGTTAGGCCGTTTCAGAACTTATATCACCCAACTTCTGAAATACTAAGAATATATAATGTTTTGTATACGGTAATTTGTTTTCAGAAAATAAACTCGCTCTTTACCATCGTTTTTGCATATGTGAGATCATATTTATTCTCCCGCAGAACACAGTGATGATAAAACGACAAGCCTTGACATGAAGCGTTTACATTATCTAGCATAAATTACGCACAAAGCCTTTTCTTTATGGTTTGAAATTGCACCTCAGACCTTCCCTACATACGTCTCCAACATATTTTCCAATCAAGCAGGCGCTAGTGTTCTTCAGTCAAACTTCTTAAAATCATTTGACATTCTGTGGTACAGACATATCTCCTTTAAATATCTCTCATATGAAATATCAGAGTTATCAGAGAAACAGGCGACCTTCGAGGCCAAGGTTGGTCGACTATGCTTTCGAAGTCCAGTGTTCAAATCCCAGGTGAGCCATGCATGTTCATGCCATTGTTCGTTGGAAGTACATGTTTAATATATTACGTAGGCCGTCCCCGCCCTCCCATTATATTACTGGCATAAAATCAGAGGCATTAACAAGCCTACTAAAAGAATAATCGGATTAACAAATAAATTTGTAGTACTATGTGATCAAGCACCTGACAATTATAATTTTACACAGTAATTGTTTCTTATAAATACAGTACACATAAAGCAACAATTAGAATTTATGTAGGCTTAAAATAAATTATTTTTTAGTTTAGTTTAACTATGCGGTTCTTTGATATGAAACAACAAATTGTCTCAGCTATTTTGGACTGAATCATTAAGCTGGCCTAGTTATGACTGGCAGCTATAAAATTTAAATTTCAAGGAAAATCTTGTGGCTGCTATTATCTCTTCAGTGTACTTTGTGTTGTCTTTTGCAGTCGATAGCCGATACAGCTAAGCGAGTACTTTACAGTCCGTTGGAGACATTCGAGTAAAGTTTTACAGTAGCCCTTCACTTGGCAATCGTACCGTATTTACAATACTCGCATGCAAGCGGACCGCTTCTGCTTTGCCGTATTCCTCACGCGTCCATGTGCCCAGTGTGATTTATGCATCAATTTTAGTGTTTTATGAGCTAACATCACACTGTTTTTGGATTGTGACGTGTAATTGATAAGTGCATTTTCCTCAACCTCGCTTGACTGCAATAAATCTTTGAAACTATAGGCATTGCCCGTTCTTTGTTGATATGCCCGTACGGTTAAGCCTAGCAGCCGAACCGCTAGAGAGGATGGCGTTTCACCAACACTGGGGAGATGGCGCCACTCGAACCAGCTGCCCTGTGAAAGTGTCTCCCTGTCCTAGCCAGGATTTTTCTGCGTGTCGTCCACAACCTCGCCTTCGCTTTACGTCTAGCGCCATTTCTCGCCTCCGCAGCACATCCTTTGTAACCTACCGTCTCCATCGGGCGGCCTGCGACAGTGGCTGACGGCGTCAACGTGCTCCTAACAATGTAAACATATGTTTTATTATATGCATTACTGCCGAGGCAGTTATCTAAATGTTTAAAAGTCAAAGTTTGTATGTACGTATGTATGTATTTGTGTATTTATGTTAAGTATGTTTGTTCTCTATGTAATTATACACCGTTCGATGAATCTGAATAAAATTTGGCAGGGATACCCTTCAGTGCCTAACTTAAAACGCTGTGTAGGCCATAATGGTCTCGGGCTCCTACTGGGATCGAAACCCCTTAAACGAGGTCGTTTTATCTCTCATTGCCCTCTTAAACACGAGCAACACCGGATAGTTCTGCTAGTATTGTATGTATGTAAAGTCCATGATGTAGGCTCTTCACGGTTAATTATCATGCCCCTTTGAAATACGTCTTAATATATACTTTTCTCCTAATTTTGTACATTTCCATAAAATGGAAAATTTACATAGTTGTTGGCTTAATTACTTTATGCATGCGTTGGTCAAGTGAAACCGCAGACTTCTTATTAACCTAAATGTGTTACTAATATGTCAAATCGTACTTTAATGTGTATTACACTCTACGTTTGAAATTGTGAAAATGGAGTTCAAATCACTAAAAACTTTAGAAAATGGCTCCACTTGAAATAGGTACAACTTACTGATTATTAGGGTGGTTGAATTTCACTGATTTAAAGTTCGCTTCGTGGCATTGTAAAAAATTCTATTCCTACATATTGTATGTATAATATGTAGGTATATGTATGCACCATTTTACAACTCTAGCGGGTATCTGTGAACAAGTCTTACTGTAAACTTTGCAAAGCAGTTTAAATGCACAATACACATTTATTACCAAATACTGAAATATTATTACGTGACGAAACGATTGCTGTTCGTTTTTAATTTTTATGCGTTTTACTCGAAACGCATTTATTTCAGAGGCATGAAACCATTACGTGGTAGAACGATTACTGTTCGTTTGTCAATTTTTTATGCAGTTTTACACAGAATAATGAATAGAGTGGTCACCTTGCGAAAGCGTTTGTCGACTGACCGGCGCCTCGAGTGTACGCAGTTACGTATCACAGCATCCAAAAACTTATTGACTGTACTACGTATTGCTGTTGGGCTTTGGTACAATCTCACCCACCTCCACAATTATTAACGAATTGTAAAAGGAGTTTATTTGTTTTAACATGCCAAAAATACTTTTAATGTAATTAATTGTATACTATTCAAAAGTCTGCATCTCAAGCACGAGTGAACGAAATAAAATAAAAGCACGTATTAAGTCATAGGTTAAGAGTGGTGACCAGACCTTAGCTGAGCGGCCTGCCTGATCACACCTTCACAATATTTATACAGGATACATACAGATGTCCTTGTCTTTGTGCAGTACTGACACCAGACTTTGGATCGTGATGTCTGTATGCCTGCAGGCTGCAGCGACTTGTGCACTGTAGTTGAGTACTGCACAGTATACATACACACAGATGTACTTATCTTAGTGGGGTACTGACACCAGACTTTGGATCGTGATGTCTGTATGCCTGCAGGCTGCAGCGACTTGTGCACTGTAGTTGAGTACTGCACAGTATACATACACACAGCTGTACTTATCTTAGTGGGGTACGGGTGGTACCATGCTATTTGTCCAGGACACGGGCCGTGATTGCTGAAATTAGTTATGAAATCGCAAACAATAGAAACCCCTCCACCGGCTAGTAAACGGGGACAACGCAGCCGATATAGGACAGCGTAGTTCGTGGGCGGTGTCTTTTGTCGTCGGGCCATTCGAAAGAGAAGACCGCTTAAGATGGGCGTGTCCGGGAGTCGACTTCCGCCATCTTAATCAGCCTCCGGAATCATGAACAAGGTGGGGACTCTCCAATTAGACTTAACTCAGAATGTGGTTGGTTAAATCTTTATAACTTAATATAAATTAATATTTTATTATTTTTGTATAACTCCCCCCGCGCATATTGTACCATGTTTATACTGAAATAATATTGTACAGCCTTAATGCTAAAGAAACCCCTTTAATATACTGTTCATTATATACACTGAAGAACAAAAAAAAACTAGTACACCTGCCTAATACCGTGTAGCCCCCTCCCCCCCTTGCCGAGCTCGCAGAAGTGCCGCAAGACGACGTGGCATGGACTCGACTAATGTCTGAAGGTATGCAGGAGACAATTCACACCATGAATCATGCAGGCCAGTCCACAAATCCAATCTACACCAATCTGAGAAAGGGTTGCACGTCTGTCATGTTTGATGATTCTCGTCAGTCGTATTTTGTCCCGTTCTTTCGCGATATTTTTCCGGCCGCAGCGATGTCGAAGATGTGATGTTTTACCGGATTCCCGATATTCACAGTACACTCATGAAATGGTTGTACGCGAATATCCAAATGTTATCGCTATCTCGGAGATGCTATGTCCCATCTCTCGTGCACCGACTATAACACCACGTTCAAACTCACTTAAATCTTGATAGCCTACCATTGTAGCAGCAGTAACCGATCTAGCTGCCGACCACATCGCGTTACTCTGATTGGTTCCATACCTCTGTTATTTACATACGCACGCCTATACCAGTTTTTTTTTGGCTCTTCAGTGTAACTCTTATCAATAACTTGCTACGCCTCTGTAACCCCGTTAAGGTATGATGAAATAATCATAAATAATATTATCATTGGTGGAGGATTGTTTCCTCCCTACCCTCTCGCAACCTTTAAATAGTCACTCTTCATTCACCCCCACATTAAAATAAATTCCCCACCCACCCGCGCTTAAAGTAGTATGTGAAAATAATAAAAATTCAAAGTCACATAGTAATTCTTCTAATTTATTTTTACATTCAAATAATTGTAGTTGTTAAAAACCAATAGCCTTAATATATTAATTAAGATATAAAATTAATCAGTTTTCAGTCATGTCAATGTAATGTACACCCTAATTAATACCTCTGTGTGGGTCGGTCGTGATTTATTTCCAGTATGGAAAATTGGTGCATTTCAAGTAATATTTGTTTCCAATATATCAATTCCCCATTAATACATAAAAATATTGTGCATAACTTTAAATGCACAGACTGTTAAAATAAATAATGAGTAGTGCCGATATATTATACAAGCGCAAATTTTAAAAGTAAATGCTTTTAGGGTGTTATATTAAATATTATATGGGAAGCGTAGTAGAAATAATCGATTATTGCATACGAATTAGCACACTTATTAATAATTCATTAATCACAACAGTGGATATTACGCGCTAGTTTGCCACCATATAGTTGCAGACTTGGTCGCTGCATGCACGGAGCAGCGCGACCCAGACCAAAGGAATTGCTGTGTCATCACTGCCCGCGGCAAGTTCAGCGTTTTTAAGCGACATGGGAGCCGACACGGTTACTCAAAGGCGTGGTGTGACACGCTTTGTTTCAGAATCTCTTCTCCACCTTACCCACCCTCCTGTNAGCCACCACGTCGCGATTTCCATTATGTGTTCCCTTCACACCCCCCACCACATGTTTCTTACAATACATGTCCTTCCGCCCCCAATCACATGTCCTCCCCGTCCCCTTGTATTGCCATAAGTAGTTATAAGATATGATAGTAAGTAAATTATAATAATTTCCCAAGTCTCGATTTAAAGTTTTGTCCACACATCCTCCTAATTCCACGTATACACATATGAAGTTATACAATAAGTTAGAATAATTCCCCAAGTCCCGATTTCAAGATTATCACACACTTCCTAAGAATACAAATACGAACACGGATGGAAATAATCCGGTCGGAAATGGATATGCAGACTGCTAAACCTGGCGTGAAATGGAAGCTGGAGTGAGATGTGAAGGGTAGTTTACGAAATGGGAATTATGCTGATGCTGACCCTTTTCTGTCCGCAGCTGCCCCAGTAGAGTGTAGCCTTACCCAGGAGGTCAAACCTTGCGTTTCGCGTGAGACGTGGAGCAATATTTGGCGTCAGGGGCGCAATGTTTTGAACTTTTGCCGTGGGGCTTTTCTATGCTACACAGTGCGGAAGTGTACCACGAGGGCACTTTCTTTTTGACCTCCCTGGTGCATATTTCCCCAACCCCTTATACTTCCCCTTTGTGTGGAAGTAGTATTGTAATTATTAATTATTTCTAAGTCCTTTCCTCTCTACTACTGTCTTATATTTCGCGTAATCAGTGTCATTGTGTTTCACGTATATTATATGTACATCTCCCTCGTCCTTAGTAATATTTTATTAATTAAAAATGTTATCCGCTCACACAGCTAATTGCAATAATTTACTTTCAGAGAAAAAAATTGTATGCAGCTAGTTACTTGTATAACCANATCCGCTCACACAGCTAATTGCAATAATTTACTTTCAGAGAAAAAAATTGTATGCAGCTAGTTACTTGTATAACCGCCCCCATTTGTAGACATTGCCTAAGAAATGGATTTTAAACATTAACATAAGTTAGCATAAAGATTTTATCGCCTGAGAGTATAATTGACGAAGACCATTCGGAAATAAATTAATTTTAACGCACGTCTCGACAGAAGCTTCCAAGGTCGGACACACCAAGAAATCAAACACACCCAGAAATATAATATAGCCATAAATATAATAAAATGAGGATTAAATTCACAAGTAAATTTTACACNATCCGCTCACACAGCTAATTGCAATAATTTACTTTCAGAGAAAAAAATTGTATGCAGCTAGTTACTTGTATAACCACCCCCATTTGTAGACATTGCCTAAGAAATGGATTTTAAACATTAACATAAGTTAGCATAAAGATTTTATCGCCTGAGAGTATAATTGACGAAGACCATTCGGAAATAAATAAATTTTAACGCACGTCTCGACAGAAGCTTCCAAGGTCGGACACACCAAGATCAAACACACCCAGAAATATAATATAGCCATAAATATAATAAAATGAGGATTAAATTCACAAGTAAATTTTACACNATCAAACACACCCAGAAATATAATATAGCCATAAATATAATAAAATGAGGATTAAATTCACAAGTAAATTTTACACATAACCCTACTCCCCATAAACTATTAAGTCCCTATTATTTATTTAAGGTAAATTTTTAAATAAGGTGTTTAGACAAGTTGTGAATGCATTGTGTTAATAAATTTCCTTCTAAGTTTCAGAACAACGGTACCGAAATTTCATGTTCAGCAACAACCAGCAGTGAAGTCACTCTCTCTTATCGAAAGTCCCTCCGGAGGGCAGCGCAAGCAATGTCCACGATAGCAGAGGCAGCAGGACACCTGTCCTGACTTCACACGCAGCAATGTTAAGGTACCGTTTAACGCAGCTCGCGAGTCATACACAAGTAACCAATGGTTTCCATGTTTTACATATATCACTTACACTGCACCCTGCATGTAACAGTAAAACTTACATAACAACTTTACTCTAAAAGTTTATGATTGCTTCTCAAAAGAAAAATTAACTTAAACACATTAAGATTACTAATAGGAAGCCTCCAAAATCATAGGTTTGTAAATTATAATGTATAATGGGGGGAAAAAAGTTTAACCAATTTTAAGATTTAAAAAAATTTGAAAAAAAAGTTATATATCAAAGCTAGCAACAATAATATTATATATACATTAAGAAGAAAAAAACTACTACTTTAACACATTCTACGAATGAAACAATGAATTGTTTACTTCAATTTTATGAAATAAGAGACGTTTCACTCATATTAATTAATAGCAACCTGGCCACACAACAACATGTAGTTATGACACTTTTCATATTGAATTTTAAGATTTTCATTCTTGTAGAGAAAAAGAAACTTTGTTGTAAAATTTAGAGAATTTTATACACATATTATTATTACTATTATTATTAATATAAAAAACATTTTGCTGTCAAATATGTTATTTGTTACATTCAACGTTTGTTTGGTTATATTTATATACTAGTGTTTATTAGAAGACATCTAATAATATTATGTTACTTTAAGTATCCTTTCCATTATCCTCTTACGTACTGAAACGTAGTTGAAAAGGAGCTGCACATTTGTTTTGTTTTCATATTTAATGTGAATGTTTACATAATTAATTAAATAATTGCTACGTTTCGATACCATCCTATCTCTATCCTACCACTGTGACGTCACGTATCACAAAAATATAATATTAGTAGTTATAAATATGGGGTTCCAACACAACTGGCTGCTGACTGCGGTGCCACAGTGGCCATCTTAGAAGACATCATGCGGCAACCTCCTGTTCTGTAATTCCTCGTAAGCAACGGCCATCTTGAATTTCCCTTTTTTCCCTCTAGAATTTACCTTATTTCCCTCGGAATTTCCCTTTTTCTTTCCTGCTCTATCATTCCCCGTCGGAACTTCATGCTCTTGCATTCCGATTCTATTTTCAGCCCTCTATCATTCCGATGTTATTTTGTTTCTCACTTTCTGTCATTCCTTCCTGCCTCTCTCGTCCATTCTATCCCTTAGGTTTTTTTCTCATATTCCTTCTAGTCTCCTTTATTTTCTATCTCGTGTCTTTGTTTTCTCGTGCTCTCTCATTCCTTCCTGCCTCTGTTATATCCATTCTATTCCTCCTGGTCTCCTTTATTTTCTCCCTTTCCCCTCTCTTGCTTTTCGCATCCCCAATCTTGGATGTTCCCTCATCACCATCGTCGTCTACTGTAGACAGCCATATTTGATTACCGCATCCGCCACCAGAGTGTGCTAAGCCATCTTAAACTCCATGCACCTGCTATCAGTCGGCTGTTGTAGGCGGCCATCTTTGATTCTCGCGCCTGTCACTAGAGTGTATGAAGTTCCACAGTTCGTGGCTAGGAGCGCTGGTATCGGCGTGGCCATTTTGGACATGTGTGTTGGTTCACTCGTCGCCAGCAGAAGTGCCCTAGCATTGGGGAGGTAAGTTCATCTGGTGGCCGGCAGAAGTACTGGGAGTTTTTTTTAGTTGTTGCTGTTTGTGAACTGAAAAAAATGCAGGCGATGTGCGGTTTCAATCCAACCACCATTAGGTAACCAGTCTGGCGTCTATACCATACGACCACCATTGCATGAAAAGTGTTAGGCGATGAAATAATGTATATACTCGCATCGACCTACACACACACTCGACATTGCACAGTTATGAGAAGAAATAAAGTAAATTTGAGCATCAGCCTTCTCCAGACAATAAACTCATCGTATAAAGGATTGCAGGCACTGCATGCATGCAATTGCACACTTCTTATATGTGTTAAATTTATATATATATAATATCATAAAAAATACCATCATTATACCATTCAGAAAAAGGTAAATATAAACAAAAAAATTCGGGCAGGTCGCATCTCTACATAAGTTATATGCATTCATACAGAGCCAATTGCATAGCAACGTACACATGTTTCGATTATGTGCACATGTCTGTCTCTCCAAATTGTCCGGGCATTCGAGAGCACGACTGCAATGCTGTACCTTCAACTTGTCTGCGCTCGCGTGCGGTATGGAACGTAGCCGGCACTCGTGCGCGCGGGCAGGAAATGTGTCTTTCTTAATGCTCAGTAGCAACTAGCAGTAGGATAAAAACACCAATTACACTGGATTTTTTCCCTTATACGTAAACATGTAATGTACATGTATGCATACAAACGAACACCAGTGGTGTTGCAAGCATAGTGCACAGTCGGCTTACAATGCTCCAAATGAAAAAAAAAAAACCCACCTAAAAAAATTAAAGCAGAAATGGAATGCAAAGATAGATGACAGGAACAGAGTAAGAGTAAAATACAGGTAGATGAAGAGAAAAGGGTGCAACAGCACTGTAAAAAAAAAAAAAAAGAATAAATGGAAGTACGATGCGATTACTAGTTACAACTACTATAGTACTACTGTGATACGAATACCATTTCACATTCACAACCCCCGCTATGATAAGCGTTGAGTCCCCCAGGAATTGGCTATAAACNTGTGATACGAATACCATTTCACATTCACAACCCCCGCTATGATAAGCGTTGAGTCCCCCAGGAATTGGCTATAAACCCCAGGTTGGAGACCTAATATAGATGCCAAATCCCGTGTAGAAGTACCTGCATGAGTGATTATGGAATTTAAAATAGTACACATATCATGACATATTGGTAACAGACCTGACAATATAAGAATACCTCTTGCAGGGACTACAGCGTGCCACCATTCAACAGCGCCACCATCCACCAACAGCAACACTCCTGACAAGNAATACCTCTTGCAGGGACTACAGCGTGCCACCATTCAACAGCGCCACCATCCACCAACAGCAACACTCCTGACAAGATGAATATGGCTTTTGCATGTGCTACAGAATGCTACTGGAAAAAAACACATAAAATGAATTAATCATCACACACACAATCTCATTCGTTGTGGTAGAGGGGAATGGAAGCTCTTCAATTTTGACAATCCCGGGTCGACGAACTGCCCCCTACTAAGCATCCCGACCGCATTCACTCTACCGAGGACAGACACATATAATGGTCGCGTGACAGTTTTGAGGATTATAGCACGCCTTTGGCTCACATCCCTCACCCCCTTACCCCACCCCCTTCAACCTTTAGCGCACTTTGCTGTCGCCTTCGAATAGGCACGTGGCATGGAAAATCTCCAGACACGTGGAGCTGAAGCGGAGGCCTTCCCCCCCCACACCCCCTTCATCTACCTACGCCTCCAACCCGCCAGCAGATCTGTCGAGAGTGCAGGGCTTTCGAGTTATCACCCAAAATTATCAGGCGTAGTTCGCCGGAACGCAGAAGATAAGCACCGCGGCAGAAATACCGACTAGCAGTATTGATGCCGAGGTATTATCCCCCCC
>NQII01004510.1:178590-202926 GCA_002778355.1 Clitarchus hookeri
TCGGGGCCTGGGGGACATTAACTTTGACCGTATAAGCCGCCTTGTCTTTTACAGTGGTGGTACCTGCGTCAAGTTAATTTGGCGCACAACTGTGGGGCTTACATACGTCAAGTTAAATTGGCGCCACAACTGTGGAGCCTAGGCAAAGCCACGTCATGATGATACATGCCCGTCCCAGAGGTGTGTACAGAACATCATCAACCATGATAGCCTTAATGGACTGTATGTATCCCATCATCACATATTTGATGTTTGTCGTCCATCCACAAAAGAGCAAGTTTGTTAGTACATTGAGTACATACGTCGTGATGGTGCGACCTAATACTGTTGACCTGTACTCTCATTACCTGCTGGTCCAATAATATACGTTTAAAATCGCCTAAAGTGATGGCATTTTGCACGACACTCCTCTGTATGCCTTTGGCTTGCTTCACTGCCTTATCCTTGCATGTATAAGAATATAGCTATGCTCTCAGCCCGACAAACTCCATCATATCATTACATCCACACTCATCCTTGAATTTGCCAATCACCCTTGTGTTGGTGGGTGAATAGCAGGGATGAGTGGAAGGGTCGCTACTAGTGTCTAACTCGGCCATAAGTGCCGGGTCTGAGGCGAGGTCCCTGTAGAAGTCGAGATAGCTGATTTCCATCACAAACGAATCGGTGTCTGTATATATCAGGCTCAAATTACTGCCATACCGTGCCCGCATGACATCGTAGTTGAACCGATACATGAGGGTCTTCGACAGTTCAAGTACGGTGAAGCCAGCATATATGGGCTTATCAAATACAATAATTTCATGATCCAATTTAACCCTTGATAGAGATTCGTCGTATATAGTTCTGCATTTGAAAGCAAGTTTTGCGATAAGTTTCTTCGCATGCAGTTCGGTGCATACAAGTTCCATGCGTTGCTGTTTACACTTATTCTCCATGAGCTTACTGTATGTATAATTGTTCATACGTTTGTAAAAGTCCTTCCCGAAAGTGTTTGTGGCTGCCTGGCATTTATCAGTATTCAGTTCAATATAAGGTTTCAGACATGCCTTCTGGTTGAACTGCAGTGCCCAGTGTATAGCCTTCAGCCGTAATCCATGACTCAATGCCCGCTTGAGGTTAATGTAGTGCACAACATAATTCGCCTCTAGGGTAGTCATGAGCTTGGTTGTTGGCCCTTTGAGGAGGGAGGCCCTCTTTCACCGGCAGGAATGGAAGATCTTTATGGTACTGATGAAGCTCTACTGGATATTCCACATCTACCTCCAGTATGTAGCCCACATCTCCAGCATCTGGCACAGATATGATGTCGATATCTGTGCTGGTCCATTTCTTGCAATCACTGTATGGAAGCGGTAGGGACATTGCACATCCATACAAATTATTGGCATCTACATACTGGAGTTAGGTAGATGACTTGCTGGCATTGTATATGGCATGGACAACCTTATTGTTTGCCATCCAATGCCTCTTTATGCACTGGGCCACCCCTTTCCAGATACCAGCCTCGATAAATAGATGTCATTATCGCTGAGAAGCTCAAGTTCCACCTTCGTATTCTACAGCATGACATCGAATGAGAATAGGGGGGCACTAACATTACAAACACAATCCAGTCCATATGTCGTCAGACATAGCCCCCAGAAGCATAGCAACAGAACATCAGTCTTGAGGTAAAAGGCTCGCAGCATACAGCACCCAAATGTCTCCCAGACCTTCTGCACATGCTAGTAATCCTCCGGTGTAATGTCACATCTAGTGAGGCGGTTGTAANGCTCTGAGAAGGCTCGCAGCATACAGTACCCAAATGTCTCCCAGACCTTCTGCACATGCTAGTAATCCTCCGGTGTAATGTCACATCTAGTGAGGCGGTTGTAAAAAACTTCAATGCCAGGCAGCCGTGGCTCGACGAGCTTCACCCATGAGCCGACATAGTCGTAGGGGAACACTCATTTTCGAATTACCAACTCGAGCTGCCAGGGGTTGAATAACATCGCCATGGTCTTGAATTCGCTTGATGGCAGGTTATGTGCAAGTGTTGCGAGGCTGGCAAACATAAATCAAAACGTATCTATAAATTGAATTGTGAATTTGTCACCCAAAATTTTGCTAAAAGTGATAAGTTTTTCCTCTGTGTGTGGAATAATAAATATATCTAGGGTATTTTAGCTAAACTGCTTAATGATAAAAGTCGCACCACATGTCAAGTTGTGGAAGGTTTGGCAGTCTCTTGGGGTGGCAGCAGAGCTTGTTACAATTATTATACGCCACCTCAATAAATTCGCTGATAAAATTATCATAGTCATGGATCTTGCGGCTATCGCGAGTGAAGGGGCCGTAACAGTGGCAGCAGGTGGTGTCCAGAGCGTAGCCAGTCCATTCGCCAGAAGTCATCGCTCGCATAGGCTCGGATTTACTATGTATCTCCTTCACTAGATTGCCAATCCTCATGATTTCCTCCGTAAAGCACTTCGGTACGCCTTCCCTGGCGTATAAGTACACATCTGTAGGCAGACCGGAGGTCTTGGAGGCCGGTATAATGGTGTTATCCACCTTGACATAGATGCCATAGCTGTAGGGCTCGTGCTTTTGGTACCTATAGGTGTAGGAAGCATCCAGGTTTGGACGACATGTTTGGACCGGCCGGCACTAACATGGCTTCGAAGTCAGCGTACACTACTATAGGTACCTAATCTCTATTATGGTAATTCTGAAACTTGAACACAGGAGGCTTACTGTTCTTCCCGGGCTGAGGCATGTTGGCCACGGACTGGTGCATGCCTGTTGCAATACCTCCGGTGATCAGCCAGTGTATCGGCACCTGTAAGCCCTGTCACTCGTGGTTGACTATCGTACACCTTAGGACATCGCTTGCAGATGTGCACCAATCCCTTGTGTGATGTCACCTGCGAACGTACCAGGACTGAGAAATCGGAAATATAACAATAATGTGAATTTTTGTTCTCCGTTATCATTAGGAGGTCAAAGTGCTATACCAGTTCCTACTTCGACACTCGTACAGGCACCACCTTGTTGTTATCGTCGAGAGCATATACATTTACGCTGACCCCAGGATTGGTCCTCTCGAACAGCGGCATTTGTCGCAGAGGGGTAGGAAATTCTAGTCCACTGAAGTTAAATTGCATCTCCAGGTCGTAGTACCACTGGTTGACGCGCGCAGGATTCTCACATTCCACATATCGTGCCAGTATAACTCATTTAAAGCACATCTGGTCATCGTTCTGCGTGTTATTAATTGCATTCTTGGCTTCCATTTTTGCAGGCAGGGCGATGTAGGAAGAAGCTCTCAGTGGGTCAAGTTGTTGTCATGCAGCTGAAACCGTTTCACAGAGGTGAGGGTTGAGCCACTTCCCTTCCCCGTGCACTCGTCCTCCTGACATATCTTAGCAATGGCAGCCCCGAACGAGCATCTTCAATGTCGCCAACATTGATGAGAGGCACGTTTTTCGTATTTAAGGTGCGCTGGTCCGTCTCGTCAGTGTGTCAATAAAATTATATGCAGTTAGTGGCAGGATCATTTTTCAAAGATAGTTTTCAAAAGTGCTCATATAACTGTGAACAGTCTGCATCAAAGATGACAAACCAGCTCTCGGAGCTCATGTAACAAGGTTGTCGAATGAAACGAAATAGTAAAATATATTTCACGTGCCTGTGAACATTTGTACAAAACTGGAAAGCAATGAAACCACAAGGTTGTCGAATGAAACGAAATAGTAAAATATATTTCACGTGCCTGTGAACATTTGTACAAAACTGGAAAGCAATGAAACCACAAGGTTGTCGAATGAAACGAAATAGTAAAATATATTTCACGTGCCTGTGAACATTTGTACAAAACTGGAAAGCAATGAAACCACAAGGTTGTCGAATGAAACGAAATAGTAAAATATATTTCACGTGCCTGTGAACATTTGTACAAAACTGGAAAGCAATGAAACCACGTCTTCTTCGTTTGCTGTTCAGTGACTGCAATGTGTGTATAGTGGTTTTCAAATTATTTGTATATAGAATGCTTTTCAGAATATCAGTCTCTGGAAATAAATATTCTGTGACAATAGTAACTAAAGACTTGTGCAAAATCCACAATAAACTTTCGGGAACTGTTAGTATGTTAACGGTAAAGCCGGTTGGTCTACAAAATAAATTCGGCAGTTAGTGATGTCATTCTTCTGATAATCCATAGGTCGTAAGACACATGCATGTTGTCTTATTATATACTCAAAATGGATGCCAACGAACCAATGTCCACGCCAAATAAAGATTACCTAATTAATCGCCCAAATCGTTCCATTGATTCTGAATCTAGGAAAGTGTAATGTGTGTTATCTGCTTGTTCCTATCATTACGATATAGTTCCTTTATCTTTTAAAAGATAGCTAACGTATATCACCTGGATGACATAAAACCAATGAGTCATTGTCAGACAAGTGCCAACATCATAAAATTAATTCAGAGGTGATTTCCGTTCAGTAATTTTCTCTTAAGACTGTTGGCTGCTCACTATCATTAAGATAATAATTCGCGTTGATTTGAAGGGTAGTGGCTATACATCACCAAAAATATATCGGACCGATGTATCCTTAACTATCCAATCCAAACATAGTAAAATCAAAAGTGAGTTGATGGCCAATCAAGGTTTTCTGTGCTGTAATTACTGTCACTGTTTTTATAAAGTATATAGTAGAACACTTTATAAATAATCCTTTAACATAGTTGAATATGAATGAGCCAATTATCTCAGTTTAGCAAATTACTACGCGAGATATAGGCCGTTCACAGAAAAGTAAGCATTTTTTAAATCAACCTTTGACAAACCTTTGAGAAAAATACTTCACATTAACTGATAAATGCTACCATACATGCTAGCATGCAGGTTCCCAGTTAAGTTGGCAGCGGATTTAGTGAAATAGTTCCAAGTCTTGATGTTGTCTTATCAGTGTAATTCTAAAATTTATGGTTAATCGAGTTGGTATTTTAATGCTTTATACACACTACAGCCGAATCTGTGATCTAGTCAGAGAAATACTAATCCCTGAAAGTCAGCTAAGAGGCTGTAACAGACTAGCCAATTAGTCAAATTAACAGGAAATCACTATCACGGGGTGGTATTCATTTTACGCCTGGAGATATCATATATGATTCTTTCATCATACCTTAAAGGGGCTATAGGGACGTAGTAAATTATTGATAAGAGTTATGTAATGAACTAAAAAGGGTTTATTTAACATTAATATTGTAAAATATTATTTCAATATAAATATGGTAGAATATGCATGGGGGACCTATACAAGTATACAGAAATATTAATTTATATTAAATTACAAAGATTTAACTAGCCACATTCTGAGTAAAGTGTAATTGGAGAGTCCCCGCTTTGTTCATGATTCCAGAGGCTGAATAAGATGGCGGAAGTCGACGCCCGGACACACCCATCTTCAGTGGTCTTCTCGTTCCAATGGCCCGTCGACAAAAGACACCGCCCACGGGCTACATAGCCCTATATCGGCTGCGTTGTCCCAGTTTACTGGTCGGTGGAGGGGGTTTCTGTGGTTTGCGATCACGGCCCGTGTCCTGAATAAATATGTGAAGGTGTGATCAGGCAAGTCGCTCAGCTAAGGCCTGATCACAACTCGTAACATGTCCCCCAATGTTCGCTACCGAGATGCCTTCATTTCGTCCTACAGTTCATGTGGATTATATATTTGATTGGAAGTTGCGGGGTTCATCTTATGGCAGTAAGAATATGGATCGGGTTGAAGTCCTCTTCGCTACAGTAGGACATTTTTTTGTAAGGAATTATAGTAGACAGAGAAGCTAGATATAAGGAACTGCCAATTGCTTTCGTGCAGTCCTCGGGCGAGGTAGGCCGAAAAAACGCTATGCTGTGTGTTTCCAGTGTCGTTGCGGGCCATGAACGTCATTTCCGCTGGGGTGTGCAAAGTTGTCTTCCACGCGGGCGCGGCAGACGCCCTGCAGGCGGTTCGCAAACGAGTCAGCCTTTCTAGAGGTTGTGAGTCCCGAAGCACTATGTGGCGTGAATCGTTCGATACTTTAGTTCTTGTAAGGAATGATAAAGATATGTATTATTAATTGTAATGAAAAGAGAAAAACATTTTTAACTGGAAAGAATCTAAATTTGGTAAGCTAACTGCTCCCCCAGTACATTAGTTGTTTTGTTTATGTTAGTACATAAAACTACAATTCCTGAAAATGAGTTACACGTTAATGCAGTATAAAATCAGTGATGTAGTAATATTAGTAGTTAGAAATAGAGGGTTCCAACACAACTGGCTGCTGGCTGCGGTGCCGTGGTGCCACAGTGGTCATCTTGGATGACGTCATGCAGCAACCTCCTGTTCTGTCATTCCTCGTCAGCAGCACCCATCCGGGATTTCCCTTTTTCTCTCTGGAATTTCCTTTTTTTCTCTCCTGCTCTATCATTCCCCAAACAGCACTTTATTCGTTTGCATTACGATAATTTGTTCTCCCTCTCTGTCACTTCGATGCTATTTTGTTTCTCATGCTCTGTCATTCCTTCCTGCCTCTCTTGTCCATTCTATCCCTTGTTGGATTTTCTCACATTTCTTCTGGTCACCTTTATTTTCTCTCTCGTCTCTTTGATTTTCATGCTCTCTCATTTCTTCCTATCCCTCTCTCGTCCGTTCTATTCATTGGAGGAGGTTATTATATTCCTCCAAGTCTCCTTTATTGTCGCCCTTTCCTCTCTCTTGCTTTTCGTATCGTCCATCTTGGATGTTCCCTCATCACCATCGTCGTCTGCTGTAGGCAGCCATCTTTGATACCTGCATCCACCCCCACAGTGTGCTAAGCCATCGTTAATTTCCACACCTGCCACCAGTCGGCTGTTGTAGGCAGTCATATTCGATTCTAGCACCTGCCACCAGAGTGTTTGAAGTTAAATAACGTATATACTCTCATCGGCCTACACACAATTTAACATTACACAGTTATGAGAAGAAATAAAGTAAATATGATCATCGGCCTATAAACTCTCCAGAGAATAAACTCATTGCATAAAAGACTGCAGGCACTGCACGTGCCTATGTGCACACATCCCTTATATCTGCTATATATACATAGACATACAATAAATGAAAAAATACCATCATTTTAACATTCAGAAAAAGTTAATTACAAACAAAAAAATTGGGCAGGTCGCATCTCTACATAAGCGTTATATGCATGCCTATAGATTAATTTGCACAGCAATGTACATGTGTGTCTCGATCATGTGCACATGTCTCTCTTTCCAACTTATCCAGGCATTCGAGAGTACGACCACACTGCTGTACCTCAATCTTGTCTGTGCTCGCATGTGATATGGGATAATATAGCCATCACTCGGGTGCATGCGGGAAATATTTCGTTTTTACAGAGGTAATTGCACAGCGAGGTTCATGCATGAGCACGCACACTTCTGTATATGGAACACCTAGCCATGAGATTAAATAACTTACATAAAATCAAGTGCACCACAGACCCATGCATGTATGTACCAACAAAAAGTACTCTGCAGCTGATGGTTCCCAAGTCCTGTCACTAAGGTAAAGGTGTTCCCACTTAAGCAATAAATATTGCCAAGAAGGCTGCTGCACTCCCCTAGTCGAGATCACAGATTGAAAGGAGATGGCTGGCCATTAATACCGATACGCACCAACCTGTCGTGCCAATGCAGTATAGCACGTGGACAGGCAGCAGTCGCACAAAAAATGCAAGAGATACAGCCACATTAGTGTCAGCAGCCTTCGCCTCCAGTGCACATATTCGCTGCTCGACAACAAAAAATACAACCTGACCAACATGGCATCTTACAGGACACCCTACAGTATAGCAGACGATGCTCTCATACTACCGATACACACACAATAAAAATTCCTGGTACATACACAGCTGATAAATAGCCCATCACCACTACCACCAATCCCCACATATATATATATATATATATATAATGTACAAAAGTGTCGCCCTTTCAAGTCGGAAAATTCTAAGGGCATGGCCAGGCTGTACCCACTGGAGCAAAAATATATATTAATCCTCCTCCTACTTAGAGACATGGGAAGGGATCCTTCTTCGCCATAATCCACACACACACATGTGCTCACGACCCTTACAGAACATGCACCTGTCTGGCATCACTGGCAGGAAATACCAAATACAAATCCATCAGAGCAGAAATAGTTTAATCCTCTCTCTACTTCATGGAGTGAGAAGGGAACCCCCTATTTCAGTCTACAAACACACGTCCCATGCTATACATGCACCTGGCTGACTTCAGGTGCAGGTAATGACAAAAAAACACAGAATAATTATAAGTAATCTTTATTGAAATTCTTTCTTTAAAAAACAGTAGGGTATGTAAAAATACCAGTGTTCATTTACCCATCTGTCTGAATTCAAGTATAGGTAATGACAAATACAGAAACACACATAATAATTATAATTTATCTTTATTAAAATCCTTTCTTAAAAACAGTAAGTTACATAAAATACATTCAGACATACATCTCTCTCTCTCATGTAATGTCGACATTCATTTACTTATCGGTGAGTGCAGAACAGCATATCCAGCTGTAGTGCTGGGAATCGAAACTCAACCATTTTACAAAAAGGCTTGTGCCTGACCATCGAATGACTTTCTCAACCAAATAAACGTCCAGGAATCTTGTCAGCTGCACCTCCTGATCATAAAATGCCCCTCTGAGTATGGCTCCATCGACATCCTCAATATAGTAGGTCCTTAATTCATAATGATGAATCTTGACAATCTGTATATTTCCATTCTCCAGTTTGTTGTGTATAATTTTTCAAATCACCTTTGACCTGTGTGTGTCCAATTTCTTCTCACCTTGTACATGGATTCCAGCTAAGGATTATCTTTAACATCCACTGGTCACATGCAGATAGTGCGATGTATACACCGATTGTAGGACATCATCAATCATGGCAACATGTCCAACCACTTGTAACTTCCCCAAGACGAAAATTCTCGCCATGTCAGTCTTCAGAGTAAGGTTAAACCATTCCACAATGGAAGCCATCAACCCACTGTAGGTACTGTAATGGTTAATTATATTTGCAGCCATTAATGAATGGAAGGTGGGGTTGTAGAACTCTCCCTAAAGATAAATTTACAATTTTTTAGGTGATCCTTTATCTTGCAAAACTGTCTTTATTGCATTGCTAATGCCGAAACCACATTTCCTGCGAACTGGTACAGCCCATACATATTTTCTGAAACAATCTACTACTGTTAACATGTATCTGAAGCCCTTATTAACATTTGCATTCAGGATTATTTCAATTAGGTTGGCCTGGTATAGATCTCTCAGCCCAAAAACGAGTACTTCCTGCCTGGGGTAATTACATTGCGCAGGCCAGTGAAGCTCGGCAGCGATCTGCACACAAGATAATATTCTTCTCAAATATTCACAATCTCGTTCTTGTGGGAATTATTGCCAGTCTGCTGAGATGCAATTAGCAGCCATAGATGTGATACAAGTTCGGTCAAGTTGATGGTCGGGTGATGTGGATGGCCACACACTGCAAAACAAATGTATAAAGTAGTCGTGATGGTCAAATTGTATTAGTATGTCGTAATATGCCATGGGAGTAAGACCAAAAGGGGATGCAGTCTAGTGAATATGCTGATCAACGATCTTACTTTCGAGGCACACATTCCGGGCTACAATTACTGCAGGCTTGGCATGTGACTAGTACAGTGATTGAAGTGTGGCGATGTCCCTGTCAATTCGTTAGATGAGGCATGCAAGAAACACATCTCCTATACGATCAGTAGCAAGTTGGAAGATAGGCACGCAGCCGACACCATTATCACAGAAAAAGTCAAGTCGATAGTTAGGTCGCCCAAGTGCAAACTCGATGAACGTCTAGCTGCCTGCGGCATTTCCAAGATTATGAAAAGTAAATTCAAGAGGGGAATGGGTTTGCAGTTTGGAAGGAAGAAAAAACTGGGAAGACACGAAGGAAACCTCGCAAAGTTGTAGTAGGGAAGCGAGGAGGCATCTTGCCCTTCATCCTGCCAGCACTCGGCATCCTTAGCAGTTTTATCGGTGGTGAAAGTGGTATAGCGAGGACAAACAACATGCCTAAGGTAGAAAATAAGCAGTTTTTCGAAGTGATTCGACACAATAGACATATGGAGGTGCTCCCTAGAGGTAAAAAAAAAAATAGCAGCAGCCTGTATCCTTGACCTTACTTTGTAGGTGGGGTGGGGGAAAGAGAAAACAGGACCGGGCGAAAGACAGTCTTAAGGTCACTGTCCAGTCGGCCACTCACAAACATAGACATACAAAAGTTTGCTTGTAAATTAAAAATAGCCAATTTCCGAGGCGTGTCCATGCGCAACTGTCTACTGCACAGTGCGAGATAAGATGAGTGCGATATAGTAAACCTATATACCAGCCGTGGGCCTGGAACTCATTGAACCGCGTATAAAAAAATGTGGTGATACGTCAGAATACTTGGACAGCTACGGTAATTTAAGGTTGCCACCAGAACCGAAAACGTTTTGAGAGGCGTGAGATTATGTTAGAACTATGAAGCAGAGCAACTGTCACGAGAATGGAACTGTAGTCACTTATGCCTGCGCTTCCTTTCAAGGTATATGTATACTGAAGAGCCAAAAACACTGGTATAGGCATGTGTATGCAAATAACAGACGTATGGAACCAATCAGAGTAACGCGATGCGTCGGCAGCTAGATCGGTTACTGCTGCTACAATGATAGGTTATCAAGATTTAAGTGAGTTTGAACGTGGTGTTATAGTCGGCGCACGAGAGATGGGACATAGCATCTCCGAGGTAGCGATAACATTTGGATGTTCGCGTACGACCATTTCACGAGTGTACCGCGAATATCGGGAATCCGGTAAAACATTACATCTTCAACATCGCTGCAGCCGGAAAAAGATCGTGAAAGAACGGGACAAAAGACGACTGACGAGAATCATTAAACGTGACAGACGTGCAACCCTTTCTCAAATTGGCGCAGATTTCAATGCCTCCTGCATACCTTCAGACCTTAGTCGAGTCCATGCCACGTCGTCTTGCAGCACTTCTGCGTGCTCGCGGGGGCCCTACACGATATTAGGCAGGTGTACCAGTTGTTTTGGATCTTCAGTGTAGCTGCAGATACAACCACAGCAATGCTAAACGATAGCAGAATACGTGCTGAAAGCCTAAGAACGCTGTCGAACAACCTCAACAGCACGTTCTGTTCCAGTTACAGATAACTCGGATGAACTAATCACCTCATTTTGTTGAAAGTTCACATCCGCACGTGTTGCTTCGCCTTATTTGGCAGGATAAGGTTTATTCTACTCAGGTACGAAAGTTTAACTCTAATAGTTTGGCAATAAAAAATTTCGCCACCATGTAGCACTGGTGTTAGTTACATGTGTACCAGAAATTCTAAATTTTAAATGTTAACAAATGTGATAAATGTAATGTTAATAGAATTAATATAATAGCGTAAAATTTTTCTATTTGCATTTTGTTAAAACCTACATAACGAATTAGCTTTCATATTTGCACTAGAGTGGAAATTTAACTAATGATGTGTCTGTAATGTTTAATATTCTGTCGTAAAACTGTATGTAGTAATACAATGGATTACACAATTGCTCTATCGAAGTGTGACGGCAAAATCAAAACTTTCTTTTAACGACAGCTTTCTTTACTGCACCTCTAAATTAGTAACTTTTTTTTTTATAAAAATATACTGTTTACAAAAGCGCAATACCAAACACGCAGGTATCTTTACTGTTTACCCTTGTAAACACATTGGAGGACGTGAATAATAGTTACAAAATAAAAATTAATATTTGATATTTTAATTGGGGCAGGATTCATGTCAAACCGGATTTTTACACGCAAATAAACAGAATTTCATAATTTACCGCCAGCTTAAAATCAACTTTTTGGAACACCAGCTCACATTACGGCGGAAATTTTTCCTGTGCCAAACACTCTCATAAGGAATTCCATTTTGCCACCAAACTGAGAAGAATAAGCTTTGGACCAGCCGCCCTACTCAAAAGCATTAGTACCAGGGCGCTAACAATCCATATAATTACCTCAGCTATATTCAAAATATTGGAGGGTTCTAGACATAGACATGCGCACGGGGTGTGCCCCGGTACACCCCAATGACCATAAAATGTATAAGTTTAAAATTGTGGTCTTTGAGAGTTATTTATTATTATGGAATTTATGCATGCTGATCTGTATATGATAGTAGAAGGATTATGGGGACTTTGGCACATCAGGACCTGGGACCAGAGCGTCGGAGCTGTTCGTGCTGTCATTCCGGTCGGCCGGTGGTCATCTTGGATACAGGTGACCTTGACCACGGTAACATTTAACCTTGAAAACTGAGGAAATAAAAAAAATTAATTTTTTTTACAATATATATAAAAAATTATATTAAAAATGTAAAACATTTATTTAAAAAATTCTTTTTAAAATGAGTTTAAAAAAACTTATATTTCCGGAGGTTCACTACACAGCCCTCCACCCATACTTATTTCAACAACTTGGTAGGTGCAGTCCATCATCTTGGTATGCATCACAGCCACCATCCGTCATTTTGGTCGGTGCAGTCCGCAATCTCGGTAGGTGGAGTCCGCCATATTGGTAGGGTCACAGCCACCGTCCGCGTCATGGTAGGTGCAGCCGTCCGCCATTTTGGACGGTGCAGTCCGCCATATTGGTAGGTGTCACAGCAACCATCCGCCATATTGTTTTTTTACATTTGTTTGTACATTACTGGAGTTGGTCTCTCATCTTCGTTCGACCGCCATTATGGTTTTTTTGTTTGTCATCTGTTTTACATTGCTAGTGATGTCACCAGCACCGCGCCCAGCAGACGACTGACCCCCTCCACTCCCACTTCCAATATATTTAACTGACCAATTGCCCCACCCCTGATTCTCATTGGCTAATTGCCCATCCCCTTCATATATATATAATTGCTCTGCCAATGTTTCTCATTGGCTAATTACTCGGGTGTTTTCGGAAACCTTCGTTCGACCAATTAGTAGATTCCCCTCCACCCCTTCCAATATATTTAATTGCTCCAACAGTGTTTCTCATTGGCTAATTACTTGAGTGTTTTCGGAAACTTTCATTCCGACCTATCGGCGGTCTACTTTAATCGCGAGGGCGGGCTATTTTTTCCCTTTTAAAACTCTTTATTAGACCCACCCCGAGCCCCCTCGGGAAATCCGTCATTTTTCTCGTTCTTAGGCATGTACGCATGTTGTCCGAGCGGCCATAAAATCCTTTCGGACATTTTGGCATTTGGAAGGGTGCGCTTGCTTAGTGCCTTTGACAAACGGGACGAGTTGCCACACCTGCCGAAAGAATTTCTCCTGGCCTACACACCTTACGAAATTTCGACCGTATTTAAGTATTTGCCAGCATACCTGCAGCAGGACGAAGACATACAGGACTGCCTCCAGTTCAAGGAGTGTTTTGAGGGCTGCACCACCTCGGTCTTGGACACGCCGTATCGCAGGGGTTGGTGCAAGCCTCGCCGAGCAGCCCTCGCGACGTCTGCGCACGTGGAAGATGACGTCCACGTTGAAGACGCCCTCGCCGTAGAAGACGTCCTCCCCGTTGAAGACGCCCTCCTCGTAGAAGATGCCCTCCCCGTTGCAGACGCCCTCCCCGTAGAAGACGACATCCCCATGCAAGCTATCTACTCGCAAGCTGTACCCGTGGAAGATGCTTCCCTTCAAGAAATTTACTGGCAAGCAATACTCGGCGAGGAAACCCACCCAGAACACAGGTGCTCGATATGTATGGATCTCGATGAAGTATTAAATGACTTTTCAAAAAATTTGGGAAACTCAGTGTGTACATGGGAACTTAAAAGAAATTGTTATATAACAAAAATAGTATGAAATGTTTTACAACATCCATGGTTTTTACTCATTGGACTCGTACACCATCAAGCAGATTATAACCGTAACCACACTGATTTGTGAAAAAAAAAGACAAAACATTCCTTAAAAAAATATAACTCCCATCACATATATTCCAAGCACGTTCAAAACAAAATTAAAGCGAGGGCACAGGGAAAATATGATGTATAGAAGTCTCTGCACTGGCCATTCATAAATCAGCTTCAAATTAGTAAACAAGGCTTGGAATATTTCACATGCAAAACATAAATTATAGAATAAATATTTATTATTATGTCGATAACATTAAACGTGAAACAACAAACAGTAAAAAAAAGTTTAAATGTTCTCGTACTTACATAAACAAAACATGCATACACCAAGTTAAGAATATATACCTAAACTAGCGAACCGGCCCGGCATCGCCCGGGTACAATTGGGTTTTACAGTGATACACTAATAAATAAATTGGGAAAAGACCATTCATTTATGTGAAAACAGATCTATAAAATTATATTATGTTGGCCTAGGTTTTTAACTGATTATGGAAACCCAAAAGAAAGGAAATATTTTTTACCCGATAGCCAAGAAGTAGGGTAATGTTTTAGGAGTATATCTGTGTAACTATCGCATAGTTACCACATTTTCACTCTCCAGCGTCGATGTATGAAAATCAAAACGTGAGTTTCATCAAGTTGTAGCTTTAGAAAAGAGTGTACCTAGGTGCTACTTTTTGCGCTTGGCTGAGTGATCTTAATCGATAAACAAAGTTAAGCAACGTTCCCAGCCACACATTTGGATGGGTGACCGTTTAGTGGCATAACATCTGAGCGCTTCTGTGCTTCGGAGGACACGTTAAATATTCGGTCCCGGTTGTTATCGATTGATAGCAGTCGTTAAGCCATTCCAGAGGTCCTTGAGCAACCTGATAAACTATGACACCAGAGGAAAAAAAATATTTCGGTCACGTTCCCAGCCGTTGCAGAATTAGGTTTTGTTGTTATTCCACAGGAACCGTACAATTTTCCGGGATAAAAAGTATTATATGCTCTATTCTAGGACCTAAAGTACCTACATACCAAATTTAATCATAATTCGTTCAGCCGTTATGGAACTGAGTGGTAACAAACATACATACATACATACACACACTCACACACGCAGACTATCACATTTATAATATTAGTAAGATGTATGAAACGCTTCATAGTTTCACTCCAACTGTAAACATTTAGAGAATTAAAATGCACTCATGCATACATACATAACAGCCCGCAGCCGTTGGGGGGACAACAGGGATATGAATGAAATAACATGCTATTCTTAGCACACATGTGACTATTTTTTATATTAAAAATTATATTTTTACATTAAATAGAAATTTTAGCAGGCGTTTTACACCAAAATATCTTTCTCGACGATCCAGGAGTCATCACGTTTGGAGTGACCAAGCCACCGCACGTACACGCGACCATTACGTCGTTTTAGCACCTTCTCCACCAAATACACGTGTAGAAACTGCGTAGGCCAGATTTCTTCTCAAGGCAATACATGTGTAGGTACAAGTGTCGTATACGCACCACCTTGCACAACACTGCAGACCAGTTCTGACGGAAGCCTTTGTGGAAAACTCCCCGTTTTTTTTATATCCGCACCAAGACACCGATTTTGGCTTTAGACTTGCATAGGTCCCTCCTCTTCGGAATAGCATACACAGTCTCCCCAGTTTAGTTTTGAGCGTCCTGTGAAAACGCTCGACGATGCTGGCCTTGAGCACAGAGTATGTAGAGTAATTATTTATGCCATACTTTTTCCATCAGTACACAAAAAGTTGCATTAAAATATTCTTTACTATCGTTGGTGTGGAGATTTTTCGGTATGCGTCCTTCGCGCAACACATCCGCCACGGCTTGCGAGACTTCGTGTGCATTCCTCGACTTGAGCGGCCTGGCCCAGGCATAATTGGAAAAAGTATCGATTATGGTCAAAATGTGGTGGTGACCTTTATTCGCTCAAGCAAAGTCTTGCATTTCGATCAGGTCTGATTGGAAAGTATCGTCCAACACTTTCATAGCGTATTTTCTGCATGTGTAATTTATCCTAGAGTAATTGTGCAACTCGTCAGCAACTGCATACTTGCTCATTTCGAAATGTAGCCCGCCTCCGCGAGTTCTTCATTGATGGAAATTATTTCGTTCGTGTGCGGGCTGCTTCCTGCGAAGAAATCATGTGTCTCAGCCTATCGACTATTCATTCGGATCATCCCAATTCTGATAGATGATTTTTTCTTCGCTCTCCAATTTCTTAGTCAAACACGAAACATAGATTTCACATACCCTAGGAAACAGTCTGGCTATAATGGGGAATTTTTCGTGCACCATGTCTTTAAATCGATGTGATGCAGGGTTATTCTCGGCATAATATGTGCGACTCTGGTTTAATAAAAGGCGGTACTTGCGCAGATCCGATTCGGTGTAGTGTCCAGGGCACCTACGAAACTAAGGTCGCTCAATCCCTGCATGACTTTCACCTTGCGGTTGCCTTACATCCCTGGGGAAAAATACAACATCCTTATTTCCAAGGTACCATTATCCACCACTTTTCTGCAAACCATAAGTCTTGTCGGCAGTACGGTCAGAGTAGGAAGCGATGTAATGTGATAGAAGACTGCCCACATCGGGTCCGTGTTCTCGTATTCGTTTCTGTTCTCGCGCACGCAGCAAATCGATCAGGGGAAAATCGTCTTCGTCGCTAGTGATACCACCTTCCGATTCGGGCAATTCCAGGTTTCTTTTTCATTTACGCGTCGGGGTAGCTTCTTCCACCTTGATTTCATATTTGATTTCAATGTGGGTATCGTCCCCGTCACTCGGATTTTTTCTAATTTCGTCTAGTCAGAGGGTAATAGGTTTGAGAGACTCTTCCCTTCGATTCTCGACGGCCATTCTGTTATTTTTCTCGAGAAAGTATTTGGTCCGTACCGCCTCCGTATCTCGCTGAAGCTCACTCACCAATTCGGTTCGGTTATCCATCGTTTACTGAGTGGAAAAGGCGTTTTGTACATGTATATACTCGTATATCGACCTCGCCTTTTTGTAGGAAATCATTCGCGATTTTCTGAATTTGTTTTTCGATATTTTCGAGCTCTTTCGACACACGTATCCAATATATTCTTGCTATGCCTTGCAACATCAGATTTCCCAGCCAGTTTGGACATTAATACATTTTGTAGGCCCAACAATTTTTCTCGTCTCTGCGTATACGATAAATTGATGAGGTCGATTATCCGCACCTCCACAGTCGCTATGCATTTATCGACCGCCACTAAATTTTCAACGACTTCATTTTTCACACTTTCCAATTTTCGACCGATAAGAGAGGACAAGTCTTCTCTGCGTGCAGTGGCGAAGCGATTTTGCCCACGTTCAAGGCCATTGTGATGATCGATGCCGCCAAATTTGGAAATGCTTTCGTGACTCATGGTTTTGTTCCTATGATAAACTGATCGAACCCACGCCTGTACCTGCCTTTATGTAGCGAGCAGTTCTTTCCGATTACCAATATACCGAACTTGTCTTTCAAGTACAATATATCATTGAATTCTGTAAATATCATGTCTGTATTTACGTGATCGTTATAAACGCGGCGTAAATTAGTTTCGTCCATGCGGAAAAAACGAGGAAATTCACATTTTCACGAAGCAGTTGTTTGGGTACATGGAAATAAGTTAGGCTGAGGTACACACAGTCCACGTTCGCGTGCCGTCCCATGTTTTTCGTAGGCAATTTCATCGAAGATAAATATCGAATTTTGAAGAACTTCGTTTGGAGGCACCACCTTCTCTTTTTCGCTGCAGGGGAAATAACCCACGCCACCAATGGCCTGCAGTACTCGTAGTATTTCGATAGCAGGAGCGATTTTGAATAAGCATACATGTTCTCTAAGCGAAGGCCGTTCGGTTNGCCAATCACTAGTATTTCGATAGCAGGAGCGATTTTGAATAAGCATACATGTTCTCTAAGCGAAGGCCGTTCGGTTCTTCCAGCAGACTCATTAGGACGCATGTTTTCCCGGCTCACAAATTAGGCCTCGCACACTATTAGGTCACAGGGCACCATGACGTGATTCGTGCTCTGTTTCGGCATCTTCCCTAGTGATACGTACGGAGAGGCTAATGTCGTGCTCGATTACCTCCATTATACTGAAACAAAACTGTCTAAAAGAAGAATATTTCTAGTTTTCTCGGTCAGTTTAATTCAATGCGCTGTAAAGTAAAGACGTTGAAATCCGACAGTGGGATCGCCGATTCATTCATCAATAATCTCCCGTTCGAACTTTCCATACCGGGATACAGGTTCTGCAGGCCGGCAACAAGGCTAGCTGAAATGCTGTCACGCAATGAGACGGGCATAAACGCCCTGGACGAAACGTGCCATCAGCACGACATTGCCTATTCCCAGTACAAGGATCTGCAAGCTAGGCACCAGGAAGACAAGATACTTGCACAGAAGGCCGACGAAATAAGAAAATTGGCAGCTGCCGAGCTCGGAGAAAAAGTAGCCGCCTGGGGCGTAACTAACATCACGAAAGCCAAGGTTAAACAAGGCATGCAAGCAAAAGGCAACCGCAGCGCCCTCGAAGGACTTAGATGAAAGGGAAGGACAAGGATGGAGGGTTCCCTGCTCGCACTGATACCTGCAATCGGTACTCTGACCGATATCGCCAGGGCAGTCACGAATATTGTAAGCGTTATGGAGCGGGCTTCGAACGATCAAAAACTGGTAGATGAAACCCACTGCAATAACAGAAAGTTTGAATCTATCACCATGGGGAGAAAAACGGTCAAGGGCTCTACATTCGTCACTTGCATCGGGGAAGAGAAGGATCAGTTGCTGGAAGGAAAAAAAATAGAAAAAAATCGAAGAAGGAAATTAAAGTGAATATGCTTAGACGCCCACTGACGTACGTGAATTTGGAACTGTTTGCGTGCAAATTGAAAATACTTAATTTTCGCGGAGTGTTTATGAGAGATGCTTTGCTCCCTAAACCCAAGAGACATGAATGTGCCATAATTATTCTGGACACGACAGCAAGGCCCAGTACGTACTGGGTGGTCTACATAGAAAATGGTAAACACGCAGACTATTATGATTGTATTGGGAATTTGCGTCCTCCACACGAATTGCGCGAGTATTTGAAATATACCAAACTAAAATACAATTACGAAATGGACCAGATGCCTAACTTGTGGAAATGTAAACACTCGTTTCTGCGATTTTTAAGCAATCGAGATTTCCAGTGATAAACCAAAAAAATCAATACAATTCACAGGGAATAAAAAAGGCGTGTGGGCCGTACTGATCTCATCAGTATGTTGCTGTCTGTCTTTCTGAGTGGTCATATGTCCGAGCTGCGGGCCAGCTTTTACCCTCCCTTAGAAATAGAGGGGGAATAGTGTGTGGGGCTAGTGGATTTCCAGACTTACAACTCCATATCCAGCACAGAGGAAAATAAAAATTCCCGTTTTCGGCATTCGGTTATGAGGGCAGCGAAGGAAATCGTCATTCCCATCGGGGCGAATGAGCTGAAGGATATGGAATACTTCATAAAGAAATCGCTGCCGCACGACATTGCATTCGAACTGCACGGGAATCCGAATACCCTGAAAGCTGAAATGTTTTGCACCGCAGATGTAGATTTCACGGAACCGGACACGAACGGGCCTCTGCTGGGGTTCGAAGCCAGCACATACGAAGCAGGAAAAAAACATGTACTGTCGAGTGCGGTCAACATATTTCCTGTTAACATCATACGAAAAAATTGTAATTTAACAAGTTGCAGTTACGTGAATGAGAAACCGAGCAGCACTATTTACGATTTCGCCCTCACCATAGGTCCTGGATATAATATTGTAGAATGTCCAAAAATGCTCATTTACATTATGATCATCGCAAAGAACATCCACAAAGTAGCCATTTCGATCGTGGACCAAAACGACGAACTGATAAATTTCTGAAACGAAGAAATCACTCTGTGCCTGCACCTGAAACGATGGAAATAAATTTTGCTGAAAAAAAAATGTATAAATGAGTGTGGTACATCGAACCCGATATAAGTAAGCCACGAGGACTCGTGCTAACACCTGAAAACGCAGAGTTTCTCCGCATCCTCGGTTTAAAAGTAAATCGCCACGGTGGACGAAATCCTCGACGGGGATAAATGCCTAGAATTCGACGATAAATTTGATAAAATCGAAATGCACTGTTACGAGCCTAATCTTATCGGGACTTTCGCTCTCGAAAGGGAGGTTCGGATATCTATAAAGCGTAAAGATGACGTGTGCCATATTCAACGTAGAAACTTAGCTGTCACAATGCACGCCATACGCCCCCCCCCTTCCCACATGGGCCACCCAGTAGCCACCTGCCTCAGGACACGTGACAGCCATTAACGCCTGCCGCGAAGCCAGGCCTGCCCAAGGGAAGCAGTTACATGTGTCAAGGTTGCCTCGGATCCACCCCCCACTCCTAGCAAAACGCAGGAGAACATTAACACGCGCCACAGAGAGAGCAGACAGGGTTTGTTAGTGGCACCGCAGGTCACCCCCTCCCCCCTCCTCCAACAAGAGTCGTGGCGCGTGGAGGAAGTAGCCATTGTTTGGCACCTCCCACCTCCCCTTCCCCTATCATGGGAAGACATGTGTAAGGTTCTAAGGGGGGGATGGAAATAGTTTAAAAGCCATCTTGTGAGACATGGAGAGGGTCAGTCATATCGGTTCGGTCAGTGATATCTCCACGCCGGGAGAGTGAGTTACTGTCATCACACCGAGAGAGTCAGTTACACCGCACGCCGAGAGAGGAAGTCAATCAGTCAGCCGAGATGCTGGGGGGTCGGACCCCGGCAGAGTCAACCAGAGACAGCGTTAAGGGGTCAGTCATATCGGGGCAGTTGGAAGCTGTGATACCCCGCGCCAGGAGAGTGAGTTACCGTCGTCACACTGAGAGAGTCAGTTACATCACATCAGTCCAGGGAGTCGTCCATCGGGATGCCGAGAGGCCAGGGGGAGACGTTGGACCCTGGCAGAGTTAGTCATGTTAGTCAGTCAGTCATATCGGGGCAGTCAGTCATATCGGGGCAGTCAGTCATATAGGGGCAGTCGGAAGCTGTGATACTCCGCGCCGGAAGGCGTTGGGCACTGGGTGGGGACTCGCCGGACCCCGCATCGTCACGACAAAGTTAGTCAGTGATGTAGATGAGTCTAATCAGAAGTTCGCGAGCATCAGTTCAGTCGAGGTCGGGGTTCGGACCCTGGCAGAGGCAGAGTCAGTGAGTTAAGGTGAGTCATATCACCACACCGAGAGGAGAGACATTGCTGTAGACAGTCGTCCAGTAACTCTGCGCACCGAGAGGCGCCAGACATTAGGTAGTGTTAAGGGGTCAGTCATATCGGGGCAGTTGGGGTCAGTGATATCTCGGCGCTGGGAGAGTGAGTGAGATCAGTCGAGGGAGTCGTCCATCGGGACGCCGAGAGGCAGGGGGTCAGACCCCAGCAGAGTTAGTCACATTAGTTACGTCAGTTGCATCAGTCAGTGCTATCCCGCGCTGGAAGGCGTCGGATGGGGGCCCACCGAAGCTCCAAGTCAGAATAGTCAGTTGAACCAGTGCATCAGTTGCATCAGTTGAAGTGAGTCAGTCAGATACATGAGTATCAGGACAGTTAACCAGTAACTCCGCGCACCGAGAGTCAGAACGTAGGGACAGTCAGTCAGTGATTCCCCGTCAACAGAAAGCGACGAGTGGCAGGTGGCACGGCACTCGGAAGTGCCACACTGGTACACCATGGCGTCAGGCATCGGGAGCCGGATCGTGGACGTCAGCCGAGTCAGTTACAACCCTACGCCGAGAACGGGAGTCGAGTGGTGAACTTCAACGAGGAGCGCCACGTCGAGGAGGAGTAGACCAGTGCAGCCCGGCGCCGAGAAGGTGGAAGCTGGGTGGGGGGCCTCGAGGGGTCCCTAACCGGGATGTAGGAGTCAAGTCAGTCAATGCCGAAGGTGGAAGCCAGCTACCACGATGGCGGACAGTGGCTGTGACACCTACCGAAATGATGGACTGCATATACCAAGATGGTTGAATTAATATGGGTAGAGGGAGGCGTGGGGTACCTCCAGAAATTTAAGTTTTTTTAAATAAATTTAAAATAAATTTCCAGTAATTTTTAAATATCTTTAATACAGTTTTTATATATTTTTGGGGGATTTTTTTTGATTTTTTGAATTTTTTAGGATTTTCTGGATTTTCAAGGTCAAATGTCACCGGGACTAAGGACAGGGTCNACGAGGAGCGCCACGTCGAGGAGGAGTAGACCAGTGCAGCCCGGCGCCGAGAAGGTGGAAGCTGGGTGGGGGGCCTCGAGGGGTCCCTAACCGGGATGTAGGAGTCAAGTCAGTCAATGCCGAAGGTGGAAGCCAGCTACCACGATGGTGGACAGTGGCTGTGACACCTACCGAAATGATGGACTGCATATACCAAGATGGTTGAATTAATATGGGTAGAGGGAGGCGTGGGGTACCTCCAGAAATTTAAGTTTTTTTAAATAAATTTAAAATAAATTTCCAGTAATTTTTAAATATTTTTTAAATATCTTTAATACAGTTTTTATATATTTTTGGGGGATTTTTTTGATTTTTTGAATTTTTTAGGATTTTCTGGATTTTCAAGGTCAAATGTCACCGGGACTAAGGACAGGGTCAAGGTTATCTGGATCCAATATGGCCTCCGGTTGATCGGAATGACAGAGCACGTACAGCTTCGATGCTCCGGTCACAGGTCCCGATGNCAAGGTTATCTGGATCCAATATGGCCTCCGGTTGATCGGAATGACAGAGCACGTACAGCTTCGATGCTCCGGTCACAGGTCCCGATGTGCCATAGTCCCCATAATTCCTCTACTTATGCTCATACGTGTACCCTAAAAATGCTTTGATTAAATTCGTAACTGGTTATAGCTATTTCATTCACGGAGCGATTTGGTAGATATAATTTTTTCAGAAAATGATTGCGGAATGTGGCCTTTTTATAATATCTTATTTGGCCAAACTTTTGCGTAACTACTAAATGTTTTAAATTTTAAAATCAAACATCTTCCTGCAGTGGACTCCAGGTACCGACTTTATAGGTGGTTATCGGCGATTCTCTAACTTTGCGGTACACCCTAATGAGGAAAGCTACGCATGCCTATGCAGACATGTCACTGTTTTATGCAGCTTTATATTTTTGTCCAGCATACTAACTGAAGCGACTGCTTCAGGTGTATCAAACGTACAACACTTTTGGTTATAATTGAGTTTTCTTTTGAGAGGTCCAAAATTTGACCAGAGAAGCACTTGATCGATCAACCATGGTAGATGTAAACACCGATTAGTTGCATTCCTTCCCACTGTTGACAAGTTTACTGAAGAGTATTGTTTGACACACTCAAACTTGAGGCAAACTCGACTGATCTGTTACAAACACTGTATCTTTTGCATAACAGTGAACTTCACTCTAGGAAAATAAAGGACATTTCAATTAAGTATACCAAACAGAAGCCAGATAAATACAACTTTTTGTTTCAAATAATATCGTTCATACGCTTGGCTAAATTATTACTTTAAACATACGGAAGTGAATGCATTTATTGTACGTATGCCATAGAAAACCAACAGTATAACATAAAAGCCAACAGGCATAGCAAAAAAAAAATGAATTAACGAACTTACCGTTTCTAAAAGCACTTAGTGCAAAATGTCACAATCATAGAAACTATAAATAACAAGTATGGCTTTATTTCAGTCGGAGAAAAAGTATAACTGAGGAGTTAATATGTAAAGAAAACAAAATGTTCTTACTCTAACATGTTTTAATTAACATGTTTTAGTTAATATATGTCAATAAGAAATGCTAAAGTTGTTTCTGGTTTGGACACTGTCTTACATTTAGAATATTTTTCTTGAGTCCAACACATATTTGACGGGTTTATAGATATTAATAATTTATTGAATAGGGAGACACTGATTGCCTGTAGCTGCAGTCAAAGGAAGGAAGGAAAAGGGAGGGAGAAAGAAATAAAACAGAAAATAGTTCGGTAAAAATTTAACAGTTTTCTACTATCTACTTTAATTTTATATCTTTGTATATAATATATTTTATACAATATGCTATACAATATGTAATATATTATATATTGACGCGAATCGCTCATACTTAGATTAGTCACGACGCTAGATACCCGTACAGGGGAGCAACCTGAGGTAATGACCCTAGGATTCCCCGAGGACGCCACACCCACCACCTCTCACCCCGGGGACAGTAACGAGCAAAGGAA
>NQII01004510.1:203682-215718 GCA_002778355.1 Clitarchus hookeri
AGAAGGACCCGGAGTATAGCTGACCTACGGACGGGAGACGAGGAGAGAATAGAACAGCTGGAGCGGTGCAGTGCTCCGTTGTGCCACGGTACAGGACTGTACATGCACCGGTGTAACACTTGCGGTCAACGCTACTGTAACCAGTGCATTGGCTGGCCAGACACTTTCCAGCCGACGCAGGGAACAGAGTATCTTTGCCTTAATTGCCACGAACGACAGACACGATGCGACCACCCTCCTACTTACCCAGGACGCAAGACACGCCGAACGCATTGCGCGACTTGCGAACTAACCTTCCACAACAGGTGCTTAGGGTGGCCCGAAGAGGCCCATAACACGAGAGGTATGAGGTATAATTGCGAAGTGTGCCAAAGACGGGCGGAATGGGAACCCCCTTCTAATCCAGACCGAACCCCGGGGGACAAGGTAAAAAGCGAACAAAAGATGACCGAGGAAGTAATATTACCAGAGTTCTCAGGTAGACCGCATGAGAACCCCGAACTATTTATAACCACGTGCGAACAAGAGTTCCGGGCCGGTGGCATTCCGAGTAAACGGTGGATAGCAAAAACGCGAGAGCAGTTAAAGGGAACCGCCCGGACATGGTGGAACAAATACGGCGAATTCGTGACGAACTGGGAGCAATTTACGACCCGATTGAACCAGAAATTCGCGGGGGAAGAAGTCCTCACCACGTTACGGACGGAATTTTACACGGAGAAACAGAAAAACGGGGAAGAGACGGAGATTTTTATCAGGAGAAAGGCCCAAATGTACTCGCGTATCGCCCCTGAGGGCTCAGAAGCCGAGGGAGTGCATGTTATTACGAAGTTAATAATACCCGCCATACGAAGCGCGCTTCGGTACCCGCGTGCCATTCTAATGGAAGAACTAATACAACGAGCGAATGACGCAGAATTCGATTACCTGGAACAGAAAAGGGCAACCGGTGAGACACGCGAGACGCCCGCCCTCCCGGGTACCTGCATGGGGCCGGAGACCCAGAATAGCAAACCAGCAAGAAGCGAAGGGGAACGCTTACCCCAGTGCTGGTACTGCCCAGGGAGGCATTTGAACCGCGATTGCCCTACTGTAAAAGCCCGCATCACCGCCGAAAAGGAAAAAGCTGTCGAAGGCTCCGCCCTCAAGACAGGGAAAGGTAATCCGGGAAACGCGCGTGCCGGGACCTGGAGCCGCCCACCACCCCCGGCATAAAGGAAAGGGTGAAACAAATCCTGACATTAAGCGATCCACGACCGGGATCACAAGCACCTAGGATCGAAGTACGGCTCAATACCCACAATATTAAGGCGATTCTGGACACGGCCGCAGCCGGAAATTTCATAGATAGCCAACTACTAACACCGGGACAGAGAAGGGGAATGGAGAAACCCCCCCAGCTAATACAAATGGCCCAGGACGGGGCACACCTAACAATCGAGGGGAAGATTACGTTACCAGTTTCCACGGGTGGGGAAACAATGGAAGTTGACTTCTTTTGCGCTCCACATTTAGTGGAAAAAGTTATCCTAGGGCAGCCTTGGCTGCACAGCCAAGGGTGTATAATCGACTGCGGACAAAAGCGATTATATTTGGGGAAGCAGGATAGGGTGGCCGTAAACTGGGAAGCCCCGGTACACGCACAGAGACCCCAGGAAATCTGTAGTGAGGAGGTGAACCACCAACTCGGAACTGACCAGCTCAGGACACTACTACGGGTACTTAACACCCACGTAACCGTGTTTGAGCACACCGACAGATTGAAACAGACGACGGCCATCCAACACGAAATATGGGTGAAAGATTCGCACCCCATATACTGCCACCCAGGCAACCCGTCAGATTACCGCAGGCGGATGATATTAAACCAGGTTGCCGAAATGAAGGAGCAAGGGATAGTGGAACCGACTGACTCACCATATAACGCCAGAGTGGTAATGGTGCCGAAGAAAGACGGTGAGCTCCGTTTTTGTGTGAACTACCAGGCCTTGAACGATGTCACATATCCAATAGCTCCCCCAACGATAAACATAACCAACATGCTCCGCGATGTAGGGGACGCACGCATATTCTCTACACTAGACATGCGCAGTGGATATTGGCAAATCCCCGTACACCCAGGGTCCCGGAAATATACGGCATTTACTACCCCGGAAGGCGAAACGCTGCAGTTTCGAGTAATGCCCTTCGGATTGAAAAACGCACCTGCAACTTTCCAGCGCTTAATGTCAGCGGTAGTGCTGACAGGCTATCACGGCCAATTTTGCCTAGCGTACCTGGATGACGTAATCATATATTCCCGCACCTGGGAGGAACACCGAGTCCACTTGCAAAAGGTGCTGGAACGTTTTGAGCTACATGGACTGACATGCCGACTGGAGAAGTGTCAGTTCGGGAAAACCGAGGTAGAGTTCTTAGGACACATAATTACCCCGGACGGGAATTATCCGAAGCCCGAAAAAGTTCGCGAAATTGAGGAGGCTAGAATACCAACCAACCGGAGGCAGCTAAAAAGGTTTCTGGGGCTATGCAATTGGCTCCGGGAATTTATAGCAGAAGTCGCTCCCCTTATGGCTCCCCTCAACGAGCTCCTACCAAAAACCGCGCACTGGAAGTGGACCAGCCGCCACGACGAGGCTTTCCACGAATTAAAGGCGCGGTATAGTAAAATAGACATGCTCTATAGACCTGTACCAGAATTACCCTTAATCTTACAGACGGACGCAAGCGGAACTGGAATGGGCGCTGTCTTGTACCAGGAGTCGTCACAGAACCAGCGCCGAATTATCGCGTACGCCAGCACCATGCTGAATGAAACGGAACGACGCTACCATAGCAACGAGCAGGAATGCTTGGCGGTTATTTGGGCAGTCCGCAAATACCGATATTACCTAGAGGACAGGACCTTCATTCTCCGCACCGACAACAAGGCCCTTACATGGCTAAGAACCATGAGTAGCGAAAGGGCGAAATTGGGGAGGTGGGCGTTATTTTTAATGGAATTTACGTTCACCATTGAGCACTGCCCAGGCTCTACTAACGAGCTACCCGATGCGCTATCCCGCCGACCGCAGATGACTAACCAAGAAAGATCAGCAGACGACTGGGAGAGGATGCTACCCCCTTCCCCCCCAACGCCACCACAGCCTGATACCTTGGAGCTACAATTGCTACAGTTCCGCGAAAATAAGGAAATACTACAAACCCAGCAGCAGAATGATCCCGAATTACCGGAACTGGTAAGGAAACATCCCGACCGGTACGAAGACAGAGAGGGCGTCATTTGGGCAAGAACGCACCCACGAGCAGATCAGTGGCGAATCTGGGTCCCCCATGCGCTACGGACCGGGGTCTGCAAACACCACCACGATCACCCCCACGCGGGGCACCCGGGATTCAATGAGACCTTAAGGGCCCTGACTAACAGATACACCTGGCACGGAGTCGGCCGTGAAGTCAGGAATTACGTCGCCCGATGTCAGGTGTGTTGCGAAAACAAAGCCTACCCGATCCCGAAGACGCGATACACACCCAGGAGGCCAAAAACCCCATGGACCCACATCGCCATTGACATGATGGGCCCCTACCCCCGTACGCCACGAGGAAAACGATATCTCCTGGTAGTGACAGACCAGTTCTCCAGGTGGACGGAAGCGTTCCCGGTACCCAACCAAGAAGCCGGCACAATCATCCGACAGTTGGAGCGCGAGGTTTTTCCCCGATGGGGATACCCAAAAAGCATCTTAACAGACAATGGGCCACAATTCACGGGTCGCAAGTGGGCTAAGGCATGTGAGACATGGGAGGCAGAGAGCTGGACGACTCCCGCCTACCACCCACAGGCCAACCCTACGGAACGCCGGAACCAGGAGCTGAAGAAAAACCTACGCATAAGACTGGGGGGCAACCACACGCAATGGGACGTCCAACTGCCGGAAATACTGTACACCTTACGCCGCAGGCACAATGAAGCCATTGGAACTTCCCCCAGCGAGCTTCTACTAGGATACAACCTCCGACGACCGGGAGAGTGGCGGTGGGAAACTCCTCCCACGGAACTTCCTGCCCCAGAAGAGGTAAGAAAGGCGGCCATTCGGAGAACAGGGGCGGCGCGGAGATGCCAGCACCAGTATATTCAACGGAAATACCCGGAGCAAGCAATAGGCGAACGCCATTTGCCGGAGGGGAGCCAGGTATTGCTCCGAAACCACCCTTTAAGCCGAGCCAGCGAAAAATTCTGCGCGGGGTTTGCACCGAAATGGGAAGGACCATATGAGATAATAGGACGTCAAGGCAATGTTTACTGGGCGGAGGACGAGCTAGGAAAAATGCGGAAGGTAGCGAGAGACCAAATACGCCCCCTACCCGAACCCCAGGGAGGACGCAGAGGAAACCATCTCGAGGCCACAAGACCACGGGACGATGGCTAGTGACGAAGAATTAGCAACAGATAGGGAGGGGGCAGCGCGGCACTGGCGCGCAGTGTCGACATCCCCGTCCGCTATCTCAGCCCGTGTCCCCTGGACGACGCCTGAGACAGCGCGACAGACGGGAGTAATGCAGGGGGAACACAGAGCAGACAACAACAACGAGGCGAATGAGCACGGAGAGAGGCGGGCGGCAGTAGGCGGGCGTGAAGGCGAGTGTGACGAGGGGCGTGTCGAGGCGGAATGGCAGGGCGAAGAAGGACGAGAAAAGCGACAGCGCGAGGGCGGACGAAGGCAGGAGGTAGACGCGGAAAAAGCAGGGGAAGTTGAAGAGAGAAAACAGGAAGAGAGGAGAAATGGCGATCACGCGCGTAGAAGCAAGGAAGTGCAGGAGGAGGACGAGGCGAGTAGCACGTGTGTGGCCACCCCAGGACGCCACATACGCGCCCACACCAGCAGAGCTTCGAATTCGAGACCGGACTCGGGAGGCGAGGAGGTACTGGTGCCAAGCGGCACACCCGTCGACGGGAGACTGCAACCGCCGGGGGATGGCGCCAGGGTGTCTGAAGGAGGGGATGACAGCATAGGCCTCCCCCCCCCCCCGCACGATGCCCAGGTCCCAGTGCGGGTGGGAGGCGGAGAGGCCCCTACCCAGGCAGAGGTCAACCAACCTACAAGGGTCCAACCTTGGCGAAGCTGTCGGGACGGCGAGAGACCCGACCTCTACAGAAGGTGTCGCGCATACAGGCGACACTCCGTCAGGGAATCGAACCCTGACAAGTCTCCGAGGGACGAGGCAGTACCGGGGGACCACAGCCAACCCGAGGAGGAGAGCCCGCATGCAGTCCGGAGAGATCGCAGCCAACCAGGGACGGGAGGAGCGAAGCGCCCCTAATCAATACCAACAGACTCTGTGTGACATGGGGTAAGTTTGTTTACCACATGTCGCCCGCTGAGAGAACTAGGAGGGGCGGACCCTCCCACCCACCGACCCGGGTGTAAAGTGACGTGTGTAAAAAGAAAAAAAAACACGCCGGACGTCCTAGTGCCAAGACGGCCTGATGCCGAAAAATGTGCTCTGTATAAAATTTAAGGCCTTCCGCCAACTAATTATAAATTTGTGTCGTAATATATTAAATTTGTTGTAATTACCTGTCAATGGAATGTAATTTAAAGTAGTTGTAAATTTGTTTCGTGATTGTTGTAAGGGTAAAGTGTCAATTTATTTTTAACTAGGTTAAGAGTGTCTGTTTTTCTTGAAAGGCCTGTGACGGATGATGAACCCCGCATGTACCGTTAGCAACTGGCGATTACCGGCGTTTGCGAAGCAAACTTGTGAGCCACTGTTTAAGAAAGCCCCGGACGGGGTGGCAAAACAGCAAGGTAATACGCAAGAATTACGTGGAGTGTGGTAGATAAATTAGGCCAGTGTCAGTCCGCTCGGACGAGCGACAACTAAGTAGTTGGAAATAGTTTCCAGCCTTAAGTGTAAGTGTTTTGTAACTGGAGCCAGTGTATTGCAGTAATACGTAAATGTTGTAATTGTATGTAAATTTTATGTAATTAAAATTTAATTGTAAATTTGGAGATTTAAAGAAAAATGTAAACTAATTATAAAGATTCAGAGACCGTCCCCAATAGACTTAGGAATTTAGACGCCGACTTCCCCAGTGTTTGAATGGCCTGCGAGTCTGTTTGTCATGTAAAATTTTGTAAGAACCAGGCTTTCAGCCAATGTGTGAACCGCAGAGCCCAAGGAAATCCCGGAACGCGTGTCACTGAACAGGTAGAAGGACTGTCAAGAGGGGGAGGGAAGGCAAACAGCTGAGCCCACCGTTAGACCGTTTGTACAGGAAGAGGGGAAGAAGGGACGAGGTGAGCCGCCGCTAGCTGCGGATACGCGCAGCGCTCGCGGGGGATGAGCGCACAGAGAGGAAGCCACACAGAAGAGCAACCCCTAGTCAATTTAGCGCGGGTATGCTAACATCGCACTGACGGGAGGGGATTGACGCGAATCGCTCATACTTAGATTAGTCACGACGCTAGATACCCGCGCAGGGGAGAAACCTGAGGTAATGACCCTAGGGTTCCCCGAGGACGCCACACCCACCACCTCTCACCCCGAGGACAGTAACGAGCAAAGGAACCCCCCCGAGCCGGGGAAGCACAGCACGCGCCCACCCCCCCTTCCTCATCTCCCCCGCAGAATTAGGGAAACCACCGGGCTTCAGGGGAAGTACCACGAGAAAACTATATATAGGGAAGACAAAGCGAGTACCAGGCAGTGATGTACGAGTTATGATCGGGAGAGGGACGGGACGCGAGTGGAGGTGGAACCAGAGAGCGAGAGACTACACATCCCGGGATACGAGCCCGGACTTCCCGCCAGAAGCCGAAGAGATACACCAGGACACCAACCCGAGAGAGAGAGAGAGAGAGAGAGAGAGAGAGAGAGAGAGAGGACAACGCACCACAGCCAACACAGAGGTAAACACAGCAACCCGCCAAGAACCTTCCCCCCCAACACAAGCCTTTCGCCAGAACGTCTGTAGAACGCGTTAGAATTAACCCAGCAGTTCAGACAGATAGGAAAAGGGGATAGGTCTCGTATGTGTAACAGCGACCTGTGTTTACCAAATAAACGTAAGTGTGCGTAAATTAATGGGCTCATGCTGAAACACAACTGGGGCGTACGTGCCTGTAAGTCATAGGTGAGAGAAGTGTCGAGTCAATATTGTATACATAGTTAAAAACGTTTTATTAATAATTCTATAACCCACCAAGCCCTATTTCCGCTTCGAATGTTCCATGGCCCATATATAATAACAATAAAACAATGTTCAAGGATTCATAAGTGGTGGGGTGAAAGCTATAAATAAAAAAAAAAATGATGTCAATACAAAAAAACATTAGTTGCTACTTCCTTTTTTTATTTAGAAGTACAATTTGGAATTCAGCATTAGGTTTTCTTTCTATAGCCCTTTGTTGCCAGCTTACATATAATACATATGCTTTTAACGAAAAAAAAAAATTCAAATCGGCAACAATAGCCAAGCACGCTAATGCGTCGATCAGACTGTTGGTGGGGGAAGCCGGACCGATGATGAACCACGACTACATCCCTGCACGAGTAGCTAACATGTGGTTCGGAGGCCACTATGACGGATTCGCTGTGTGCCTAATCCTCCTGTGCACAACTGTGCAATGTAAAACCCGAATTTGAACCGTTATCTCAACTTATTTCAGTTAGCGATATCTTTCAACGGACCAGAGATACTGAAGAAGCAAAGTGGTCGTGACCTGTGTGTGCGCGCGCGAGTGGGCGTGAATGCGTATCGTAACATCTCGGCTTGCAGAAGGTGCGCGTCACGTCACACGCTGTACACGAGCACGCTAGGGACTGTCCTCACCTCGGTCATGCCGACCCTGGATGATACGCCTCCCGAAACAATCGCACTGTGACTTGACAACTGTGACGTCTTCGAGATAACGAGAACGCGGGAGATACGTGTTTTCGCTCTTTTATTAGCGGCCGGGGCGAGCGAGACTTGAGTTCTCTATCAGTCGCGCAGCAGTGCTCTGGGACAGGTGGCGCACGGATCTTCAAGACTTGACGGCAATGTGCTTTGGTGCTACGAATCCGTGGATCACATCAAGGATATAACCAGCCACGTAACGACAGTGTGCGCATCGCGGTGACAGAAGGAAACTAGGCAAGTAGTAATGTCAATTGTGCAGACGCATTTCTTCAGACAGTCCGGCAGCTACAGTGAAACAAAGTCCATATGGAATACGTAAATTAATATGTTCCGTAATAAAATCATGTTATCACAAGCTGACGTACTACTAGTTATTGTGTTATAGGTTATGTGTACGATAAAAAAATAATTTAGTCTACTCAAATATTAAGAAGTATTTTTCATTCGAGGTAATGAACATACATAAGCCAAATATATATGTATATATATATATAAATAATATATATATATATATATATATATATATGCACACACACTCACTTTCTCTCTTGTCCAAGTAATATTTTTTCTCAGTGTACGACTCGCTGTAAATATTGTCTTGAACTTGAAAACGACGAACGGGTTAATGCTGTATTCGAAGCAGTTCCTTACAACATAAGACTAAGAAAAATGGTCCTAAACCAGTTCAGACGACTGCAGGTATGTAACAAATGCTAAAGTGGAAACGGTATAAGGTGGAAGTTTACCGATTTCTCAAGAAAAATTTTCCGTAGATGCTCGTAAGCAAGGGTTTCTGTGAGGGTCATCGACTTGTCAGTACTTGCCAATTAAAATATTGTACTATTGTACTTTTAGTCACTATTATTTTACTTGCTATATTCACTTGTTGGAACAGTTCTGCTCAACAAAACAATTAGGTTTTTAACATTTTCTAGAGGAGAGTGAGTTTTTCATGCTAGTTTTGGAACTATTCGTGATTTAATCTAGCCAAAATTTTCAACAAAATATTTTAGAATTATATGATAAAACTTAGCATATATTCCCTTAGCACGCGCGCGCTAAGGTTCGCAGAAGAGAGGAAAAACAAAGATACAATAATTGCCATAAGAATTTGCGCCCCGGAAAGAAACGGTTGAATTAATACGAAAATTTGATTGATTTTATATCATATGCTTTTCTCACCTGCGGCACAGAAAATGAGCACCAACAACATCGTACAATGATAAATAGGTCGATACTATCGGGAATAGAATCAAACAAACGCTGAATGTGATTCTAAGGCATAATTTCTGCCTTTATTGGAAATTATGTGCCAAATCTCAAACACACATATGGAGGGAAGTGGCGTCCCATTTGCTCTCACAAATGTTTGATAGGCGACAAATCAGGTGAATGACAGAGTTCAAACATGACGTAAACGCGCTTACGAAACCAGAGCCGTGAGCAGACGAACGTCATCTTGTTAATAACTGGCTTCAGGGCACTCAGCAAGAAAAGGTGGAACAAGCAACCGCGGGATGTCTTCGGTGACCGCTGTGTATTCACTTACTCTCGTAACTATCACTACCAGCGTAGGACGACAACATGCCCGCCTTCAAGGAGAGCTTCTTAACTATTATTTTAATTTGAATTTCCAAAAATAGTTATTGTGAGTTAGTGTTGTAACTAAGCTCAAAATATGTGTGCTGCTTACCTTTTACTAATTATGTCTGGTATCAACTAAATCTATAAATTTTATTAAAAGCCTGAACATCATTTAATTTCAATTTTTTTATTTAATGGCATATATACATGTATATGTTTACACGTAGCCTATAAAATCTATTAAATAACATTTTTTTAAAATTGTAATTCATCCTATATATGTATATATATATATATATATATATATATATATATAAATTTGATTATGTAACCAGGTGCAGAGCATATTTTCTATAAACTGTTTTGTTAAATATAAGTATAAGTATTACCAAAAAAGTAATTTTTATTTCAAAACCTTAGCGTAATTTCATATTAACTTTGGGTGCAATTGTGGATATAATGAAACAGAATCCAACAAAGTTTTCTATTGTATTAACTGCATTTGTGTCTGTATAATATTTTCGGCTCTGTAGCACGGGATGTTTTCGTTGAGCTGAGATGAAGGCCAACCAGTTTTCCATGCTCTATAACTCTAGTTGGAAGTAGGTAATATTGTTTTCATGTGACTTTTTCTTTAAATGAGCGTGAAGTTTAGGTGGTCATGGCGCTGAAATATACAATATTTTTCTTTAAAAATCAAAAGAATAAAATAAAAGATACTTGTATTTAATCGAACGCTCCTTAACTCTGTATCGGCGACTACCGTACCAAATTACGTTCCTATATTTAACATTTAAAAAAATAGGAAATCAGAAAGAATTAGAACAATTAAGTACTCAGCTCCATCATTCAGTCTGACTGCCGCCATATCTAATCTCGTTAGATTTAATGCTCTGTCATTCTACGTAAGAAACCTGTAATGACTCACGCATGGCACATGAATGTCATCTCTTCCACTAGGCGACCATAATGTTGACAAAACAAAAAATGAAAATAATCAATAATATAAAAAATATTTATATATCATATTAGTTACTGCCAGGATGTGTTTAGATGTTTGTTCCGTGGCGGTACTTCGTTTTATTGACAAACTCAGTCGATTTGAATACGCAAAAACGAGTGACGCGCCCGAATCCGCCATCTTGAGCTCCACAACTGAACTTTACAAAGGATGTATTTCAAAGTTTAATTGACAGCTAGATCGGAGTCGGAGAATACACACACAACACACACTGACGCAACCATCCTAATGTATAGTCCCAGACTCTTTCTTATTTACATTGGGTCGCTGAACAGTGTTCATGCTCCGTCATTTCAATCAAATTCCCGCTATATTTTATTTAATTAATTTTACTCATTTCGCATTACATACAGGCTAACAAATCATGACAGCGCCATCTTCTTCAAACATTTAAAAACACTCCGAACGTAATGGTAACTTCTATGAAAACTAATAAAACCCTATAATTCTTCTTAAAAATGTATGGTTCGATATCCGACAAAAATACATACCGTCTACGCTCACCATTCCCAAAAAGAAATGGTATTAAAGAAATTTTCTTCGCGTACTATTTGTCGACTTTGCACACAAAAGCCCTGATAGACCACAGACGATTTAAGGTGGCCTCGCAGCGAACTATGGTTTTCTGCCCCTGTTGCTGCCCGATCAATCACGCTGTTTAGCGCTGGTAGACTGAGGCGAGTGAAGCGTGCAGTGGTGCACAGAGGGCCACCACCTTGCTCAGCCATCACCACCCACTTTAATTTCAGTGGACGATTGAATGTCAAGCGAGAAACAAGTTTAATAGCTCGTCGAACGAAGAGTTCCTTGTTTTTGATAATATATGTACCAAAATATTGGTATAACTGGAGGAAACAGGAGTACTCCAAGAGAATTCAATTGCGACGTCCGCCACATTCCCTGCATGCGCAAATTAGGATTTGACCTTGCCGGGAATCGAACCCTGTCACAGTGGCGGGGGCCCGGTGTACTTGCGTTGCGGAAACCAGGACCCCGACTTTTCCACGTACCTGATGTCTTACACGCATGCTTCAACATCCAAATGTTCAACCTCTGAGACACAACACATTTTTTATAACTTACTGCCTACATTACTAGGAGTAGTGGTAATATTTAAACGTTGATTTCAGAAGTGAGAGGGAACCAGTTGTAGCAGCATATCACTGACTGAAATTACTTACTCAAATTTAGAGAGCACTTTTTGGGGACTACTACGTCAGCACTGCGTTAGGTTTTTTCGTTTGTTTGTCCTACATGACTAATTGGTGGCTCGAGATCCACGCAGCTGTCCGCCGACGTGCGGGTCCGGCCGTGACGTCACGACGTCTCCCAGAAGTGGGCCGCACTGCCGTTAGCTCGAACAGCCCCTCCCGGCGGTTTGTTTCTTCTTTCTTTCGTTGTAGTAGCGGTTGCCTTGCGAATTGGCGATAGGCGCGGTGTCGCGGGTACCGTGACTCAGCAGGAGCACCAAGGTCCTCCGCAGACACATCTGGAAGCGTAAGTGATCGGAGAAGATGGCGGGGGG
>NQII01004510.1:215724-275736 GCA_002778355.1 Clitarchus hookeri
GTCTGCGACGGGGGAACCCCTGACGAGGCAGTCGCTCGGAATGCGCGTTGACGTGCGCACGCCCCCCGCGTACTGTGCTGCTGCCAGTGGCGACTGATGGAAATTCTCCCCTCGCCGCTATCGGGAACGAACAAAACAAGTAAGTTGACTTCCTCACATAGCTAATTGACGCGAGAGTTGGGGGTCGTGCATTCCCTAGAAGTTTACGACCCCGTGCTCGCTATTTGGTCAAGGACGCTGGCGTCTCGCCGGATAATTGGTGTTCTCATGGAGGCTGATGTACGCCACACTTATGTAGTTTCTTTACACTCATGTAGTTTCTTTAGATACTGTAAGCTTCGTGGCGAAGAGTACTCTTAAATTCGTACTCACTTTTTCGTTTTTCTATTGTTCTTACGAGTACCGTACATGTTAAATTCGTTATTTGTAACTTATAATAAAAGTTGCGCAAAGTTTCCAAGATTGGGTAAATTAAAAGTAATATCCATGAAAAAAGAGCTATTCTGGAAATGTAAAGAGCTTAAATTAATAATATTCTTCGTATGGTATGGTGTCATTATTTGTTTACAAACATTAGTGCTCAGTAAAAGGCGGGGAAAAAGTGGTCCTGGCGATGGCCAGGCACAAACAGTTGACTGACGAAAACAGTAGTATAGGGTACGCACTTGTAGAAGACATCTCTTTTACTCTTGAGTGCAGGGTTAATTCGAGGGTTTATCGACTCAGTCGTATATGTTGCATACTTATATATGTATATAAGAAACAAAACGACGACAAACTTCAATGAGCTTTCCCGTTATTTGCTTACACGATGGCCTTACACAATGTTGTTGATTATATACTATATAAGCTTTAATCAGTTGGTGCTTGTCTTATTCCAAACTCTTGCATGTTTTAGTACTCATAAAATTATTATATATTCATGTATTTGATTTTATCTTTATGCGTTAAGTTAAACTATATTTAGGCTAAATCGAAATACATTTCTGTTTTTTTTTTGTGGGAGCAAGTTATGAAGTTTTTACACAAATATGGGCTTTATAGTAGACTCGTGCAGAATAACACAAATATGTTAACTTCTTTTCTGTACGCACTATTACACTATTGTGTTGAAGATGCGTACATATGTTGCCAGCGGCCGCAGACACACTATGTATGCATTTCCTGCGCGATAAGAACTTCACAAAAGAAAAGGAAAGTATACGAGTTTCACTGCGGATGGATTTAACGCATGATTCACAACCGTTGATATCCGCGAACTTGATGTTACTCCGACGTCACGCACTATTAAGCTGTGTGCCGGAACCACGTGGAGTATGCACGTGCAATAACTTCTCTCGTTTCCCGCAAGGTCATCCGGTGGCACGGTGGTAATCAAGCATGCCTTGAAACCACAAAACAACGCGGGTTCGTTCCCCATCTGGGGCCACATGCAAATAAAAATGTGCGTATTAGTCTCATCTGCCGACTGCGATGCAGAGTAAATCCACGTACAGCAAGAAACTGTGACTGCTGATTAACTTGCGTGACTGAATGGGAGGTGACGAGTTATCTTTGGACTGATCTCTGATCTGCAGCTTGCTGAGGTGTAGAGGTGCCAGGTGCAACCACTGCTTTATCGGGATGAATTGCGAATATATCCTAGGACATCTTATGGAATGGCGCAGACATCTACAAAACTTTACGTTTAGCGCACATCTACATGTCGTAACACTGCGATGAAAGTAGACAGCGAATTCTGAAATCTTATGGTGGCTTCCAGGTCGGTATACTGATTTACTGGCATGCTTATATCATTATTAAGAAAATCCCTGCACGAAGTAAATTGCTGTCTACGCCACCAATAAATGTGCCGATAAATAACGATGAACGTATAATTTTTTTTAAATTATTCTACGGTGAATGTTTATTTTCCAGAACATATTCTGCGATTATTTACAAAGACAAAAAATATGCAGTAAAAGTTAATGATGTACACTGAAATAAAAATATTGTTGTAGGAACCATAATTATGTAGCCTTTACCCTCCAAGGCTGTTAAAATAGGGACAGCAGTCTGCTTAGTTGTGGCTACCCTACGAATATTGTATCGTGTATATGGTAACGCCTACAGAACATTTTGTAAAATGCCAGTGCGTCACAAATTAGTGACGTCATTACTTTCTACAGAATAGAATGTTGCGATAACAAACGAGTAGGGTTCTGACTACAATTCAGTATGGTATTCCCTACAATGCTGCTCTGATGTCGCTACAGATCTGATTGTGCGCCCAGCAGTAACATGCATATAGAAGTGCTAACAATCTATTATGTTGCCTTAACTGAGCAGCATGGTGGCTACAGCAAAGGTGTGATAAAGGTAATCCTAACTATCTACTCTGTTGCCTTTACTGAGTGGTATGGTAGCTCCAGCCATCTTCTGAGGTATATTGTAATTCCCTCGTCGGCTTATAGGATGCGCTGCTATCTGTACTTATATTTCAGAACTTTAAAAACATTCCTTGTGGACGTAGGCAGCTTCGAACTGCCGTGCGCTGATAGAGATGGCTAAGACCGCTCGGCTATTATATAAGTTGAGATTCTGGTTTTTGAATGCATTTATTGTACATTGTTTAATTTTTTTTAAAAGCGTGTCATGTAACGTATATTTATAGTATACAACACTAGGTGTCATCTGATATCAAAATGTTTTTACGAGTAACGTTTGTGTAAAGAGATTTTCCATTCACATCAGATAATTTACCAATAAATATATGACGTTAGTTACTTTATTTTTATGTCCTGTTTGTGTACGTGATATACGTCTTTTAAAACAAATAGGACATTCCAACACCCTTGTTGCTATTATTGCATTTAACACTTAACATGACGGTGCCTGTCAACACTTTACAGGATGCACAGTACCCTCAAATATTGTCAACCGCCTCCACTAAGTAAATATTACTTCACAATAGCAACATTTTCCTATTTATTTTCTGTATTGTCAATTCTACTAATTCTATATTCTTTAAAGAATTAGAAGATACCGCTAACAATTCGCGGCACTGCTGTAATTACCATACTTGTTCGTTAACTCTATAATACTAGGCCTGTAATCTTAACAGAATCGGAGAGTACCTCCCAACAGTCTACGACATTGTTGTAGCTACCACAATTTTTCTGTAAACTTTTCGAAGAAAAAAAAACGAGGTGATTTCTACAGAACATTGTTGCAGTTACCAAACAGCATTGTTGGGCTTACAATATCTTGTTCTGTTATCGTAACAATACTGTAAGATTGTGTTCACAACTATCTGTATAGTTCATACTACAGAAAACACTGTTCCTGCTACAGAAACTATGGTTCCCGCAACAGAATAACTTTAAACAATATTTAGATTGTTCTGCCAACAATTTGGATTGTAAAGTATTACAGAACATTCTGTCGCTGGTACTAAAGTTTAGTTGTCGCTACCATAAAATGCCATTACAGAACTGTTCTGTTAAATTATCTCTGCTGATGTCCCGACAGTTTATGAATCACGCGAGTTGTGTAAATCATACTCTTTAATTTTTCCAGCGGGTTATAGAACCAGGAAATTTTCTTATACCTACATTTTCCAGCAGATGAAGGCCTCCTTAAATTTCAGCGTTAGGGCTAGCATCCGTACTATTTTTCATATTTTTATTACCTAACGTTTGATGGGCCCATAGCCGAATCTCTTTTATGCAGTCAGAAGCCAGTCAGTCCTACGGAGCGGGACGTCATCAAACACGACGTTCGTAAGCGAAACCGCACGGCTGTCCATAATAGTTACGTTACGTGATTTTTCCGTGAAGATGCCTCCACGCGGTAGGGACTGTAGGGACTAGGCTGCGAAGTGTTCGTCAGCGTAACTACTTATTTATTTTCCTCCTTCCCCTTCCTATCGAGTTTCAAGGTCACACTCTCTCGTAAAGGCCCGCCTTCAATCACGTCGTTTCGCATTCACAGCGGGTTTCTCTGAACACGGGTGGGCCCAGTCCATTAATGACGGCTGGAATTAACTAATAGGGATTTTAATGTTAGTCGTTTTCAAATACGTTAGTTACGGTTTCGTTCATAACTTTCCCGAAGTAAAAACTTTTCATAGAAACTTTATGTATACATTTTTAGAGAACGTGAATATTGAATGCGCCTATTTTCTCCGGTACAATGTAATTTTATTGCAGCGTGAATGGTAGTTATGAATGAAATTGAGTATCTGTTATTTCACTTTTTATTGATATTCTATTTCACTGGATAGGTAAGCATTTTAATTCCGTGTTTATATTTAACATGTAGTTGAAATGAGTATTGTGTGCTACAACAAAGCTATATTTAGGTTTGTTGTACCAATTATTATGAAACAAGACTCATAAGCAATGTGTGTGGCGCTCGACAGTATAACATTTCTTTATGAATTGTGTATTCTCAACGTCAGTTCAACAATTGCATCTTCACTGATTCATGCAAGCAATCCCTCTTGTAAAAAATTACGTTATCTTCAACATTAGTAATTAGCAGAGAGACAGGAATTTAGACAGTTCGAGCGGTGCTAGGAGAGACTTTGTATACTTGTAGGTTCTAGTTACGTTTTTGATTGTGCCACTCGTTTCCGCACTAGCCCTTGCATGACTGTAAGCCAGTAAGTAATATACGTGTATAAAAAGACGGAACGAATAACGTATTATCTAGTACACAGACGGATGTGCTTGTCGTGGAGGCACCTGCCAATGAACAAACGACAGCGCCTGGGACGTTCACAGAACTTTCGAGTTCAGCCTTGCCCATCACATGAATTGGTGAAATGCCCGAGTATCTTAATAGTTATAAACAGTGGCGTATGGTGAACTGTTGCAAGGTAACGCATCGGCATTAGTTCCGAATTTGCTTCCGTTTGTACACGTGATTCTGTACAGCAAATCATACCAGAACTGCAATGGGGTGTAAGGTGTGACAAGTTACTCTTCTATGTTCAATAACTCAAGGATAGGCGAAACCAAAAGACGGAGTTTTCGAGGTGTTACAGATTGTATTTCATCTGCTGTTGGAATGTGTCAGCCGTCACATGCTTCCATTAGCCATTGTCTCATTTGTTACTAGGTTTCCATACGTGTGGCTAGTGGTACGAAGAAGGTAAGAGGCTTCAGATCAAGCTCTGTTTCCGTCGGGGTCTTGTGGCTGGTGAACTTACCTGAAATATTTTTTTAGTAATTTTTATTTTTACTTAATTTTGCTATCATTTGAACTAACAGTAAAACAAAGACACCAATTACACGTCCTACCCCGACCACTGCTCAAACACAACTGAACTGTGCCGCCGCTTTGCATCACTGGAGCAAGCTCCTCAGCGCGCGGGTAGTACAAGCCCTGGGGAGGGGTCTTGTCCAACCCGGTTATCTTTCATTTGAAACGTGGCGGAAAGGAGAGGCTAACCCCCTCCCCCCGACGCACCTATAAAATTGTCTTCCTGAGCCATGCTCGCTTTGATGTTATGAGCAAGCCGGGTCTCCCCGGCAAGCCCTGGTTCCCATTACATTTAACGCCCCTCCGACTCTGCCTGCACAGAGATCGCGGGAGGAGGTAGCAGTGAGGCTGCTACCTAGTTTTGTCCCTTTTAATACGGTATTTTGAAGAAAGCAGCTTTAGTTATGGACTGGACGAGAATTTATTAAAATCCCCGGCCAGTCTTTTATTGTATGAAAGCCGATTCTAAGCCTGAATAGTCCCGTGAATTTAGTCGCGTTAGGTCCGGGTAAAGACGTTGCCTGTAATGAAATGAGAAGGAATGATTGTAATCGTGAGGTGTTGTTTATAATATTTGTATTGATATATGTATTATCATATTTGTATCTCAATCCTTGAGGCGCTGTGAGGTACCCGAGTCCTAAGACAGGCTGAAAACGTACGTTTGCAGTCTTTGTGATATTTACTGTTAATGTTAATAGTAATTGATATTAATTTAATTTAAGAGGCGGTATTTTTGGAAATAGAATTGTAAACTTCGTGAAAATCACGCGTGGAGTCAGTGCAGGAGACAGTGCTGCCATCTCTGGGTGGGGAGTGCAAGGCCCCGCCCCCGGCGGAGAGAGCGACCAATCAGGACGGACCGTAACAGACGGCGTCTCGAGGCGAACTGAGCTGCACTCGCTAAAATTAAGGGGACCAGCTCCCTTAACAAAAAACATTATTCATGGATGATTGCGGGTCAATATGCTTAGGCCTTATGGCCTCTGCACATACCTTGGATTTTAATGAACTTGGTGAAATGAATGGACATGGTATTATGATTTCATGGGTGATGTTGTGATAATGCGGTGCTTGGCCATCGGGGGTTCCCCTCCCCTCCCTCCACACATGCGCAGCGCGAGCGCGAACTAGTTTTATTAAAAGTAAGGAATTTTGTCCAGGACCAACAGGAAATTTTTTTTCGGCCAGCCGCGGGTTTTAGCTTACTTTTATTACGTGGTGTCTTTAATTACGTTTTAATCTTGTAATCGCTGCATTTTAGGTCGTCTGTTACGTGATTTAGTGTTTGGGGGATATTTTCCCAGTCTTCTAATTACCGGGTTCTAATGTAAGGCAGTGTGATCGTAGAATGTATTGTTTCCTGCTATGAGTTTGTTACCAATAAACGGTATTTTAAGTTCGTTCCACCCTTTTAAAGTCTACTACCTTTTTTTTAATACACTTTTTTTATCTCTGTAATGTATATATGTCAGCTACGCTTTTCTCGCGCAACTGTTCAACAAACTACGTGTATCGCCCAGTTAAAGTCTGCTACCCTTTATTTTCACCATCTCCATTATCTATGTTCACTACCATTATTTAATACAAATATGTGTATATGACAGCCACGCTTTTCTCGCGTAAGCGTTTAACAATCTACGTGCACCCACCCTGGTACAACAGATGTTTATCTCCAAATATACACTTTGAAGTAAGGGTAAATAATAACAATTAGAAATAGGTTTAAATAAATATTTACTAACTCCCACACACACACACACACACACACACACACACAATATGCACACTATATACACAAAAATCCCGTTAACACTTCCTTCTCATACACTTTGTTTTCCTTTTCTTTTCGCTGTAATACTGCCTTTTTACAAAAAAAATCTTCCTTGTAATTCACACCAAAAACTTNTACAATATGCACACTATATACACAAAAATCCCGTTAACACTTCCTTCTCATACATTTTGTTTTCCTTTTCTTTTCGCTGTAATACTGCCTTTTTACAAAAAAAATCTTCCTTGTAATTCACACCAAAAACTTTGTTTAACCGCTTAACACATGGTGCGTTGCNTTTGTTTAACCGCTTAACACATGGTGCGTTGCATTAACACTATGGTGGACGTGGCAAGTAGCAGAATACACTCGTGCATTGGACTGGATGACAGGCGACGAGGTAACTGTCCCCACGAAGCCAGGCGTTTAGCTGGCGCTGCGGACTCGACCCCACGTCTTGCGCAGGCAGATGGCGTGGAGTAGCAGACAGGCATTTAACTGATGTTGTGGATAGCAGACCGTACTTGATGGATGGCAGGAAACGATATTGCTGAGCAGGTTAATTTATGATGGAATTTTTAAATGGCCCCAAGTTAAAGTCGACATGTTATCAGACTCGATTTAGCACTATTCATTTGACAAGGCAACCTTAGCAACACATTCGGTGAAGATATCGTGGGCACGCGAACGGAAATATTATTGTGTCCCATAGCCCATGAATTTTGCATAAGGCAAAATAACACTCGTACAGGAGTGACTGTAACAGATTAGCTTTCACGCCCTTAGTTTTACGCAGTTCATTAATAACAGTTTGTGTAAAGTTTAGGAAGTAAACCCACAAAGTGTGTGATGATGCTGCCAGCACATTCATCCTTCATAACTACTGTAACACCTTGTTCACTAAGGGAAACTTTTACGGATTATTTGGCCCATAATTGCAAGTGTCAAACTGTGTACCCAAATCAGGGTGATAGCCTCGTAGACATCGTGCAGTCTACTTGATATAGGAGTGAATCGGTATCGCAGTAGAGCAGGTGCAAGGCTGGCCGAGAAAATGTTTTCTGCGTGTAATTGTAATGTAAGTCGTATCAAACAATTTTGACAAATCGAGAACAGCAAAACCGGTATACAATGACCTGTTAAACGTAACANAATGTAAGTCGTATCAAACAATTTTGACAAATCGAGAACAGCAAAACCGGTATACAATGACCTGTTAAACGTAACAGATACCTTGTACATTTCAGTTAAGACTAAATTATTATCGAGTTATCTGCCTTGCCTTGAATGTCGGATGCCCAATCAATTCTTCCTCCCTATATATCGTAGCTTACCTCTATACGACTCTGTTGTCCCTTTCCTGGCGGACATTTTGCAACGTCTTTCCATATACAGAATTATTCATAAATTTAAAAAAAATTATTTCTCGAATGCGTTTGCTGCCTGAGCACGTTTTTCAATATTGAAAGTAGTGTACGGAGTCATCCACGCCTTTTATTCAAAGCTCAGAACGCCGTGAACAGCGTCGAGTTTGGCTCCATACATCAGATAGCGCTTCAGTGTTTCCCAACTCACAACATAATTTTTCCGCGGCGCGAGTGTCAAAAGTAATTTCTCAGTCTCTCCGTTCGGCGGTATGGCACAGACTGGAGCAAGAGGCAAATCAGCTAGGACATCATGCCATTCAACCAGAAAAGATAGATCAACTTCCGCCAAAAAAAAAAAAACTGGTATCCCCGGCATTATCTATGTTGGCAAAATCCCACATTGAAAATTCGTGTGACTGTAAAACCAATTGACGTCGAAGTAACAAATATATTTATCTGCCACACTGGTGTTGTACTTATCACCTATGTAAATATTATTAGCTTGCGCGTGCCTTCTGGAAACCTGGGTGATACCACCCCTGACTCCGCGCTCTACAAAGAGATACTTATCCACGTTCGTTAACCGCCCGAGCCGTACACCAGTTTTTAATAAAAGAGCATCCCAAGAGAGAGAAGGAGCTGTGAAGTACATTGTGGGGTCCAGACCGTATTCTGCCAAATATATGGTCCTGAAGTTCTCAAAAATGTCTGCCAACAAACACGTGTCCACACGTAAATACTGCATCGCGTACTCCATTAAATTTTTTAAAGTTGAACATAATCCATGCAGATTGAGCATGAGCGTAATCCTCATCACTTATGCCCTCGCCTTTCATTAAATTATGAAATACGTCCTTTGGTGGGAGTGAGGTACAGTTCAGACTGCCAATAGAATTAACAAAGTCATTAGGAAATACTCCCTTTCTTTGTGCCAATTCAAATTGGGTGTTGTCTGGAAACTGCGACCGGGTGATAGCCATCTGTGCAGAAGAAAAATTGTCTGTCAATGTTTCCAGTGATGTGTTCATGAAATTGAATGAGTCAATGAAACGTAATTGCACAACTCACGTACCTCCCTGCGAGTTTTTCTCATGGGGAATGTGTTTTGTGATGCATTTATAATTTCCCAAGGTGGTTCCGATCACCTTTGTCGCGCCCAGATTTTCGATTACCACGCTTCCATCGGGCTGAGTGATGTGTCGGGGAGCTAATGGTTTCATTAAAAAGTGGGCATCACAATTCTGCAGATTATGAAAGACAGCGACAAGTTAATTCCTTTTCAGTCTGCACAGTAAATTACATTGATCATGTGTGCGGCCTCTGATTGCGCCCGTCAAATGATCATGGTCGATCACAACGACTTTTCCGAGCGGCTTTTTGCAAATATGACATCTTGTCTGAGCCATAAGTCTAGCTCTGCCAACTATTGTCAATGGCTTCATTGGAACCGTTGTGCTGTACACATCTGCAAACCACTTCGTCAACTCAAATAATTTGTCAACCATCTTATACACACAATATTTACCCACAAACTCGTGGTACTGTGTTAAAGTGGGATTGTAAGCACATACGAGCAAAATGCTACAAGCATATGGAACATGTTTATTGATGGTTGTTGTGCCACTGACATCATTTTGGGTCAAGCATGTAGACATGGGTTTCAAATAAGATTCAGTGTCGCACTATGCAATAAAACCCATCCATTGCTGTTTGGGAAAATTACTGAACTGAATGTACTTATTTTCGTCAGTTGGGAAAGTACACCGAACATCATCGTGTTGTTGGCATAAATCACTATGTTTTGTGAGTTTCTCCTCACTTAAAAAATATTGAAGGCCTTGCTCGCAAACACAAATTTACTTGTGCCTCTTAGTCAACTGACTGCGAACCAGACGTGCCAAATCATTAATCAAACCAAAATGCAAATGAGCGGTATTACCACTAGCACGAATAGTCAGCATATTCACATGGCGCTCACATCGCACAGGGGAAATGCGCATGGGTACGATACACTCTTCCCTATCGTTATCAAACATCTCATCAACAATATTCCTGTCCTTGTCTACCACAGAATACACATTAACGAAAACATTGTTAAGCCCCTCGAAATGTTTGATTTCGTGTAACACGGCGGGAGTCGATAATCCCCTCGTAATCAGAGCTCGATGAGGTTCTGAGTATGAGTAGGATTCCGCGACATGCTTTCTGACAGGAAACAAGCCTGTTACTACAAAGTAGGAAAAATGTTGAGCAATGGCGGTGTTCAGCAGGAAATGACCCCACGTTGAGGTCACAATTAACGCTTGTTAATTGTGTAGAAAAAATGTTGAGCAATAAGAGTTTTCATCAGGAAATGGCCCCATGGAAGGGTGCCAATTAACGCCTGTTGACTGGGTGGTGTTCAGTTAACGCAAGTTTTGAGGGGCGGTGAAATACATTTTTAGGTGGGTTTGGAGTTAGATACCCGACTAGGTGCCAGACACCATCGGCAGGTGGTGTCGATGATAGCTGCTGATGGTGATGATCTCAGGGTTCGGCGGGCCGTTCGCCCAGATGCACGCAGTCCCTCGGCGAATTGTTGGATGAACCCCTCTGGGCAAGAGAATCAGGCATTCCTCATGCCTGATACTTATGCCGGGATGAAGTGGACCGATTCAGGTTGACCCACACGCCTTTTACTCATAAAATTTCGGTGTTGAGTATGCTGGTTAGTTAGGTGAATTATGTGAAATTAAGGTGAAAGCGGGTTGTAGGGGACCCGGACCCCGAAACGCCCGAAGGCATTGCTCGAAATAAAAGACACAAAGTCTGAAAACTTGCATGTAATTACTCTTGCACAAAACTCTTTACATCACTCTCAAGTGAAAACTGTACGTTGGATCTAGCCTGCGGCCCACCAGATGGGCTAAACTGAATAAGGCGCGAATGGCCACTGTGGATTTACTTGTGAATTATGCTTCCCCAGGCGATGCAAGTCCTGGGGCGGTGACTCCGGGTGAAAATGAAATAAAAAGGTTCCGAGAAGTTACGTTACTATTGCAGATTATATGATCAGTGCACAGAAGTTGAGTTCACCCGGAGCGCACACGCGATGAGAACTATGGTGCGAACTATGGCGGCACGCGGCTCGCCCTGCACTGTTATCTGCCTGCTAGAAACTTGCAACAATTGAAACAAACATAAACCCTTGCATGAAAATGAACAAAATAAACACACAATATTCCCTAGTACATAACAAATACAAATTAGAAGTGGATGGCATGAAATGAGGGTGAAACAACTTTGATGGAAAAACACGTAAATTAGAAAATTAACACAATTAAACCTTGAAATACTTGTAGGGGCGTCCTTAAAAAATTTTCACACGCTTGGCGTGTCTTTCTTTCCTTTTATATTAATTGAAATTGTATTGCTCTATAATTTTCCTGCTCGTGGTCTATCATAATGCACCCTTGCCCGCAAGGAAGAGGGGGGGGGGGTAGTATATCGTTGCGCTGTCCTGCCCTGCACTTTACACTTTCGCACTACACTCGTGTCAGCACTCGGGGTGCACTGTTAATACACTGTGCCGGTTGATGCGGTGGACGCGCGGCGTGGCAAATTGTCTGAGAGGCAGGACGCCGTCCTTTGTCAAAGCATTCATGTGTTGTACATTCAACGTGCATGCAAGCCTTCTTGGTCACAATGAAATTAGGTAGCTTTGTGTGAGAAGCACTTACAGTGAATGGCCTGTACTGCGAAATAAGTACGTCCATTTGCAGTATCAGCTTCATCCCACAGCCACTACCTCTACCACAAAGCTCACTTATGTTCGTAGTGAGTTAAGGGACGATGTGATCAACGTAGATCTCGCCAATATCGGATGAATGGAGGACGGGTGTTGCTTTAATGCTGAAATGAAACGCCTCCATGACCATTTCATCTGCCACTGCATTTTTGAAAAACTTAACTGCCATGGAGACATAAATTTTGAAAAATCGGTGCACTGTTTTACTAATAGCGAGAAAGGATGCCTTGCATCTGGTGAAGAAAAGTGTAATATCCGCGTCTGTTTCAACCCGGTAGTTATGTATTCGAGCATACACAAGTCTTCTGCCGAATGCGGTATCCAAGGTCGCATACGTTAAATCCCGAGGCAAAATTGCATCGACCGAGAATCAGAACTTGAATGACTCTCTAATTCACTGCTAAGGCGAGGACGTTTAACCGAAGGGCATTCCATCGCAAATTTCCTACTTACCAAATATAGCCTCTAAATCCACCTAAAAGCAGCCAATCTGAAAAAAAGAAAATAAAAATTATAGTTACATATAATTTTATAAACATACCTGAAAAAAAGACAAATAAAACACAAACATGTATACCTATCACTTAAGAATGTATGTTAATCCACCCTGTTATAAATACACTGCGTTTCCCCAATTACAGTATCTGAACATGTGCCCTGAAGGGGACTCGAAGCCCTACCAAGGATGATCCGAATTTACCCTAGCACTCTACCAACTATTCTACCGGAGCGCTCCCAACATGTGAATGAACTATACTTACATTTAAAAAGTTGTTAGCATTTATGAAAATAAAGACTTACATTTAAAAATTAATAAATAAAAATAATATTACTTACATTTAAAAGTGGTTAATTCTCAGCGCAGAACCCTCCGGAACCGTAAAAGTTACAGCACGATGCGAACACCGGACTTCGTTAGACCCTTCTTAGTCGCACGACACTCCGCCAGAAAGTAACCTATAGCGACCGGTGAATCTCTAGTATAAGCAACGCGGAGAGATGTTCTCGCTTCGAGAGTTGACGAACGACTGAGAGAGCTTTTTTTTTCTAACCTACTCTAAAACTAAGTGTTATGTGTGAGCCTGTGGTAGGGACGGGAGTTAATTGCGTCTCAGGGCTAAGTCCCATACGCCTACAAGAAAAAGAAATCATGCAAGGAGACATGCATTGCGGCAGCGAGGGATTGGGCTGCCATGGCCAGCTTTCGACCATGACAACCTCCCTGAGTCTACTTATCGCTAAACTACTATACTAAGAAGAGAAAGGGAAAAACCAGCATAGACACCGCAAAAGCCCTTTCGACAGGAAGTAATTAAAAATTGTTGCATGCATTATCAGAAAATGCTACAGGAGGCAGATGTGTGGAACCCATGCTCTTTATTAATAGGTAGAGAAAATACTAGTAGAGAGGGCGCAGGTCATCTTTCTTTGATTTCAATTAACGCTGGCTTAACCAGAGTGGTGGTTGCACATCACTCTGGTGGGGGGATTGGCGCGTTTGGGCCTCTCCCCCCGAATTCCCAGCGGACCCTGAAAACTTAAAGAAAAATGTAAGTTTCCAGTGAGTGTCAGCAGAGCCAACACTGACCGGCTTTTACTTATTCGTAATATTATGGTAATTTACCCGAAAGAAAAAGAGGGTTAACTTTAATCTAAATAAACCTAAATAGCCTATCACTAAAACTAAATCCACGAGGAAGTTTTTTTCCCCCCGTACCTTATCATATTATTTATAAATAACCCCTGAGGCGTCCCTTAGCCTCATTCTAATCTAAGACTGTATGTCAACAAGACATACAGCTTGCTAAATTAATTAAACTATAGATAAATATATATCCTAGAAAGCTGCGCAGATGCTAACGCCATTGGCCTGGCAGTGTGTTACATGCAGGGCTACTGTGCGCTAGCTAAGGGGGCCTGTGCGAGAAAATCTGTGTTTCACATTTTATAACCCCCACCCCCTTCTGGTTACGACAAAAGTAAACACGTTTTCACTTAAAGGCATTGTAACCCTCTTCAGACTTTCGTGCGGTGGAGGTTAGAAAAAACAACGCAGAGAGTGAGGGTTACAAAAGCTAACTCGGGGGATACGAGCGACGACGTGCATGGTTTAGAAAAAAAAATTACATATTCCCTCCCCCGGGAAGACTGCTGCCGCTGAGACAAAAAACCGCCCCACAGTTTAGAAAAAACGCGGCGGAAGAAGGCCAGATAGCACCACAGTTTTAGAAAAACGCAGGGCTCTTAAAATACCTTCATTTTTTTGTTCACGCAAAAAGGTCACTCAGGTGTCTTTTGGAAGGAATGTGGGTCACCATCCAACGATGTGTCCTGTTAAGGAGGGAGAAGGTGTATTTCCAGAAAATAAGGCTAATACATGTAAGGCTAGAATTATATATATAAGTGCTTACTTTACCGTGAACAGCCTTTATCAACTTGTATGTAAAATTATACTGCATCATTTTTACGGTAGTCCAAGTCTTTCGAAACTTCTAAATTGCATCTCGCGCTTAATTCAGGACTTAACTCGTGGTTATGCTGTTGTGCACGCCACATGCATTCGCCTGGGCTACGGTTTCTTGGACTCCAGATGTAAGAGTTAGTTAATACATCCAGAACGTTAAAACCAACATGGCAACCTGCGTATACCACATTTTATTAAACTGCTTACTTCTAACGGAAATTCATAATTAAGCCATGAGTTTGACGATTTTCAATATTTATATTTTGCTGTTTTTTATTTAAATTATTTTATTGCGTAAACAAATGTGCCAAACGGGATTTGAGGGGGTGGGGCAGGAGGAGGAGGAGACGATTACAAATAATGCAACATGGATAGCTAGGAAGATAATGCACAAATGTTGATTTTAAGATATGATTCGACAAAGACTTTCACAGCTCGCATGTTGACTGCCAGGTAATACCATTGAGTAAAGATATACACTAGAGTGGCCATGGGATAGGAAAAAGTCTGACCTGTTTTGTTGTTAATTCTTGGGCTGGTGCAAGGAGCGCTAGTGTTTTCGACTGGGAGGTAGCAGTCGAAATACCACGCCACCTGTGTGGTGTAGCCAGTGCCTCAGCCGGCAAAAGTATGTCAACACCCTGGTCTTGGCTCACCCACGTATTCGTTTACGTTCTGCTAAAAGCGAGCCTGTCTCATGCGAGTTATCAGGTTTCTTTGAAGTTGTGAATACCCAACTCATGATTTACTAGTGGCGACCATGGTATGTGTTTCGTTTCTGTCGTAGAATTCTGTATTTGCTGAAATTTGCAGCGATATCAACTACAATTTAGTTTTATTTACCTCTGCGAAACTGAATTATCAAAAATATATAAATTTCATTGTTTTTAATTATAATTTATTATTTTACTATATATAGATGTTCATGATAAAATACTAGTACTGTTAGCACTTACAATTACTAATTTGATATTAATCATGAATGATGTCATACATCATGGTATTATTTTCATTCCGTTCTTATGTGAAAGGAAATTGACAGGACATGATTGTTTCTCTAGTCGAGAAATATGTGTTAGACGCACAAAAGTCTACAATGTGAATCATTGTTTACAGTTTGGGGTTGTGATCTACTACACAGGTGATTATTCGTATCAATAATCAGTACGTTAAATTTTAGATTCAAGTGTCATTAAGGCTATGTCCGAACCTAGGCATGCACTAATGTATATAGGCATGCTCCTCTCGGCTCGATACTTGACACATTCTGACAGGCATATTTATTTACATCCGTTAAAGCAACTGAAGATTCTGAACAAGCATTTTGACGGAAAACAAATACTGAATCTGTGCTGGAATGTAGGCGCATATATAGAGTGAGTATAAAAGAATACCCCAAATTTGAAGGTCTTTAATATCAAAACCAAACAAACTACAACCTTGATTGACCTATCAAATGAACCATGGAACCGTGAAGTTTATTTATCATACATTCATAAATGTTCAATGTGACCACCATGAGCGGCCCGAACAACATCTACGCGATAGTCAAACTCATTCCACGCTCTTGTCAGCATTTCCGATGTTACGGTTTGGATGGCGTTCGTAACTCTCACTTTGAGGTGGTGAGGGGGTAGCGAGCTCGCGTTCGACACGTCAATGTGAAGGGGACGGTCTGATGTTTCCTTTATGGCGCGCCACCCTATTGGCACCTAGCTGTTCACGGATACCTCAACGAGACGTTGCCGCATTACTGGATTGGTCGAGGAGCAGCTGGTGTCCAGGCTCTTCATCACAGTGTTTCGTCCACCATTGCCAGTTAACATTGACGACCTCAAAACGAGAATTACGGACGCCATCCAAACCGTAACATCGGACATGCTGACAAGGGCGTGGAACGAGTTTGATTATCGCGTAGATGTCGTTCGGGCCGCTCGTGGTGGTCACATTGAACATTTATGAATGTATGGTAAACAAACTTCATGGTTCCAAGGTTCATTTGATAGGTCAATCAAGGTTATAGGTTGTTTGGTTTTGATATTATGGACCTTCAAAGTTGGGATATTCTTTTATACTCACCCTGAATTTAAAATTATCAACCCATTAGAAGAGCTAAAAAGCGCATGACAATGAAATTGTTGCTATTAATCAATCACAGACATTTTTTCAAGAAAGGAATGAATAAGTATTTGACTCAGTAAACGCCGTTATCTATAATTTATTATTAGAACTGGTAAAAACTAGAGGTAAATATTATTGTAACACTAATAATGGAATAAATAAAAATTAATTTTCAAATGTGGATATAACTATTACACTCATTCAGCCTTGTAAAAAATTGGCAGTATTCTCAGTGCCCTGTATATTAACTTTATATTAATTGCCACGCCAGGTTTATAGCAAATCAAGAAGAAAACAGATTAGGTTTATCTTGGCTTGTCTAGATCATTAAAGGTTAGATAGTATACATTGTTAAGAACTTTTCTCAGTGGCCTTTTCGAAATTTAATACCTCCATACCACTCTTTAGAAAGAGAAATATTAGGAATTACAAGTATGAACTACATATGAATAGATTTTCGAAATATTAGCATTTGGACTGTGGGGGCGCGAGACGTACACACATTCGTTTCCCCGTGTACGTGCGTATGTCATTTCCCGAGACATGTACAACATTTACGTACTTGGACGAATGCGAACGCTGTATGAGTGAGCATCTCATTAAGCAGAAAACCTCATGCATACTGCGGGAAACTGACATTGATGATTGCGTTAAAGGTTCAACTCTAACACATGTTTTTTTAAAGCGGCAATACACTTGTCGTCTCTGTAAGATCCATGTTTACCATAATTATATGCATTAGTGATTATTGTCTGAAAAGTTGGCAGATATGTGTGTCTACAGTCACACGAGTGTAACATAGCACACCACTTTATATTTTACACCGAAGCCTCGAATTGATAACAGTACGAAAAAGTTGACACTGAAGTTATTATCACTAATGATAACAGTAACGAACTAGACATGACAAAGAGAGTCGCAATATTCTACTTAAGACCACATTACAAAATACAACAATTTCTACACTAAATATCGGTTGAAAGCAATAGCTCGGTGCGAATAGCTAATAGTTAAGCTAAGTATACAATAAAAAAATTATGCATTAAGAACTATGCAGTGAGCGCGTATGTCATACGGAAACATGTCTTCTGTATTTGCAGTTTCCAACAATGTTTTAATTTTTAATTCTAACCAATGGAAACAGGCGGCAAGCCTGTTACGTTTACCTTTGTTCCTAATCTAACTTTTTTATACCACAAGCATATTTAAGCAGATCATACTTAAAAGCCGACATTTTCTATTAGAGAAGTTTATTTTTGTGAACAAATATAATCGTTAACATGTGCACACACACGACTTTTTAATACTGTCTATACTTACATTACTGTAAATAACCGTTTCCCGCCAACAGTACCGTCTGCTGTGTTCTGAGTAGTCGTCGCTTCACAAGTTTCACTTAAGAAATAAAATATAGCTATTTCTTTCAATGCTTAAGGAAATCCCAACAACGCACACGACCTGCCAAGTTCCATTGGAAACCAATACAGGAGATAACACACGTTCGTTTCTTCTGCACACGTCTTAACGCATAATTTAACACTCAAATTTTCTATTGTCAACCCAGCTTTACTTCAGACTTCGCAGCTTACGCTAAATTAAAGTGTGCAGGTGCGCTTAAACACAGTCGAATCAAATAATTTCTGAGTTCATAGTGTACACTTGTTAATAAGAAGAACATAAATTATTTGTAAATATCTTCACTGTGCCAAAATTATTTCATATATTCTGGAATGTTTGTCTTATCCTAGCCTACAAATGGATAATGATAATATACGAACAATAGGTAAAATTTGAATTATTTGTGACAGTAGGGCATACTTGTGTGTTAACTTTGTGGCATATTCACAAAATTATAATTTACTTTTCTCTGTGCCCCATGTTTGGTTCAATGAATAAATACTTTTTTCATTAACAACCACTCATTTTGTTTGCACGTTTATACGATTATATCATGTAACATCATCTTCATAACGAAGAGTGTTAATTCATACAGCAAATTCTGTTTTTTTTACTAGCATCCCCCTGCCACTTAACAGTGTTAATTTTAAAATGTTAGTAAGATACTAGCACTATGTAGTGTATCATATTTTCAAAACAGTATTTCTTCCGATATTTAAAAACCGGTATTATTTTGTTTCCGGTGCCTAAATTCTGTGAGAAGCGTGAGTCATTTAAGCCGGCACTACACGATACCCAATTACTGCTACCTTCTATTATACCCACGAGAACAACAGAAGGCATACAAGTTTCTATAGCAGAATAGAAGAAAGAACGCATCAGTTCATACCCACACGTTACCTAAAGTGCTAACATAATATTATAAACGACAGGCAAAACAACTCACAAGGGGCAGTGGCACAAATGCAATCAAATTTTATATGTAGGCGCTTTGTGGTGCATCCAAAATTACGAAGATTGTTTCTTTCCCCCCTGAAGACTTCATTTATTTAGGTTTCTAAGTACGAGTACTATTAATGTACGGAACATGATATGAGTAACGGCACTGCATATGTATGGAAAACAAGGTACTGTATTCACATGTATGTTCGACGGACATTTACGCGACTCATTAAAACATGAGCAACGTATTTAAACATTGGCATACCCAGGAATTTCACCCGTGGCCGGGGGTGGGGGGGCAATTTCTACGAAAGTTATATTATTAAAAACTTATAGTTAAATTTATTTATAATCAATGGGCTAATATACAGATATGGAACCACAAAATGCTATAAAGATCCTTCACGTTCAAGGGGATCACACATTTCTTATATTAAAATAAAATAAAAGTTGTCGTTTTGTTTTCAAATTTTAGTTTTGAATACTTTATTTACTTTTCCGTGGAGGTGGGGATATGTCCCGATATAANCTCCCCCGGCTGAGCTCCAGTATTTATATATGTATCTTTAATGAGCATAATTATCAATCTTGTGCTTTCGATAATTAAACATGCTTTTAGGGTTAGAAGGACAAAAGAAGGAAAAACTATCGCAATATTAAACTTAAGGCTTTTATGTGTGTCTGTTAGTATTACTCACGCTACACAGCTCAAATTATCTACTTTAGAAACCAATCGATTTAAATAGCAAACAACCACAGCTAGTCGATTGCACTGTGCTGTTACTTACGTGTTACTACTTTTAGACAAAGGGATTCTGTGAATAAACGTTTTCGAACAATAATATAAGTTATAAACAACAATAATGTTTCACACAAAAAATTTCGTTCCACAACGGAGTCTTGAACTGTAAAGCCTAAAATTACACGAAGCGGATCCGCGCACCAACCGACTGAGTTATACACACAGCCTACAAAACGACCATGTGATAACGTATATACAGTACATAAATCCACAGTTATCGCGATTTTATAAAGTTGTGTTTATTGTGTTATTATGACCGTGTGAGTAATTTGCAACATTCCCCGTTACTTACGCTCACATTAAGTTTCATTTCGACATACATATGCTTTACAGAACCTGCAATATTTTCGTAAACGGACATATACGGCTTGAGGTAGTTACTCGGATGTCCGCCATCGTGTCTGTCCTAGCTTCGTGGGTATAGCAGACATTCAGAACACGTTCTACTGTTGTGGAGTTTGGTCTGGGAGCGACAGAGATGGCGTATGAGTGAGAGAGAGGGTGGATGTCACAGTGGCAACGCTGCCGACTTCCCCGCGCAGTCGCCGCGAAAATGTGCTAGCGCTACGTGGTGTTCATGCCACGAACTACTGAGTGCTGGAGTGATCAGAAACTTTAACCTGGGGAAGTCTACTCTAGGTATATTTTTACTCAATGGTAATACGTAGCCTACTCTCGATATGCGCAAGCAAACAAGAAAAGTGCGCTGTCCTATTATTTGTTCTTCGTTATCAGCAGCAGATAATAATGCGTGCAGATAAGATGGTTCTATTACGCGGTGTTATCCGACGCTGAGCTTTGGCACGACCTGGATCCAGGAAGAGTTCTTTTATAACGAAGTACGAAGAGCCGCATGCGAATCAACATTTTGGGCAATATTATCCGGAAAGGTAAAAACTTAGTACACTTTTAAAATATAAAATTGTTAAAATATATAAATGTACCATTATTCGGAAATCTTCCGTATGCAGGCAACGCCCTTACAATTAACTGAAAAAGCTTGTAAAATCCAGAATAAAAGTTAGCAGGATCCTGGAGGGTAAAATACTGTTACATGCTTCTGCTCTGCGTCACTTCTCTGTCTGCTCAAGCCAGCGAAGAAGTGTGCCAAGGCAAGGAAAGGGGTAACGCGAGAAGTGCACGGCGATTTACAAAGGCGAGCCGCCACGTGTGCGAGATACACCTATCGGAACTTGTGCACTCCTGACCTTCAGCGGATTGAATTTCTGGGGTTATCTTTGAAATAATGTCCTGGTCATCGCCCTAGCCTCTCTCATCGAGACCCAGGGTGGCGGGACCTTCTAGATCAGGCCAGCGATCCTACTTAAGCCAGGACAGGCCTCCGAGCCGACAGTCTAGTTTTTTGGAGGTTTGTGCAATATTGAGCGCCAGGTGTGCGAAGACAGCGAAGCGACGAGTCAGCAGAGCAACGGACGAGTGGCGGCGAGAATGACCAGCGGGAGTGAAGTCTGCGGACTGCGAGCATCGGTACAGTGAAGAGAGAGAGACCATTTAACTGCGTGTGTAAGTGACAGACATTTGGAATGATGGCAATATACAAATTTAATATTTGTAAATTAAGAAAGTGAATTAAAGTGACTGTAGCCAATACAGAAACATTAATAAGGACTATAATTAGAATTGAGATAGACATGACATATTGCGCTCACTAAGAATAACTATAGTAATAGTGGAAATAAGGTTGTTTAATGTTGTAAATAATACAGTAACTGAGTTAATAAGTTAAACATGATATTTAGTTATTTTATTTTTATTGGGACCTCCATCCCTCACGAACTCGGATAAGTCCCTCCAGGGTCTTGTAACGATACTGTAAATCTTAGGCATGGCAAGAGAGAAGGCGGAAGATTGCTTCAAAATGTCCGCTATAGTAGGCGGTTGCAAAGGGAGGCGGGAAGGCGCCCAAGGGACCGGGGCAGTGTTTTGAAACGCCGTTAGACGACACTGTTATGGCGAAGGGCGCAGGCATGTGTCCAGGAGTTGTGTTGGATCAGCATAGACGTAGTGGTGGTGGACCGTTGTGGGAGGTGGTAGAAGGGGGACGGGCGCACATGTGTCCCCACAACTGCGAAGAAAAAGTGAAACCACGGAAATTATAAATGAAAGGAATTTGTCAGATATATTATACTCTTCATTACACAAACATCAGTAAGTGTTGCTCTGTGAGTAGATAGAAAATACCGATTCGAGCGCAGTGCAAAGTGGAGTCAAAATTTGCGCTTGATTTTTATTTCCAAGTACAAAAAAGTGGTATCAAAATTTGCATTTGATTTTTATTTCCGAGCGCAAAAAACGGTGCGTTAAAATTTGCGTTTCATTTTTATTTCCAAGTGAAAAAAAAGGTGCGTTAAAATTTGCATTCAAAAAAAGGCGCAGCAACACTTTTTTGAATTTTAATCTGAGAGTACAGTGTTAAAGGAATTAAAATGTATAATAAAGAATAAAACAAGGAACAGTTGCTAAATGCATTAAACAGCACACGCCATTTTATGAAACTTTCCGACCTAACAATAGGACAGTCCTACCTGGTAAACGACGCTGAAATAAAAGAAACCAGGTATGGTCTCAAAGTGGTAGTTACTTCAGGAAATTTTAAGGTGACCTTACCAGACAGATATGTAGAGATTTTCAGTAAAAAAGTGTTAACTAATGTTAATCATGGAGGCACAAGTTTTGTGTATAAAGGAATGGAAAATTGTGGTGACAAACAAAGGTATTGTATTCTGTTTGTAAAAGAGTAAATGATCGTATTAGTATAATTAGACATCAGTATATTTTCATTTGTGTTCATATCTCTATATAGTTTTAATGATTGTAAAACCACTGAAACACAATTATCGCTCTGATTTCGACAAGGTGCTGCAACATAGGCTAATTAAAAGTTTAGATATGCACCTCAAAATTCGATATATTAAGGTAGGTGAAACACCTAATTCTTTTTCTAAATATATCATTTTACTTTATATAGAAATATTATCCATATTTTTATCTTACAAGAAAGAAAATTGGAAAAGGTTTACGGTCGACTTAATGTCTCGCCTGGGACAATTTTTTTTTTTTATATATTATTACGGTCTTATCTCTAATATCACAGTTATTTCTGACGAATAAAAATTTATTAACTTACCTTTGTCATCCTTAATTTCAACTATTATTTCCTTTACTTGAGTTGTTTGCACTGGAAAAAATAATGGATAAGCAGGTTCGTAATATATTGTATCACCAAATACAAATGTCGTCCTTGGTTTAAATGTAGTAATTATGCTAGTTTCATAATGGTTATATTCATCATGTCTTAATATCATACCATTAGCTACAAGGGGTGGACAAAATAATATGAACACCTGACATATACACAATATTTATTTATTAATAAGGCGTTGGGCCACCCTTTGCTTTTAGAACAGCTGAAATTCTTCGCGGAATAGATTCGTAGAGTGTCTGAATAGTTTCCAACGGAATGTTGTCCTATTCTTGTACCGAAAAATCCACCAATTGATTCAATGATGTTGGAGATGGAAATTTGCTCCTCACACTCTGGAAATCTGCTCCTCACTCTCTGCTCTAAAACTCTCCATAACGGTTCAATTATATTGAGGTCTGGCCAGGGAAGATGTTTGATGATATTCTGATGCTCCTCAAACCAAGACTGAACCTTTTTGGCTGTGTGTATGGGCGCATCTTGGAATATGGCAATGTTTGGCAGCAATATGCTAGTCATAGTAAGAACTTCATCATTGAGGATGTCGAGATATTCATTAGCAGTAATCCGGCCAGTGATGTGAATGAGAGGACCAGCTGACTACCATGATATAGCCACCCAAATCATAATGGAACCTCCCCCGTGCTTGACTGTAGGAAGCAGGCAGTCCAGATCGTAGGCTTATTTTGGGGTTCTCCATACATAAACCAGGCCATTTGTAGGAAACAATGTAAACAATGATTCATCGGACCATACCACATTCTTCCAATCATCAAGTGTCCAGGTTTTATGATCGTGGCACCCCTTCTTTCGCAGCTTAGCGTTGGCTTCCGTTATAAAGAGTTTCGCAATTGCAGCCCTTCCATGAATATTAGCTTTGTGGAGCTCCCACCATACTGTTTTTGTCGAAACAGTATTACTCAAGTGAGTGTTGAGTTCTGCTGTCACTTTTGCCGCGGTAGTTTTATGTTGTCTGGCCACAATTCTTTTTAATGTTCGTCAGTCTGTGTCAGTTAACTTTGGGTTTCGCCCACTATTCCACTTCGCCGATGATGTTTTACCATGTTTTGTGTATGCTATCATTACCGTGGATACTGTCGTTCGTGAAACGTTAAACCATTCAACTGTTTTCGTCACAGATGCTCCTGCTAACCGAGCACCAACGATTTGCCCTCTTTCGAAGTCTGAGAGATCACACATTTCACCGATCACTTGTTTTAACCATCGCAGAACAAAGCGTTTAATACACTGAAATATAACCTACAAGACTTGGCACGTAAACTGTGCTATACATACGCGTCACATTATTTACACGGAAGCAGTGTTGCCAACATGCAACAAAATGTACTATATTACATGGTGTTCATATTATTTTGTCCATCGCCTGTATATAGCAGTGTATATTTATTGTTTCAAAGGGAACAAATTTTGGAATTGTGTTTCCATAATGATACTCATTTGCTTTCAGGATTTTATTTTCTGTGAAACCCAAAAGTTATCCTGTCGAACCCCATTTTCCAAACTGTAAATCATGCATACATTTTACTTTCACTATGTTTGTTGTCTTATCTTTCTCGAGGGATATGTTATTATTTTCTCCCCCACCCATTGAAACTATATTAAATGGAGGAGTTGTTTTTATAGTTTTTAAAAGATCTTTTAAACTATATTGACCAACTGGAATTTCAACTGATGTTTCCATACCACCCTGGTCTATAAAATAGAGCCTATTTTTCACAGGGGTAATGTTATGTGTTAGATATGTAGTATAGAACTGAACTAAAGCCACTGAGTGCTCCTATATCTCTACAGAATAATGTAATATTTTCTTCAACACTGATTTGTTATCTGTTAACTTGAATACTTTACTCATTTATTACAAAAAAATCTATTAAATAAATGAATAATCCAAGAAACATGAAACATGTATACTGGGATATTAAAATAAGGATATCAGACAAGACTGTATCTATAAAACGCCAAGGAGAATTAATGCCTAATAATATTAGATGTGTGATAGTGGGTCCCAGTAATTGTGGAAAAACTACACTTATGATTGATAATTTTATATGTGCCCCAGGATGGTTGAACTTTGATACTCTATATGTGTGTTCAAAAAGTCTGAACCAGCCAAAAGATATCACAAAATATATAGCAACAAAATAAATAATTGAACCAATAGCGTACTTCCCTACAAATGAAGAAATAGTTAACGTGGATGAATGTTGTAATGGCTCTGTTGTGGTTTTTGATGATGTCATACTTGAAAATCAGGACAAAGTAAGAGATTTCTTCACTCGCGGTAGACACAAAGATATTGAATGTTTCTATTTAGCTCAAACATACTCAAAAGTGCCTAAACAGCTTATAATAGACAATACATATTTTCTTTGCATATTCAGACAAGACAATGCAAATCTTAAACATATTCATAGTGATTTCGTTGGTGGCGATATTCCATTTGAGAAATTTAGGGAGACTTGTACAAAATGTTGGGATAAGGAATATGGTTTTGTTACAATAGATACGACTCGTAAGTTGAATAATGGTAAGTATTGTAATAAAATTATAGATTTTTTTTTAAATCCTTAGATTATTAGCACATTTTCCTTTGCTTTTAATGCAAGTGTTTCCATTAAAAACTAACAGACTCTGCTCTTTTTTAAATGTATTTATATACCATAACTTTTTCAAAAACACAACTGCGCCTTCATGTAAATGGAAAGCTTTTGGAATTTAAAAAAAATATCTTATCATCGGGCATTACATCGAAAGTCATATATATGTTAATAATTTTCAAATTACAGTATAATCTGATAATTCCTTTATAATTCTCTGATTTTATATTTTATTATTATCTCATTTACTATTCCACTCCTAATAAAATAATTTGTCCTTTGAACTGTATTTTCCGACTAAACGAATGATGTCAATTCTGTTGGACTGATAGTACTCTAAATTGACTGTATCATTAGGAGCAATAGGATTTCCCACATTTCTAAGCCTTTTGTTTTCAAAATCTATATTATTATCTTCTTCCAAGTAGGTAAGAAAGGCTTTATCCAAGGATATTTTATTTCTTGTCAGTTTGGTTATAAAGTCACTGAACTGTGGGCGGGAAACAAAATCACTAGGCTGATCTTCTTAGTAGTTGTATCATTGTCCCTGTGTTCTTTAATTTGATCTTCAATCCAAGAGGTCATTAATGCATTTCCACATATATCCATCATTTAATAATAGTAAAATAATTTTTGGAAATTTAAAATTATGTGAAAAGTGATTTAGCACAATGACGCACAAATGACCACAAATTACTTGGTGGACATTTTGAATTCTGCCATCGTTATAAATAATATTACCCCCGAGATACGCAATCAATTCCCGGGGTGGATCTCCACCAAATGAGTCGAAAAAATATTTGTTATTGGGTTCTTTCCAGTAGCATACCCAGTGTGTTCCAGAGTTTTTTTTTAAACATCTAGGTTAAAAATCCTACATTCCTTATCGAGTGGCATTTTAGGTAGCTTATCAATCATAAATACACCTCGAAAATTTTTAATGTTTAATTTTTTAACCATTTTATTAATATCAAAGTTACTGAGTGGAGTTACTTTTTTTTTTTTGGCATTCTTCACCCCCTTACCTTGTTTTTCCATGGCCAAATTATGTCTATGTTGTTCTTCCAATTCTTGGTTTCTCTTCTTAGCATTAATTACTGATGTAGCGATAGATGAGGCACCTCCGGCCAATGCTCCTAGAGCTCCCAATGCTGCAAAAATCAAAAGGTAAAAATCCGCCCTTGTGAGATGTCAAACCATTTCCAGTCTTTATTTCCTTAGACATTTTCTTAAGCTGTAGAGTTGAAACTGTGATAGTCATATCCTTCAATTCATAGCCTTCCTTCAATTTCTTGTTTTTACATTCCAGTTATTTTTTCGTCAGGAAAAAATCAATATTCAAGCCCTTCAGCTCCTCGTTAGAAACGTGAAATGCGATGTTTTTTACTTTCATTTATTATACATAATATTTTTAAATTTTATTTGAATTCCCCAGCCCTGCTTACATTTAATATGCATCACAGATCCACTAACACCAGCCCATAATCTCTCATTGAGATCAGCATCTGAGCTTAATAATCTTTTGAATGCCTTCTTTTCTAGTTCCTTATCAGCTACATGTCTTTCAGCTAGATCTTTATGGTGATTATAAGCAATGTCATGCTCCATTGCAGCCTCATCTAACAGATAAACAGGTTTATCACCTCTCTCGAGTTTCTCGTTTTGTCTGGTACCTGGGCCTAGGAATGTGTAGCCTGGTGCATGCAACTCAAAAGGTAGAGAATTTATTATGTCATTGAGTAATCCTTTTCCATGATGCTCCGACTCCCAGAAAGAAGGGGGTATTGTGTTCAACATTCGTATCAGGTATGGTATACCTTTTGGATTATTCACAACAAAGTACTAAACTTGCTGTTGAGCATATTCATTATTCCAACCTTTTCATTGTAATAGTTATCATTTCTAGCATTCTCTTCGCCATAAATAACGAGAAGCCTATCAATGAGCTTCCTAACATCATCTATCCATATGTATTATTTGGGATAACCTGTATATGTCTGAATACCTGTTCCTGTACGAGGAGAGTAACGGTTTTTCTTTTATCATATCGTACACTGGTCTAACAATAGTTTTCCTTTTATCGCCCTTGCTCGATTTTGGTGTTCCTGAGTTGGGTCATTCTTTTGAAAAACTTAATTTGTATCTGTTAGGATATGTCTATAGTTTTCATAGCCGGGTGCAGTGTAGTCACTTTCTGTTACATCCTTACGAGTTAGCAATTTCAGCAAACCATCAGTTCCAATGCATGTTCGATATTTTACAGTAAGTCGGTCATTGTTGAATAATACTTCGCTATCGCCAATATACCTTTTGCTTCCTTCAGGCCTTAGTCCAAAAACATGGCCATCACAGTTATTTAAGAATCCAGCCACTTTCTCTCTAATAAATGTTGTTCTATAGTTAGTTAACGGTACAATATCGGTTTTAAAACGCCTCAACGCCTCATCAGTGTTCAACGCCATCGTCACAGCATTTAACGCCATCGTCATAGCATTCAATGTCATCGTCATAGCATTCAACGTCATCGTCACAGCGTTCAACGCCATCGTCACCGGTGTCTGCTTTACCAAACAGTTTCCTCTCAAATGAAGTTTCTGTAAGCATCCGTGGGTAGTACAAATTCTTTATAGCAAATGGAACAAGTTCCTTGATTAGGTTCTTATTCTCGTTTGTTACATGCTCAATTTTTTGTCCTAAGTCCTCTATCACATCTATCAAAGGCTGCTCCTGTCTTTTATTTTTATCATACTTGTCTTTTTGTAGTTTCCGGAAGGCCTTAAACTTTTCAATTAGTTGTTTTCTTCTGTCTATATTCATTTTAGCTTGTTCTTCGGTAATCATTTATTATATATAAGTTGAATATTAATAACTTAAATGTGTACTGCCTCAAGTGTAGGAAGCATACACTAAGTGAACAAGTTTCATACGAACTTACAAATAATGCAACAATTAGATGTGTTTGTAGATGTTGTGGCACCTTAAGTCAATGTTCACTGGTGGGGGTATAAAAGACGATATTGCAAATGAAATTCATAAACCAATGCCAAAAAATTACCCCAGGAGGGCTGTTTTATATTTTGGTATCAATGATCTCTGGCAGGCTGACTTGGTCGAGATGGACTCTGGGTCATTAAAAGGCATACACAGACTTAACAAGGGGTTTAAGAATATGCTGACAGTGATTGATGTTTTTTCCAAGTATGCCTGGGCAATACTTGTCAAAGATAAAACAGGTGAAAATGTTACCTTGGCATTTAAAACTATTTTGAATGGCTGCAGTTCTATGCATTTACAAACATACGGAGGGAAAGAATTTTACAATAAATCATTTACGGCATTAATGGCCAATAACAACATAACACACTATTCAACATACAGTGGAAAGAAAGCCAGTATTGTAGAAAGATTTAATAGAACATTGAAAGAGAAAATGTGGAAGATATTTACTATGCAGGGAAGTTATAAATGGGTGAATATATTGCCTAAATTAATAAGTGAATACAATAACACTGCTCACAGCACAATCGGGATGAAACCTGGCAATGTAAGCGCAAAGAATGAAAGGTCTATTTTAATTAACATGTATGGTATAGAGAGAAAAATGGCTAAAGCACGGTTTTTTATAGGAGATGAAGTCCGTATAAGTAAAAGTAAAGACCTGTTTGAAAAGGGGTAAACACCAAACTGGCCCACTGAAGTATTTAAGATATGTGACGTATTGTACACGCACCCCATAACATACAGAATAAAAGATTTGAAAAGTGAGTCCATCAAGGGTATATTTTATGAACCAGAGCTGCTTAAGACCCAGTATGATCAAGACTACTTAGTAGAGAAAGTTTTACAAAGGAAAGGAAATAAGCTGCTTGTTAAATGGTTGGGTTTTGATAGTATTCATAATTCTTGGGTCGATAAGAAAAGCGTAGTTGTTTTAAAAAACACGAATTTTTTTTTCTATGTAATAAATGAGTATGCAAAAAAGTGAAAGCTATGAGCGTCAGTCGTTTCCACCAAACGACCAGACAAAAAACAATTTAGATGAATACAACAAGCGCATTGAGTTTGATATTCCTGTTGGTGATGCATTTACACATCCGAATGAGGCTTATATGTACCAACAGTATAAGCTGACTAAAAGAGATACAAATGCGGGTTATGAAAAAACTTCAACTATTGACCTTTGTGAGAATTTCTTCCCATTCCAGTTCTCAAGAGTAGAGATCTCTAAGAATGGTAATATAACTGAAAGTATTGACAATCCTGGCATCACTTCGACTATGATGCATACATTGCATAGCTCAGAATCGGAATCACCGTACTTGCAACTAGCAGGGGTAGAAAAAGGTAAATATATTAAGGCAGATGGATATTATGAAATTGTCTATCCATTAAGATATATGTTTGGATTTATGAGGAACTGTAATGAAATATTCTGGAAAGGCGGGTACAAGATCACATTCATTCGAAATTCTCATGATGACGTTTCTGTTTAAAGAAGGCCTAAAATATCAACAGATGGATATACTGATATTATTCCAGATGCTGGTAAAATTGTTATTGAGAAAATGGAAATCATGTGGCCAATTGTTGAATACGAGCCTAATTATGGAGATGAAATTAAAGCAAAACTACACAAAATTCCCATAGGCTTTAATTATTGGCAATGTCTTGAAAAACCCGTGCCTACTTAAGCAAACTCATTCCAGTTTGGTATAAAGGACGAGTTCAATTCAATCCAATTCAATATGCCTGACTTTGTCATTTGTCATTGTTGGCTTTCAGCGAAACAGAAAAGAAAATGTTGATCAAGACACACATGGGTCAATTTTTGACCATTGGCATGTTAAAAATATTTCTATTAAGAATGGAAGGAATTAAAGTGTTCCCTTAAGAGAATTGGAACCTAGATATCGAGGATAAAATTTTCGACAAGATATACATCGCCTACAATGATTTTAGAAATTCAAAGATCAAGTTAGATACTCCTTACCGTAACAATGAACTATATTATAAACCTGATGCATTTATTTCTAGGAGCCCATTGCATATTATTGATTGTTCTTACAGAAAAACCTCTATTGTAAAGGACCGAACTAATCTGAAACTTACAGTTGATTTTAATAAGCCAATAAAGGCTACAACTATTTGCAACGTGGTGCTAATAAGACAAAGAAATCTAATTTATGATGTTAAAAGTGAAAGAATCACTGAAGCTAACTAGTGCGCAAACATGTATGATTATTAGTTTTTAATGGGACATTTCCTATTAAAAACATTTGTTTTAAAGACTTAATAATTAATGAACAAAATATGAATACAGCCCATGCAATCTGGCAAACATTATGAAAGACGGTGGTCGTGCAAGTCCACCCTCTTATAAATTATATAAAGCCTCTAAAAGATCTTCCGGGTTGGCATACACCACATATGCCTACTTTTTCTCTCTGGCACCCATGATAAGTTTTTTCTAAATATTCTTATTTTTAGCATTTATTTTTAACACATTTTTTCTAAACACCACAATTTTTTTTATGGAATCCTTCCCATTAAAAATATAATCATATTTAAGTAAAATTTAATGTAGGGAGACAGTCTCCATTTGCAGCACTAGCTTTTTGAACTGATTAAGAATATCTGAATATGACGATGGTAATGTAGGGCACTTTACATTGAACATTGAAAGATCAAATCCGGCAGCTCTGTTCAACATGTTCGTAAACTCGCTGAATCCATAGTAGGCTGTGTTCTTGAAGAAGTATAAAAATCCATTGGTGTATCTAAAGGCAGAATTTAACCCCGCTGGCAATTCTGGAAATTTCTTTGATATTAAGCCGAAATATTTAGCCCTGAATAAGCACTCATCCAGTTCCATAAAATACATTTCATCGTAAAATACAAAAGTGCGGCCAGAGTAGGTGTTTACAACTGCTTTTAATTTGGAATTCTGAGACTAACCCAAGTCATTAATAACCTTTGGATACCCAGACACGAGTTGCAGACCAGGGTATTCAAATATATATATACATTTGACTCAATAAACATTACAATTTCTCCTGAAGGCATCTGATAAATCGAGGTAAAGCCCTCAAAATTAGAAGGTAATAAAAACAGACAGTCAGTGATAAGCTCCGGTTTACTAACTATTTTATCTACTATGTCATAAGTCCAAACATACTTTTTGTAAAAAATATACATCACTTGGTTGACTATCAAAAATGTGTTGATGTTTTTCAAGTCACATAAATCTACCTCTTTTGTAGGGGGTAATATGTTTTGTTTAGGAGGTGGTAACAAATTTACAGGTCCTTTAGGTTTACCATAAAGACTGTATTGCCAAAATATCGTCAGTTTGTAATGCTGGTCGATCTGAGACATAAATTGGATACATAACAGACTTGTAGACATTCGAATGATGTATTCCTAAGGCATGCCCTATTTCATGTAATAGCGCAATGAAAATACTTTTTTTACCTTGGCATTTGTTGTCTTTTTTAAGATACCAGCCTTCTTTAACATCAATGTGAATTTCAACAGGCGAGTTATCTGATAACGGGAAAAAATGTATGAGCCAGCACTCCTCCCCTCCCATCAAATTTCCTATTACATAAATGTCGAGACTTATGAAATGAATGGATACCTCGTTTGTTTGATATTATTATGTGAGGATTTTGGGTATCGTGCTTAAACGTAATGTCAGTGTGTTTGGCCCACATATGAAGCACTTCTTGAGTTAGTTGTTGTATATCATGATTGGCTAACACATAATGCCATTTTATTACTTTCGTTGTCCATTTGGTAATAGATGTAGAAAAGCCACATACATCATCTGGTACCCCACATCCAGGAGCTCTGATTAGTGGTACTCTTGGAAAAGTTGGAGAGCATTTGAAACTATTGATGAATTTACATTTGTAATATCTTTGTCGGATACTTTCAAGTACCCAAAATCATTCAAATATTTTATTGTGGAAAGTGTTTGATTTTCACCTTTGCTAGAGGTTATTAAAATTAAGACGACAATCATACAGGAAATCGTTTTTTTAATATACATTTAAAATATATATTTCATAGTCTCACTCCTTTTAAATTTTATAGTGGCCCCATGGTAGTGTATTAATACCATCTTTAAGAATAAATATTTTGTCATCTTCGGAACTTAATGCTTTTTTTCTCAACTCTATCGTAAACAGTTCATGTTTATTAGTTCTTATGAGATTCATAATTTTGTACAAAACTTTTTTTTTTTTTAAACAAGTACTTTTTGTAGTCATCAAATCTTATCTCATTCCTGACAACAGTATTTTTCACACCCTTTGCTCTTTTCTTTACATCACCTTCCACATTTAAGGCATGCATTTTAGCTCTTAAACCAATAAATTCTTCCATTATTTTCCCATTACATTCATCTTTCATTTTGTCTATAATTTTCTTATTTATTTGTGGCATGTTATATATATATATATATATATATATAATTTTTTGGATAATCACTTGTATCAAAATGATCGATCATTTCTTTCATGTCACTGTAGAAGTCTGATGTTTTTATAAAATATAATTATGAGTCAGTATCTTGATAGCACAGTTCAATATTTTCACCATACTTTGGTTTCATCACATTATAGTGAAAATCATACATTAAGGTCTTTGACAAGTCAAGTATACTCATTCCATCATAAATGGGCTTGTTAAATTACAGCTTTGTTTTATTCATATAAACTGCGACTAAAGAGTTAATAAATATTATTCTATCTTTAAAATTTGGTTTAGCCACTAATTTATCCACTTGTTTGCTGCTTGTGCACAACCGTATATGCACTCTGTTTCTAATGTTCTCCATTGTTTTACCGAATACAGAGTTGTTCATTAGTTTAAAGAAGTCCTTTTCAAAATCATTAAATGCCTTCGTTCGCATATTTGTGTTTAGATCAATATAGGACTTGAGCCAGTCTGATTGGTCAAACTCCAGAACTCTATGGATCTTCTTCAACTTCATTCCGAGGGACAGATATTGCTTAAGATTTACGTAGTGCAGTACATATCTTTATTTGACATATAGGGTAGTTAATAATTTAGGCATTTTCGAGCCTTCGGGTATTCTATTCTCTGGAGCCAGTGGTACATCTTTGTGGAGGTCATGTAGTTCATGCGGATACTCCAAATAAACTCCAATATATAGCCTTTTCTGGCATCATCTCGTATTTTTGTTACATCTATATTTGTATTTCTCCACTTAAACCCGCCGTAAGGTAAATACTGACTCATAGCCCATCCATATAAGTTATTGGCATCCAGGTGTGCCAGATAAGAGTCTTCAACTTTGGTATCATAATCATTCATGTATTTATTATTTGCTTTGGCATATCTCTTGCAACATTGTGATATTCTACCACGAATACCTTTTTTAATCATCAAAATCATGTCGTAATCCGTTAATNGCGAAGAATTGCAGCTGTTCTAAAAGCAAATGGTGGCCCAACACCTTATTAATAAATAAATATTGTGTATTTGTAAGGTGTTCATATTATTTTGTCCATCCCCTGTATGTCTTTAAACATACATCTCTAAAATTTTCTATAATATCACCCAATATCAATACATCTGTTTTGTTATACAATTGAGTATACTCCCCTAACGATTTGATGTTGAAAGTTTTCCACACCTTTATTGCGAACTCGTAGTCTTCATCTGTAATATCACATTTGTTGAGTTTGTTATAAAATGCATTCTTATTAGGTAGTGATGTCTCACAAAACTTTTCAACACTATCCATGTAGTCATATGGGTAAACACCTTTCCTTATAACAAGATCTAGAATTTCATTGGAAAAATGCTTACTCGTTTCCCGGAATTGACTTCTGGAAAGATTGCTGGAGAGCTTATCGATGCCGCTGGCCATACATTTAAATGAGTCAATAAATCTTAGATTTACGCCATCACATACATGTTTAGTGAAAGAATTATATTTTTCTCATTGTTGGGAATTAGGTCAATTCTATTTTCATCGATGCCAAGATACTTTACAAATAAATGTGTGTCATATCCAGATAGAGTGTGTATAAACACAGGAACAAAACATGGATTTCTATAGGATAAGTTACAATCTTTGTGTGCGGCTCCTCTTAATTTACCTGTAAGGTGGTTATGGTCTCACACAGAGTCTCAATCCNGGGGGGGGGGGGGTTGTATCGTAATCAATTTCTTCTTCCTTGGTCAAGGGAATCATTTATTTTTCATTTTTGTTGACATCCCCTATTGCCTTTGCCCTTCATACGTTACTGGTGCTTTATAGTCTCCATGTTCATATTTTATATTGTAACAGAAACTGATAGGCTCGTGTTTTTGATACGGCTTCATGTAGGAGTCGTCGGGATTTGGCTGGAAAGTTTCGATTTTTGTTAAAAAAAAAAAACACTCAAAATCGGCATATATCACAAAAGGGACTTTCAAAGAATGATTTTTGTTCTTGAATCTTAGTATGTCATTTCCTTTATATGGAACTTCAACTCTAATCTATCATGATCTCGACAGTCTTCTTCGTAAGCATTCTTGCTTTCAGAGTAGAAGTGCTGCAAGCATCTATCACATATGTATATTGTATAACCATCCCTTGTCACCTGTGACCCAATAAGTCTCGAAAGACTTTTTATCCTGGAGTAGTGGTAATTCTTTTCATATTTGATGTAGAGTAGATTAATATGCTTATCCAACTTATTTTTGGTTATTTTTAATGTATATATTATATATTCCTTATTGTCCTTGTTTTCTTTTTCTTCGTACGCATAAACATTAATTGATATCCCACTTCTTTTCTCAAAGGTCGGTATGCTATCCAATTTCATAGGAAATTCCAAACCCTTAAGTGCTTCGTCAAAACTCATGTTCATTATCCAAATACTTGCTCACTCTTTGAGGATCCGTTTGTGCTGGATGTAGTGCGGATAGAATAGACCACAAAAAACATTTTTGATCATTGTTAATAAAATTAATTGCTGCTTGCTTAGCTTTAATTTTTTCTGGAAGATCAACATAAGAGCTACCCTTAAATGGAACATATTTATTTATTCGTACCTCTAGATTTAATATTCTATTGAGTAACCACTGAGAGCCCTTTGCTTCAAATGCGCCCATCTCTGCTATGATTTTCAATATGCCATCGGTGTAACATTTTTCTACATTAGTTGATTTCAGTATAATTTCGTTCTTGGTTTTAAAAGAGCCTTCTACATATTCAGTATTGTCACCAGTTCCTCTTTTGTACTCAGCGAAAAACTTCATATTAACTTAGAGGTCCATTGATTTTAAATGTTTCTTAATTATGCTGTTGACAGCTCCTTTTATATCGTTTAGGAAATGATTTTGGTATTTGTATGCATCCACATTCTTTACAGCATAAGTCTTGATCCTACTTTGAAATGCTTTTTCAATTTCTTCTACACTGAATCTGAGTGTGTATTTGTGTACTTTGCTCCTAAAGTGACTTTTTATGAGAGATTTCTGTAATTATGTGCACAAGCCCCACAATGAATTTGCTTATCTCTTCCTTTGTGCAATCTACTTCTCAGAAGACTTTTTATGAGAGATGGATTGTAATAGTGACCACAAGTTTTACACTTGACAAACGGCTGTCGGGTTTCTTCTTCTTTCTTTTCACAAAAACATCACGCTTTAATTTAAATTCGTTCCAAACATTGCCAGTTTCATTAGTCTTTTTCATTGCCATGGTCATCATATAATTAGATATCAGTTGATTTTCATTTGCAGTCATTTATTATACATTTTCATTCCTTTAACCCTGTACTCTCAAATTAAAATTCAAAAAAGTATCGCTGCGAATTATTAGACCACATTTTTCTTAACACCTTTTTCTGAACGCCTTTTTCTGGCCGCAACTTTTTGCGTTAAAATTTATGACTTATTTAGATCAGAAAAAGAATTAGGTGTTTCACCTACTTTAATATATCGAATTTTGAGGTGCATATCTAAACTTTTAATCAGACTATGTTGCAGCACCTTGTCGAAGTCAGAGCGATAATTGTGTTTCAGTAGTTTTACAATCATTAAAACTATATAGATATATGAATACAAATGGAAATATACTGGTGTCTAATTATATACATACATCCATTTACTCTTTTACAAACAGAATAGAATGCCTTTGTTTGTCACCACAGTTTTCCATTCCTTCATACACAAAACTTGTGCCTACACGATTAACAGCACTTAACATTTTTTTACTGAAAATCTGTACATATCTGTCTGGTAAGGTCACCTTAAAATTTCCTTAAGTAACTACCACTTTGAGACCATACCTGGTTACTTTTATTTCAGTGTCGTTTATAGGGTAAGACTGTCCTATTGTTAGGTCGGAAAGTTTCATAAAATGGTGTGTGCTGTTTAATGCGTTTAGCAACTGTTCCGTGTTTTATTATTTATTATACATTTGCATTCCTTTAACACTGTGCTCTCAGATTAAAATTCAAAAAAGTGTTGCTGCGCCTTTTTCTAAATACCTTTTTCTGAACGCAAATTTTAACACACCTTTTATTTTTGCACTCGGAAATAAAAATGAAACGCAAATTTTAAGGCACCTTCTTTTCCGCTCGGAAATAAAAATCAAATGAAAATTTTGATGCCACTTTTTTGCGGTGTGCTCGAATCGGTATTTTCTATCTACTTCTGTGAAAATGAACCCAATTAATAATACAATAACACACGTAAAGGTATAGAATGTTTGCTACGCCCATGGATGTCAGCTATAATTCATACGATGTAATCTTTCTTTATTCTAGCTCCATGGCCACTTCAGAGGGATATTAGTTTGAACATTAAAGTGTCACACGAGGACGTGGGTTTAAAAACAAACATTACATTTAAAAAATCTCAAATTACAATATTAACAACACAGATAAAACGGAAGTAAAAATGAGCCTAGGTATGTGCTATAAGGGTAACTAATTCAGATACACTTTATGAGCTATACAACAGCTGTTCTCTCAAAAATGTTTAGCCCACAACTTAAAAAATCTGATTCTTACTCTTTCATGCATTCTACTCAAGAGTGTTTTTACCTTTGGGAGGGGTCCGAACTCGCTGGACCCTTCCTTTGGACACGTGCCTGGGTAAGGTTTACTCTACTCAGGTTAGGAACCAAGCGTGATTTCTTATAGGAGAGTTTGGCATAAGGGAAATTTCCACCGCTAGGTGCGCAGTGTTCCAAAAGGCAACTTTTAATTAGAGTTTTAAGCCACGTGAATAATAAAAGAGAAATATTTTACTTTGTTACGAAGTTATTTTATATTTGATTTATGATTATTACAACTACCCTGTTTTTTTTTTTAACGTAGAAAATGTGATACATAGCCGACACTAGCGTCTACCTAGTAGCGAAACTTTTTGGTTGCTAAACTTTAACATATCTTCCCAACCTGTCGTAGAAGTAACCTTATCCTGGGCGAAAGGTTCCATCAGACAAGGCACGACAAGAAAATGTAGGCATGTCAGTCGAGGGGGGTGACGGGCACGCTGCAAAGCCGTGGGACGCCCGCTGCTCAGCCGATAACAGTATCTGCAGTAGGCGAGCGCCGCCCGTGCGAGAAGGAACGTGCACATCAGTGAGCATGGCAGTACATGTGGTGTTGCGGCGCGCGCGATAACAAGCGTGCGCTGTGGTGAGCCAGCAGAAAACTGAAATGCCAAAGGAGAATGGCCTCAGATATAACGGCATGCCGCATGCGGCTCACCTCGGACATAGCACTGAATAACTACATGTGAGGGAACGAAAAACAAAGGGAACAGCACACTTCTGAAATTAACTTACAAAAAAATATTTCAAAAGCTAACTGGTTAGACGTTACTTGGTGCCAAAACATGAAGTCAGAAAATGGCACAACCTTAGGCGCCGAGAATGAAGGAGGGGGTGGAGGGGGGCACAAAGGGGACGTCATCCCTCCACTTTTCAGCCGGCAGGGGTGGTAGACCAATAACAGTTCAATTTGTAAAAAGTATAACTTACTAGCGACCGGTCCGGCTTCACCCGGGTAGAATTTAGTTTTTACAGTGATACGCTAATAAATAAATTGGGAAAAGACAATTGCAATATTATTGATTATAAATTAGTAAACTACTGTCATATATAACATACATACATAAACGTCACGCCAGTCTCCCAGAGGGGTAGGCAGAGATATGGACCTCCATTTACCACGACCCTGACATACCTACCTCCTTCGCTTTTTCCACATTCATACATATCTAATATAACAATATTATATGATAGTGGTTTAGAAAATTTAGGTTGTATACAACATTAATCGTTTTGCCTCTGACCGCCAGCACAAAAAGGTTTCAGTTTGACGTGACACGCGAAAGGACTACGCATAGTTGTCCGTGTGAAAAACGTGCTCCACTCAAATCCACTCCAGTCACATTAAGTGTTTGACCCTGTGCCTTATTTATAATCATACCAAAACACACTCTTATTGGAAATTTGACTCTTTTAAAATTAACAGGCAAATCCGAGGGAATCATTGGTATTCTAGGTATTAAAACAGTTTCTCCAGTGCCGCAACCAGTTAGAATTACCTTCAATGAGGTAACTTTTCAAACTTTTTATTTGTAATCTAGTCCCGATNTTAAAACAGTTTCTCCAGTGCCGCAACCAGTTAGAATTACCTTCAATGAGGTAACTTTTCAAACTTTTTATTTGTATTCGAATCCAGTTGCATAATTTCGGTGGATTTATATTTCGCAATAAAATTATGGGAGCTCCAACTTTTAAAATCAGTTTGTGTGGTGGCATGCCAGAAGGATTCAATGAATTAAGAAATCCTGTGGGACAGTGCACAGCTTCTTCACTGTCGAGTACTGTATCTACTGAGTAATTAACAGAATTGTTTTTGCGTATTGAATTTTGCGAGCACTAATTCAATAATTTTTTCGACTCTTTCATTAGTAGGCGATAATATCGCTCTTTCTTTGAACCATGATAGTGTCTTATTTGAAAGGTCGTGTATTTCAGGGTATACCTTATTTATAAGTTGTTGGTGGTCGGTGACTAAAACACATATATCACTATTGAGAGAAATTTTTCCACAATCCATTGGAATCTCTCAATTTCCGACTTTCACTAGACCGCCAGCAAACATGCTTTCTTCTGAAGACGTAAGTACTCTCATGTTTGTTTTGAGTGCTTGTTTTTTTTCGTTAGATTAAAGATACGATCTTTTTAATGATGCATTGACTTCATAAGCTCTAGTTCCTCGCGCCACCACCGGCAATATTTGGCGAAAATCTCCTGAGAATAAAACCGTGCAACCACCCATATAGGCCAGTAGTAATAGACTTCAACAAGGAAATAATTCCGAAAAGAGAAATTTTTGTTTTAATGGTTTCAGTTATGACCCAATATGACTGTCCTAGGTTTTCCCCCTCCGCTGAGGTGAGCTTCGGCGGTGGTGGGAGAAAATGTGCGGACCGGTTCTTTATTGTTCGGCCAACTGGCGCCGGGCGGTCCCTCGATCTCTTCCCTTCCCTTCTCTCCCTGCCCTTCTTCTCTTCTCAATGCCCTGACGAGCCCTTAGCTTCCAGTATGCGGTGTTTAACTCACTAGTTCGGACCTTCGTAATGTGTTCGTGTTCCTGTGCATTCCAACATGACGGAGGTATGTGCTGTGTGTGATCACACAATATCAGAGGATAAAGCAGTGACTGTGAAGGAGAGGGGAATTCAAACATTGATTGAGTGTAGCAAGAGGAGAGGTGATAAAAAGTATATTCGCTTTCAAAAACTTGAGACTGTGAAACTACACTCAGCATGTCACAAAAATTATACAAGAGAAAAATGTGTGGCTGCAGCTGCGAAAGCTGGCCCCAGTGGACAACGGCAAGTGCGAGCAGGTCAGTCAGCTTTCAATTTCAAAAATCTGTGTTTTTTTTTTTGTGCTGAAGATGCCAGTGATGATTTCATCTCCAAACAAAAAAGAAAACCTATTGAGAGGCGTGAAAGTGTCGGTCTAGTAACTACACTCCACTTGAAGGACAAAATCGTAGAAACTGCTGCTGGCCAAGGGGACCAGTGGGGACATGAAGTAAGCACCCGCTTAGCCACCATGAGTGACTTGGTCGCCAGTGATGGAAGGTACCACCACAATTGCATGAGGAAGTTTTATAAACCTGTACACCAAAGAGTCACCCCAGGTAGACCCGAAGATGAGAATATAACTGCTGCAGTTGACCACATTAGCAATTATATTGAAAGCATGGAAGATGAATGCCAGTTTTCTGTGAAAGAAACCCTGAAAGGTTCTACCGGCCCAATCCCTTATGAAAAACAACTGAAGGCAAGGTTGTTGGACAAGTATGAGAGTGACATTCTCATTTCAGTTGGTAAAAACCGAGAAACAGTAATCTGTTTTCGAAATACGGTACACAAAATTTTGACTCAACAAAGGTACGAATCTCGAAAAAAGAATGAGCAAGAAGAACGTTTCCGAATAGTTGAAGCTGCAGCTGACATCATCCGGGAAGACGTCCGTTCAAAAGTGTATGCACTTGATACTTACCCAGACCCCCAAAACTTCTTGCAGAACTGTGAGGAGGACGTTCCTGTTTCCCTGAAGTTGTTGGTGGATATTATCCTCTCGAGAGGGAAGAAAGGGAAAGAAGAAAAACGCAGAACAAAGACAATTTCTATTGTACACGCAATAATTGCAGCCACAAGACCCAGATCGTTCCATTCCTCACTTCAGGTTGGATTTGGTGATCTCCTCTCAAGGAAGTATGGTTCTAGGGACCTAATAGAGACAGCCTATGGGTTAGGATTCTGTTGCTCATACGAAGAAGTTCGGAATTTTGAAGCATCGTGTATGAACCACCCTCAGAGCTCGGAGTTTCCTAACACATTTTCACAGCTTGTCTTTGGCAATGCAGATGTCAACGTCAACACTCTTGATGGCTCCAACACTTTCCATGCTATGGGTGGCATTCACTGCATAACACCAGCAATTTCTCCTGTAAATACTGGCACTCTACCTAGAGTGACTGCTACTCCAAAGGCAAGAACTGTTTGGTGCTATTCCAGTTATTACATTTGAAAAAATTGTGTCATCTTTCAAATACATTCTGTTTGAGGACCTGATGGGAAACCATTTCAGCGTGAACATCCAAACTACCGATTTCCAGTGAATCCTAGGGAAATGGAAAGGAGACGATCTTCCAGGATGGAATGGTTACATGGAGCGGGCCACATCCTCAAAACCCTATAGTACTTCACTAACTGTTTTTCTTCCATTCATCAACGCCCCTCCAAGCAACTATGACACCATTTATACATCACTTCTCACTGCAGCCAACAAATGCAAGGCCATCAATCAAGGCATATGTTTTATTTCGTTCAATCAGCCATTATATTTGAAGGCACGTGAAATAGTAGCATCCAGCCCTGCTGATTCTGAGCTGAGTACAGTCATCGTACGGTTAGGAGGTTTTCACCTTCTAATGTCATTTTTGGGTGCTGGCAACAACTGATCCCCTTGAATCAAATCCTGATATTGAAAATGTCAAGAAAATGTTCGCAGACAAACTTGGGGAGCTTGAGCGCAATGGTCCCACTGCCAAGCTTTGGGTTCAATACTTTTATATGACAACCCTGATGAAACAGTTTATTCAAGCTGAGAGGAGTGGAAACTGGGAACTGCACATCAACACAGTGAAGAAGAAGCTGCCTTACTTCCACGCGAGTGGCCACTCTCTCTACACGAAGTCAGCACAGCTGTATGTGCAGGATATGTTGGACCTTGAGAGTAAACTATCACGAACGGACTATGAAAGATTCGTAGTGCAAGGCTGGTTCACGATCAGGCGGTCTGACAAATTCTGGAGTGGAATTTGGTCCGACATGACTATCGAACAGACACTGATGCGGTCTTTGAAAAGTAGTGGTGGTCTTAGTCATGGTCGTGGCATCTCAGACAGTACTCTAAGCAGGTGGATTCACACCATGCCCATTGTTACCGCAGTTTCTCAACAAGTAGAAGATTTGTGTGGGGTGTCATTTTCCACCTCGGAACAACATGTTGATGCCAGGGATGCTAGAGTACTGTGCGACAATGCAGATATCCAGAAGTTTGTGAAGTGGTTTGAATCTCATGATCAGTTTCCCACTACCGAATTCGTCATGTCCATCAGCACAGTCATCCTGGCAGATGAGACCGTCAATTGCCACAGAGCTTTTGAACTTGGAAAGTCTTCAATGCTCAGCTTGGTTGGAAAAAACTTTGAGCAAATAAAGTTTGTCATGAAGAATCGAGTCATCAACATGCAAGGATTCAAGTCAAAGGTGAATATTGGTGGAGAAGATATACTTGTGAACCCAGAGACACTATTTCGCCACATTGCCCTGCTCAAAAAGTCAGACGAGGAGTTGAAGACATACTTGGAGTATGAGCTGGCGCCGTACCCATTGTCACTGTTCGACGAACTTGGGATGAGGAAGACCCCCAAGTCAGTCTTCTACGATATTTTCCCTCTACTAATTGAAAGCGTCAACCTGGATGGAGCTGTCTACGTCATTGACGGAGGATTTTTCCTTCATCGCTTGGTGTGGAAGAGTGGGGAGACATACCAGTCAATTGCCAACAAATATGTGAACCACCTCAAAAGACACTACAAGGGCCCAACTACTGTGGTTGTTGATGGCTACCCCGAAGGTACGTCAAAAGGTATCAAGTCTGCTGAACGTCATCGACGGGCTAAGAAACATAGTGTGCTGGAGGTCGTTTTCAGCACGTTTGTGACAGTGACGATGACCCAGGAGCAATTTCTATCAAACGATAAAAACAAAGGAACACTGGTTACCCTCCTCACTGAGAGATTTGAAAATGAGGGCCTCTCAGTTAAACAAGCTGATGAGGATGCAGACCACCTAATTGTCAGCACTGCTGTAGATGCTGCACAGAAGCATCCAGTCGTTGCTCTCGTGGGCGAAGACACAGATCTCCTGATTATCCTCACAGCTGTAGCCCCACCATCGACCAATATTTACTTCGTGAAACCAGGAAAAGGAACGCTGCCATCGAAAATATTTTCACGTGCCAAAGCGCGGCACCAGAAGATGTCGCAAGATCTGGAATACGCTTTATGGTCGCTCTGTACGGAGGTAAGACAGGAGACACCCTTGACAAATTGAGGTTCGATCTGTTCGCCAGGTCGTTGGTGAAATCCAACTTCAACTTGACTTCCCTACCACCGACCACAGAAGCTGCCCGCCAGCACTGTTGGAGGGTCTACCTGCAAGTGCAAATGTGGTTAGGGAACCAAATGGATCCCCTCAAATGGGGATGGAAACCCACCACCTCCGGCCTGGCTCCTCTTCCTACCTTCAAGGAACCAGCTCCTCAGTCCCTGCTTGTGACAATCTCCTGTCATTGCACAAAAGGGTGCGCAGGAGCGTGCAGTTGTCGCAAGGCAGGGATAAAGTGCTCCGTCATCTGCAGGAGCTGCAAGGGGGACTCCTGCATGAACACGGCGAACATCGACGTTCTTGAGGATGCTGGTGGCTTTGATGAAAACCTAACGGAGCTGTTCGTGACATCAGACACAGAAGAACTTGCCGAAGAAGAAACGAACATTGAACCACCGAAGAAACGGGCCAGATCCGCTCTTTAATTCATTCCATTAATGTTAAGTTGTAAGAATTTGTTGTGAGAAGTTTCGTGTATAGTAGGCCATGTTCATGTTTAGATCAACTGTTTAATTCATTCAATTTCATGTTCAGATGTAAGAACGTGTTGTAAGAAGTTTAATGTTTAGTTGTAAGAATGTCTAAGAAGTTGTTAGAATTTCTATATTTAACTAATAAATATTAATGCTTTATTATCCAAAAATAAGTGTTGGTGTCTCAAATTATTCTTTCCCTATTATTTCTACAACATTTTTTGAAGACAAATTACATTTCAAGGACAGTTAAAAAATTTGTTAGATTTCGACGTAAAATTTAATACTGGACGTAGAATTTAATGCTCTACAACTTCTACTAAGACGCTTTTGTGAAATAGAAGGTATTTTTAGAGATATTTCCGTAAAACGAACGTCAAAACTACTTTTTTTTTTACTAAGCCGGAAAAATAGTACAACTTTTATGTTAGTCTGTACAGTCATGGGTGGGTCAAAGTGTACATTTTGGGTGCTCATTCGACGCAGAATTTAACGCTCTACAACTTTTATGGAGACCACTTTTTGATTCCATTGAGTAGTTTCCGAGATATAGGCGAAAAACTGCAAAAACACCCCTTTTACAGGCACATTTTCCCCCACCACCGCCGAAGCTCACCTCGGTGGAGGGGGGAAACCTAGGACAGTCATATTGTGTCATAACTGAAGCCATTAAAACAAAAATTTCTTTTTTCGGAATTATTTCCTTGTTGGGTATTTTTGAGTCTAATACTACTGGCCTAATAGGTGTATTTGGATTTCTTAAATCATGCATGGCGCTATCCAGAGCTTCGACGAAAATTTTATGCGACATAGTAGCCTCATCCCAAACTATCAATGAACAGTTCTGTATTAGTTTAGACGTGTTACTTTGTTTAGAAATGTGGCATACGCTTGTACCATCATCACAAACGTCCAGAGGAAATTTAAATGTCGCATGTGCCGTTCTTCCTCCTTCTAAAAGAGTGGCTACGTTACAATATCCCGCCTGTCAAATTGTTGACCGGCTATGACAACTGCTACCTCACTCGTAGAAGGAGCGCTGTAGGCGGCCCCGATGTTCGCCAACATGTACCTTATCGGCGTGTATTACAACGTTGAAGTCTGGCACGTTTTGTGAAACACTCTCAACTGCTGTTTTAAAAAACTGAATATAATCATTATGGGAGTGTAACATGTCTTGTAATCAATGCATTGTCTAGAGATTGTCGACCGATAGAACATCGAGTAGAAGCTTGTGTTTCAGGATCTGCGATAAAATATATCTGCAGGAATTTGTGGTCATTAGGCCGAAAGGGAAAAAGGCTACCAGCCAAATGTTATACCTGCCCTTGTACCTTAAATGTTGGCATGAAACCACGCTCGACTATTTGAGTACTCATGAATGAGATCGTCTGGAATGCGTTGTTATAGAAACGTAGGTGCCTCAAAAATTCTTTAATTTTTTAACAAAATTGTTTATAACTTTTAAAGTATTTGTGATAATTGTATGCTGTAAATAACATTTCTTATCTACATTAAACAATTTTAATTATGAATTAATTTATTTTGATAAAGATTTAAGTTATTTATGGTTATAAGAGATAGTGAATTTTAAGTTTGTTTTTACTTCGTAATTTAAATTGTAAATACGCGTATTACTACTTATATATTAAAGATAAATATATCCAACCGCTGAATTTTTTGTAGTTAATTCAATTTTACTAAATTCTTTCGTTCATGATTTTGTTATATATCTAAAGGATTAGTCAGCGTATTCCATGAGAACGTGCTGGCGGCAAACTTTTTTCCAGACTTTATTCACTAATACCGTTAATGCTCAGCTCCTATACGTGCTAGGGCAGTTTTTAATAAACAGAAACCTTCCTCGAAAAATGTAGATCATAACAGTAAAACCGCATCCAAATCCGTTCAGTGGTTCTCGGGATTAGCGCAGTCATTCAGACAGACAGACGCGCGCCAGGGACTTCCTTTTATACCATATATGATGGTAAACTTCTTGCCTCATTCTTTTATAATTATTATAATATTTTAATGTGTTGTATTTATTTGTAATAATGTTAATATTTGAAACGTGCATGTAGTTACAGAAAGTTTTAGACGTGCTCCCCCTCTGAAGACGGAAAGTCAGCGCCTATGGGGACAACACTAACTTAAGTTTCTTTCTTCAGATGTATGGTCAACCACTGTTTTCCTATGCTGGGTTGTGTCTTTCTCGAGGCTATTTATAACAGAATGTATCTTGGATAAAAAACAAGGAGTTACTCCAAGGAGTAACCTTCTGAAGCGAAACAATTAAGTGTACGGTTTTTAGTGTCAACCGTATTTATTTTTGAAGACCTGTAAATAATTGTTATCGATACCACCAGCTACATAAATCTATATATGCCAAACAATCCGTAATTATTACTGGCACACGTGAGAACATCAAGAGTATATAAAGCAACCATGATATCCTTAGAAAAATAAAGAGGCAGATAAGATTAAAGAATGTGCCGTTTCATATTTGCTTGTGAAACTTTAGTGACATGGCCTACTGAGCAACGGTGAAATTCCATAAAAATTGTAAAACGACGACAGTACACATGCGAGATAATTTAATACATAAAAATTTTTTATGAGACTTGGCGAGATTATAAAACATGTAGAATTTTGTCATTTCCGTGCCGTACATACGCTGGCGATAGGAATCAGAGAAGACAAAGCGAACGGTCATATCTACCGTTTATGCCAGACCCCGTAATTAATTTACATAACTTTAGATTAAACAACATTTCGCCCAGAACCCCAAGAAAATATGGGTTTAGTTTGGTTTGTTACACTGGATGCTAAAATACGGCTCTTGGCTTCTACTGCGCACGCTTGCGCACCAAGGAGAACTCCCAATCCAACCCCGTGCGAATGCTTGGACAACTGGGCTGCAAAGAGATGGAAGAATGAGGAAAAAGAAAAGGGGCCGGGGTAGGCGAAGAACGAAATTAAAGATTAAAAAAAGGGGGGGGGGGATAAGATGCACTGTTGGATTGAACATTACGAAATTTAGAAACTAGCGCCTGCACTCGGGTTTTCTTAAGCTACACAAATAGTGGTAAAGTGAGTCTGACATTCAGTTGTGAATGTATCTGTGGAACTAAATTCGCCAAGGTTTTTCTTTCGAACGCCACGTCTCGCAGAAGGTGCAACAAAATGTCCAAGGCAGTAACTAGTGTTTTCACTCAGTGCTGAGAGCAGGATTAAATCTCAGTGGTAGGAAAATGAAACAGTTGGATAAAGATGACTGAAACTTGTGAACGGTACCTTGGACCACCGGTCCACAGTTCAGCAATAAGTTTGTGAATTAAAGCTGTATGATATAACACATAAAAGAGATACCATGCAAAACCTGGAGACTAATAACTTCGTATCAGAGCTTATCTACGATTTATGTATTTCCCAGCACTAAATGTCTTGAAAATGTTTTTAACTATCGCGACACAAATTACGATTAGGGTAAACAAACTCGAGCGTGCACAAAACAGGAAAGGGCCGTGGTGGTGTAGTAGTTAGACTACTCGCCTCCTACCATTACATGTATTCTGCAACTAGTGCAGCAAGTGTGACCAGATCTGCTCCTCCTGTGCCTGACCCCATTGGGTATTACATGAGACAACTTTCTGAGCAATATTAAAGAAGAGTGCACCTCAGGTCTTAAATCCTCGACATTTGATAACGTGTGCACATACGTTTTGTGACGTCCATCACAAGTGACTATACTACGATCTCAGTAGCGGACGACCAAGAGCTGTCGGTTGCAGAAAGGGCCTTAACTTATCGTCCATATTTTTGATATAACAGTTTCATAGAACTTGAAACTATGTTCCTTGGATAGCAACGAAAAATAAACCTAACTTACTGGCATCAATGGCCTAAACTTCATTTTGTCTACTTATGGGAGTAGCATAGAGAGGAATTAAAGGAAAAGCATGCACAAATGAGGTACACGGCCAAAGACATGGTTTCTATAAAGCTCTGAGCTCTCACGATCGCGGTCACTTCCGTGTTACAGTTTCATTGCATTGTGTCACCAGTCATACCAACATAACTGACAGACATAACCACCAACACACATCCCGACCATACTGATCAACCACACCAGCCAAAACTACTAAGACAATGCACAGCTCATCATACCGACCGACCATACCAACTGCCAAACATAATAATGCTATACATGTAATTATTAACATATTGATATATAATGATTAATAAAATATTGCATATAATTAATTTAATTATAATATGTAATTCAATTATACTTTGGGATAACAACTTAAAAACGCTTTATTTTAAGGCTACGCTTACAAACAATAATGAATACCACTGCTACAACTTAACTGATTATTACGGTAGCTGAAATTTACTTATTTAAAGTTCGCTCCGTGGGCGTTGTAGAATAGCGGATACTTTTAAAGAAGTTATACAGCAATTACAAAACTCTTTAGAACGTTATGAGGCCACATTACAACTTCATTACGTTATGCTCAAATGGAATGTATTCTCACAAATCCGCGAACAAGGCGAAGCCACACGGTCTTGTTCGCCAACAAGAACACTGTAATCACAGCCACAAGACTTTATTATAATAAGATAGCATCGGAGGGCGAACGTCAAAAATACAGAGACAGAGAGAGAAAGAGAGACAACAGACATATTATATTACTAGAATTGGTATGTCTCGAAGGCATCCTAAAGCCCGGACTGGTTACGTCCGACTCCAGAGCGAGATAGCCGATATTTCCTATCGATTGAGCACTTTTTCGGAAGTCATACTTAGTTTTTCTTTCTTGCCACTGAGTATCCTTCACCGTATGAAAAATTAATATTGCCAGGGATATAATGACTCATAAATGCGCCGACTGACACTGCAAGATTGATAGGAACACAAATATGTTGCATTTAAGCCAATGTTCACTCTAATGTGCATAAAACATACGAAAAACTTTAATGTTGGTATTAATTAAAATATATTTCAAATACTCACTGCTAGCATTACTTAAAGCACGTTGCCAGGTAATCTATGTGTTAAAACATACGTAACGAGGAATTTTAAAGACTGATTTTTAAAGGGCTTAATTAATCGGGATACCAGCTATATAAGGAGAGCTCGAAAAAAAAGTAAAAGAAGACGAAATTAGCTGAAGGGGCTACGAAACACGCCAAACGTAACTGAATTTTTATAGCAACTAATTTTAATTCAGTGTTATGACAATTTTTAATAGGAAATTGTGTCCTATGTAACTGGTTCACAGCTAATTGAATAGTGTTAGATCAACTTAAAAAAAAATCCATTCATGTAACTGCACATATTTTACGTAAACTCTGGCTAGCACTCCTAAGTAATGTTAAGTGCAAATCAAGGAAACAATTTTTTTTTGCGTTTCTTACTTATAGGGCTGTATGCATAGTTGATTTGTATTCGAGCATCAGTATTACTTATAATTAATATACTAACATTTTTAAAATAATTAAACGGATCGCTGAAAACTGACTATAGTTTCGTACGCAAAATTGTTAAAGTAGTTAGCTGGACAACATACAAGTATGCATACAGCCCATAAAATCTTATTAAAAACCTAATGCTTGAACTTGTGGTCATTGAAGTTGGTTTATATGCGTTTCTTTCTGATTTATACACTTTGGAGTAAGTATTGCATTAATAGTTATATGACAATTCCACTGTTTCACTTGACTGGTGTGTGTATATTATTCATAGATCGGTGATGGCTAATGTTAAATTTTACTTCTGACGGAAGGATATACAACGGACTAAAATAAGGAACTGAATTGGGCTTCCAAAAGCGCTTGAATAACCGTAAAGCATTTATAGTTTTCATGACATGGATTTGTTTTTCCAGCTAACTGAAAATCGTGTACAAAAGCGTTTACTCAAAAAGTCTATAATATGTTTTATTACTATAAAACCATAGTCAGAGGAACAGTAGTTTTACTCGTACTATAGTGCGCCCCACTCTTAGATTGCAGTAATAGTACATGGCGAGGAGCTCTGTTGCCAACGATTATCAACAGTCAAGAATTTACGCTGTGTTGAAAGAATAAGTACGTATATATAAAAATGCGTAACAAGAAATAAATCTAAAACTGTTTTATTTGCTACTCCACTGCAACATAAGAGTGAGATGCACTATAGCACTTGATTTTCTTCCTTGATGTGATTGAACAACACTTGGATGGTTCAAGCGTGATGCCCTACGCCATAAATGATGCATCATTGGCGACTCATGTATACTGTTTGACTGCGGCACTCCGATAAGATAAGAGATGATAACTCAAGGTCTCCAAAAGAGGCTTATACCACTTATCAGTTATATGATACGAGGAGTTTTATTTTTACACTCTTCCGTAGTGCGGGAACTTCACGGACTAGCGACGGCAATGCTTGGCTAAATATTGTCAGCCGATAGATTCCGGTAAGTCATTTGCGATTTCATTAAAGCATGTTGCATTGGCAGCACGTCAGAACAAAAGAAATGTAGGCTACATCCGAAACTTCATACGGTCACAACATTTGTGGAACAATCCGACACACGTTTACTCTGTTGTTAACAAAAAAATCTACCAGGGGACAGGAGAAAAAAGTGATGTTAACTAATCACTATGAAGTATAAATTTATTACAGATGGCCACTTAATGGCACCGAAAATTGGAAGCGGTTCTGTGTTTCCGTTGGCGGCATCGGGGAGAAGTATAGTATTTTGGAAGTTTATAAAGAATCGGCGTGTCTTGCAAAAGTAACAATACCCAAAGATACTTTGTATGTGAAACCTAAATGGCCATGTTCTTGTAGTAATTCAGTAGTAGTGTGCGCTAGAGCGCATGTTCGTTCTCAAGCTGACAATCTCGTCGTATATTCTTATTCGGGTAGGTAGCTTTATTTTATTCCCAGTTATTCATAGTCAGTGGTTTTCGCATGGTAGATGGTTGAAAATAATATGTATTTTGTTGATTTCGGAAATATTTTCGTATTTTGAACGCATTTTTTTTTTTTTGTTTCCGTGCTTCTAGAGATTTCTAGTGAATCACTTTTTAAATGTTACTACTAGTCACTTTTGACATATTCAGCAACCTTAAATATTTCTGCAAGAATTATTATTTGCTTAGACACACTGCTTTAAAATACCGTATTAAAATTTGCTCACTGACTTCGAAAATAACTGCATAAAAGTGTTTTTATATTCGTTTTCACATAACTGCAGACTGTAAAAAAACGTAATTTTTTACTTACGTTGTATATGCTCTTCGTGATGCCACACCATTCTGACACCTGTATCTCAACAGAAATTGTGTAGGGGGAAAGGGAGAGATTTAGGCCGCACAGCTGAGGTCTTTAGCTTCGACGTTGGTGTTGAAGTGATGTTAAAATGCAGCAGCGACAGAATACAACGACGGGGGGAACGGGAGTACCCAGAGATAACCCACTCGCCAAAGGTAACGTCCTATACGTTTCTCATGTGCGAAAATCTGAATCTGATCCCACCGGGAATATAACCCGGTTCGCCGTTGTGAGCACTTTTGAGGCCCTAGTTACTTTTTTTCTATCAGCCATTTTTTTTATCCCTCCGCCACTTTTTTAAGATAAATATTGCCATGTAAGTAAAATCACAGTGTATATATTTCACCAGACTCGAAAGTTAACGTCTAAGACTACAATAAAAAATATTTGACTATTACTCCAAATGAGACGGCTTCAAAAAGTGCTCACTTTCCCGTGAATATCCTATGCTTATTTTTTAAGTGCAAAAAGTACTTGAAAACTTTTACACAAATAAAACAAGAAATTATTTCACAATTCGCTATACTGTCTGTTATATGTATTTATACAAGTGTACACATACAGTACATATTTATTTAAAGTGTATTAAGTTGACATTTTTTGTACTAGTAGCTCTGCGTGATATTAGAGAAAAAATGAATCAGTTGGAAATTTGTACAGCCCTGAGAGTTGCTCACCCAACCAGTCTGTTGTGTGCGTAGCGTTACGTCACTATACACTCTCCCTCGTTACGTAGAAACAGACGAGGAAAGAATCCGTGAGTAGTGTAACGTCGCACTCGCACTGTATTCTAAGCGGCCCCTGGTATATGTGAGGAGGAACGCACATGCATAGCTCTAGAAATGAGTTCTTTATAATGAATCTACTGGGCATGTCCCTGTAGCTCCGGCCACAACACGTTTATGTTACGTATGCAAGTGCCAGGTTTCTACGTTTTTCTCGAAAGGTGTTATTTCGAGAGTTAAACCGACACACAACTTTACACGTTAGAGGTACGCAACTACAACTGGATCGTCGGCGAGTCGGTCGTAAGGTGAAGGGATATCAGTGCAAAGCAAGTGTGAGGTTGTTGCACTCGGTGATGTAGGTCATGCTGAAGGCTTCGGCTTTGGCGCGGTGAGCGTGATCAAGGTCAGTGGAAATCCACGAGCGGCTGTGGTAACCAGTCGACCCCTTCAAACGACGACCCGGAGCTGTTTACGCGTTCAAGGCTCACAAGCGATAGGGCGATACGGGCAACACATACAAGGCGTATCCACTTGTGACGTCACGGCGCTCGCGTGTCTTAAAGGCTCGGTCCGATTCACCTGTTATACAGAAATTCTTCGGTTTCGTGTCCTAATTTCAATTTCAGAAAGAAAAAAAAATACTGAATATGTTTGATTATAGAAAATTTACATTTAAAAAAGTTGTATAACAGTTTTTAAATCTATTTTTTACTGTTTGTTATTTGCTGGCTGCAAAAAGTCGAGACGTATCAATAAAATATAAATATGTTATCGGCTTTTTACAACTTTAAAATTACGCACAAAAATATTAAACTCGTAAAAAGTAAATTTTATATGATCAAAGATTGTCAATAATTACTCTGAAACCGAAGTTATAGTACGAAAACGAAGAATTTCTCAAAAGAGGTGAAACAGAACCTCAAGACAAGCTGCGTCCTAAGAAACGTATTCACTAACTTTGAACTTTCGTCAGAAGTTGTGTCTTCAGATTGTAGGAAAAGAAGAAAAATTTCAGTATTTACAAGTTTCACACGAAAATACCAAAACATAAAACGTAAATATTGAACATGGAAATCAATGAACTAAGAGAATCATAATTTTATTCATCATATACACGAGTAATTAGTTAATAACTTACGTAAGTTGTTTTATTAACTGGAATATAAAATTAAACTAAATCAGGCAAAACAATATCGACGTCGTGCACTGTACTGAAAACGTGTATAAATATGAATGACTTTAAAATTATAATTAATGTGATATGTCAAACGATTAAAAATGAGCATTTAATTACAAAATAGATACAAAATTTTTTTTAATATTTCACGCGATGAAAGCCCACATATTTAAGTCCGCATAGTTTTACTTTTCTCCTACCAGTCAAGGAAACTGTGAGGGCAAACTGTAAAAGTTCATTTTTTTTTTAAACCATTTTCACAATTATTTTTAATAAACTTAATATGTTAAAAGTAAGATACAAAATACTGGCTTAGATAATTGGTTTTTACCTTTTCTGGCAAAAAGTCGTATTCTCAAAACACTTTTAAGTGAGATACGCGTATTCGCGCAAACAGCTGTTTCATAGAAAATATTTAGAACTCTTAAACTGTTGCGGCCTGTGTCGTACCTCCTCCTGTATGGCCTAACTTGCAGCCAATACAGTTGTCAGAATAAAGGCGGCAAATGAGCTTCTTTCTCAGATCTTTCCACATCGTGTGTTCTGTTCAACCATTTTCTTACATTCGCGGTTTCTTCACACTTTTTGAATCAAATCTTTAAAAACACCCACTTTATGACGCGTTTGGTCGTTTCCTAAATATATTATGTATTGCAAGGCTTTAATACTTGTTTTAACAACAGAATACATTATTTTTTGTTAGAATGAACTTTTACTTATATTTTATCTATAGATTATCATATTTAATTTATAACTAATATGAATAAAAACAGGAAGAAAATAGCTGTGTTGGTAGTGCTTAGTAAGAAATAGTTCTTATGGAAAATTGTATTACACTGAGTGCGCAAGAATGCGGTGCGCTGTCCCTTTCGTGTAATTTTCTAGACTAGGTTAAGCTTTGTTTACATGAGGTGGACGAATATCGTGGAAGTAGAACTTTAGCAGGGTTTCAGAAAAGTACGCAGTAAAAATGTGTTTCATACGTTTGTGTTCCCTTGCTATCTAAAGTTGTTTTTACAAGACGAAAAATGAATTTAGTACGAGACATCCCAAGCAAAATCTCATGCGGAATATCATGCAAACTCCATACGAAACGTTTTCACACAGTTGTGCCAAATTTCTGCTTGCACGAGAGCAGTTGATGAACCCCAATAAATCATTTAATGGCTACAGTGTTGCTTTGAAAACTCCTACACACTTAGTTTTGTGTAACATTTAATACGAAGAGCGTCCTTGGTCTCTTACAATACTACCTAAAGTCTACAACATTTCTTAAAAATAAGAAGAATCCTTGACCGCAATAACTTTCACCATATTCCTATTTGCACAGCTTACATGTAGTATTCACTCATATCTCTCAGCCTGAACTACAGTTGATCACATGAGCAGCACAAAAGGANTCTCTTACAATACTACCTAAAGTCTACAACATTTCTTAAAAATAAGAAGAATCCTTGACCGCAATAACTTTCACCAGATCCCTATTTGCACAGCTTACATGTAGTATTCACTCATATCTCTCAGCCTGAACTACAGTTGATCACATGAGCAGCACAAAAGTACCGAAAGAATCACTTGTTCCGTGCGACTTGCATCTAGAAATAGAACATGTTCTACCTCCTACTCTTGCACGTACGAGATCTACTTTCCCCGCGAAATTCTCGTAAAGAATTCAGCGCAAGGTCGGCATCTTGTACAAGTTTGGCACGTATCTTGCGTCGTGTGAAAGCTGCTTAGGGAAGTCTTCATCGTTGCCAGAAAGGCTGAATCAAACAGAAATCCTTGTTGGAAGTTTTGTCACCAATAATATTTTTCAGGTAACGCTTTTACACCTAACCTGGCGAACGAGCTCTTTCTTGCACTTTCGCTCTGCAGCGCACAAACAGAACATATGGAGCTGTCGAAACACACACATGCAGGAAATTATTATAATTACATAGTTATTAACTTTCTCAGTTAACCGTTGGCAATCTCCTTTTTTTTATGGTCGTCAGATTCTTATCAGATTTCAAAAAAACTCTGTTTTCAGGGGGAGGGGGATGACACCCACATTATGTAATTAAATGGAAAACATAATTTAGAGTAAAATATTTTTAACGGTTCTTTAGTAAAACAGCCTATGCCTTAAACATGACTTGTACGCTACAATCAACTTCAGCATTTTGTAAAAATAAATATGGTGCATGGATGAGACACTGAAGATGTGGCGCCAAGTAGGTATACGGCGACCTCTCTTAATATAATCTTGCTTTTTCGCCTTCCGTTAAACTAATTTTCCGTTTCACCTTTTCACCCCATGGAACTATCAAGCATGGAATCTAAGAGATTTACATCGTACTTTACTAAAAGGTAAAGCATGTGTTTTAACATGGGCCTTTGCAAAACATTCACAAGAGGAGCCTGTGACCGCCAAGAATATCACAGCATGTTTGATTGTACATCTTATATACTGCATACTAGCTGTACGCCGCGACTTCGCTCGCGTGGAATTTAAATTTTTGTTTGACGAATTTAAAATAAACCAAAATTTTTGCCATGAATTTGGCCACTCGAAATTTGAATTTTGTAACAGAATTTTACGTGTGTCAGACTGAAATTAAAGGAGTCTTTTCCCTGCGGCTATGTCCTCTTGAAATTGTGATTTGTGTGGCAGATTGAAATTGTTCATCTTCGTCTGCTAGACACGCCGTAATTATAATTTATCATTGTGTGGCATGTTAAAATTAAAAATTACTTTTGCCCGTGGCAAATCCCCGCACGGAAACGGAGTGTGAAAATCCGCCCGAGACAGAGAAAATTTCAAAGAATGACAATCGCTTTAATTTCTTCTACTCAACTCATTGAAATAATGAAGTACACGCCAGTATTTAAGCTGTTTTAAAATCTAACTTAGAGTGAAAATTTCATCAAAATCCATCCAGCATTTGTGATTGATGCCAGAATACATGCAAACAGCATACAAATCGAACAATTTCATTATTAGCGTATATACTGTACTCTCCACCCATATGCACTACGAGAAATAGGTACTTTTATTTTTTTATATTGAAATATTTTTTTTACACCACAACAGTGATTCTCTCCGTAGATGCTTGGATTTCAAAATGTTATAGGCTATTCACGGTAAAGTCTGCACTTTTGAAAGCCCTCTCATTTGGAATAATAGTCAATAAACGTATTTTATTTTAGCTTTAGACTTTAACTTTAGAGTGCGGTGGAATATACACACTGTGTTTATTACTTATATGGCAATATTAATTTTAAATAGGTGGTTTAAGGATAAAAAAAATAATAATAACTAGGGCCTCAAAAGTGCTCACTTTACCGTGAACAGCCTATAGATGAATTTGCTATGCAGTAGAACACGTGTATCTTCTGCCCACGTGTGAAGCGGTCCTCCCTGAAGTCCGGTCGGGGGATAGCAAAACAAGCCTTTAATGGGAACTAAATAGGTACTCGAATAGAACGAGTGGTATGCGCATGGTGAATACTACAGCCTTTATTACATTTATGTTCCCAATCTTCATCTGCAGCCTGGTGCCATTGCAAGGTTCCTTCCGCAGTAGCTTTATTGGATCCCCGACTTTGAGACGAAGCATATACTTATATACCAGGAGAGTTGTGATTTGAGAACTCCACGAGATAATAGACGACTTTATCTGTTCACCTCACCCTCGGGTAAGAGGCGTGTTAGCTGTGCACTCACATTACATTTTCCCATTATAACGAACTTTTATGAAATATGATTTTTTATACAGGCATGAAGACGATTTATGTATATAAATAAGTAATAAGTAACCTTTGCAAACATATATCCAGGCCTGAAAAATATTGAGGAATTCATGAGAACATTTGAAAAATATCGAGAAATTCATGACAAATATTTGAGCCTTCTGTTCCCCTCTCCTCCCCTCCAATCCCTAGTATTTCTCAAAATACTGGAATGAGGGTTTGGAAATTTATTTAGGTAAATTTTGAAGTAAAAAATATGGGTGCATTATCTCATCGAGCTTTTTTTTAAAACATATAATGACAAAGTAAATTTTCGCACTCCAGAAATGTACATAAGGCAATTGAGTAGCCTTCTGAAGCAAGGCACAGCGTGATTATCTCATAGGTTATAAGAGACATCGAGGAATCAATTAAACGTATCCTACCCCTTTTCTCCGCTGGAAATGGAATTTCAAGTGACTGGAAATAAATTTTTAGCAGTTGTGTAGGAAATTTTCTCAAGAAACAAACACTGCGACATTCCATTCGGTTTAAGAGATATTGAGGAATCCACAGAACAACTTTTCACCTCTTTGAAATGGAATTATATAAAAAAATGTTGAAATTCGTTACTAAGCAATTTTATTGGTAGAATTTTGAAACAAAGGGCTCCGCAATGTATCGTCTTGTTTCAGAGATACTGAGAAATCCGTGAAAACACATTTTATTCAATTTCATTCCCCCATCCATTTTCAGTGAAAGCTATTCCTAAAATTTCATGTTTCTAGATCAAACTGTTTAGGCTATGTAAGAGTGAGGAAGGGAGTGAGTGAGTGAATATAAAGAGAGTGTGCGAGCGAGCAAGTGAGTGAGGACTTTTCCTTTTATACATAGCTACTATTGTTTGTGTAAATACGCAGCTTCACAGGTTTGAAATCTTTCGATGTTATATTCTCGAATGTCTCATAAAATATGGCTTCACTTTCGGTTTTATAATTCGCCTTATATTCTATAGTTGTTTCGTGGTTGATTTTACTGTTTTGAAACCCCTGCTTAATCTATTTTATTATTCTGCTTCATGTATAATTTAAGGTTGTACTGTCGAGGTCCTGATTACGTGTATGCATGAGGCGCACCAGTTACACTGTAAAATTATAACGATTATGTTACTAATAAAAATTTCTCACTTTTGCTAACCTTAAAAGATGACAATTTGAGAATTATGCTTTTATTAATACGTTAAAGAATATAATTACTGCAACACCCCTCCAGCAATTAGGTGTATCACCTGTTGGTAGTCTCATCATACTCGTTATTGTGTCCTGACTGTAGACGAGCGACAGCCTAGTTGTATGCAATTTCATATTTATGCGACGGTTAGCTTAATTATCTCGATTGTTTCAAAGATTGAAAGGTCGGTCCAGTACCACAAAGAAATCCGTTATATATATATATNTATATATATATATATATATATATCCATGTGTGTGTGTGTGTGTTTGCGTCACTCGCCAGAATCGCGCCGTATTCCCCCGTAAGCTTTGTTGATCACAGTGACACATGTACACATTCGCGCGCGGACTGCGAATAAATCTGTTCTTTCTTGATCTGCTGTCATCCACATTAACATAAAGCACGCGAGTGCATGTCAATATTGTTACGTGCCAGCTGATGCACGCGGCACGAGCTCCATACACGGTCCGGCTCTGTGAGTATGGGACCCACCTCGACCCTCCCTTCTCTCAGGCAGACCGGCTCGCCGGGTGAATGATTGACAGCGGCGACCTGGATGGCNGGAGAAGCTAACGAGTTTAGAGGATATGCAAGACTATTCTGGGAACTAGAAACCTCGGTGCAACACAGTATTTAGATAAATTTCTGGACGATGGACTACGACCCTATAAATACTGTAGCGGTCCAAGGGTTGGGAGTCTGTAAGTATTTTTCTGAGTGCAGTAACCGAGTGAAGTTGATGGACGACGATGGGAGATTGCGAGACGACGGCGGGCGAGGTGTTTGTGGTATGAACGGACGAGAGGGCATGAACCCCGACGAATGAAGGCTACTGTGCATGAGGGTACCCGTAATACTCTAGAACATTGTGGACTGGTGGGATCTAGATTGAACTGAGGTGGGGCTGTTTGGGGGTGTGATACGGACTTTACTGTAAATATTGGAACCGTCAAATGTAGACATATAATATATAAAGTAATTCATTAGGTTTGATACACTGCCTATAGTGATTGATATTTAATTACATTAATTTCTTTGAAGTAATTGTAAGCTGTACTTATTGAATTTATTAATAGCAAATAGCAAGATATATCAATTTATTGTGAGATATTGAGACGAGAGTATTTTCTTTGGAATTATTTAAAACCAATTAGGAAATTATAATTAACTCTTTTAGTTAATTAAGACCTTAACGAACCTTAACCCTTAACGAACCTGGATTAGCCCACTGACTTTTGAGAAAATCGTAGTGTGGCGAGTCACGAAGAAACGAACGCGCTCTCTAACAAGGGCATCTTGCTAAATTCCTCATTACTAAAATGATGATTCAATATTCAACACGGCGAGTCGCGAAGGTACGAGCGTAACCCCCCCCCCCCC
>NQII01004510.1:275742-316523 GCA_002778355.1 Clitarchus hookeri
CCCCCCCCAACAATGAACAGACCTGGGACGCGCCCAGGATTTTTATGTTAAGGGGTCACAAGACATAAAAAACATATCAGAAATTTTTACTACATAAACTCATAAACAGGCAAATACTTAGCAAAAATATTAATTATTCACGAAATATTATATACACGAAACGGTAATTTACATTTGCCATCTATAAATACTACATAAAAAAATAAATTTTTTAATTGTGCTACTATTTTATTTTAGGTTCTACTGATGTAACGTCATAAACTTTCATACACATGACGAGCACACGTGTGATTTTTTCGCCACGGTTAGCAGCAAGTGGTCAGTATTCAAGCGGCTCTTGTCTTGCTGTCATTCCACTTCTTTCATTTCCAAGGAACTTAAATCCCAGGAATGAAGTAAACGACTTCTAGATTATGCTGACTGGTAATTCTGCTAAATGTTGAAAGGCCTTTTTCTTTGAGGGTGGCACGTGCCCCAAGTGCCCACCCCCTGGAACTCACCCCATCTCTTTAACAGCCAACACACACGCATCTGTCCGCGGCTCCCGCTTAACCGAGAACCAAATCGAATACCTACATTTTTCCACCAAAACCAAATACGTGAACGTTTTCGCATATCGTTGGAATTATGGCATATTTTGCTTTAAATACCAGGTCAAGTTTTATTTGGCCTTTAAATTAAAGGGATATTTTTTATCCTGCGTACTAATAAATTGCCCACCTCCGAAGGTCTGGATTAGCTCCTCAGCATCGTCTCTGAATTTCTGAAGGGAGATGTCATGGCTGCTGGGGATACGCCTGTGTCCACCAGTACCACATCTAGGCAGCTAGCGGAGCAGGATCTGTCGTCGCGGCATCCCTTGACGTCTTCCATTACGATCCGAGTATCACCGAGCATGTGTGACTTTCTAAAACGGGCAGCATGGCAGCTTGCGGATTGGCAATGAGTAGTGTTCAGCAACAAATCTTGGTTCTGTCTGAATAAACAAGTCCACCGAATTCGAGCCTGGAGACTTCCTAGCCAGTGCCCGTGATCCACACTTCATTGTAGAGAAGCACACTGCTCCAACGAGAGAGGTGCCATTTCCTACAATTCCCGCACTCCAGAGGTGGAGATTGAAGGAACCCCGACAGTGTGGCAATACGTCCAGGAAATTCTGCGAGCACGTGCGTTTCCCGTCTCGAGCAACTTGAAAATCCCATTTTTCAGCAGGATAATGCCCGGCCTCGCACAGCATGGGCATCTCTGGCCTGCCTTTGTGATATAAACATGCTTCATTGGTCAGCAAAGCCCCTAGACCTCTCCCCATTGAGAATGTTTGGGACCAGATTTGATGGCAACTTCGGCCAGTGGCAACTATGGCGGATTTGGAGGGTTAGTTGCACCAACTGTGGCAGGATCTTCCTCAGGAGAACATCCGACGTTGGTATGTCTCTATGCACGACCATATCACCACCTGTCTTCGTGCTATGGTGGTCCAACACCATACTAAGTGCATCCTGCAAGTTTTGATCCCCTGCAATACATTTTTGGTGTGGTAAAATATTTTGAGGGTTTCTGTGTACATACTAGCATGTCCTGTGCCTGTACCCACTTATGTGCCCCTGTAATTGCTACTCCAGGGTGAGTTTTTTTGCAAATGAGTGTATTTACTTTAGAAAAAAAGAAACAGAAAAACCAGCGATGCAGCAAATAGTTGATACGCGCTATTTTACACTTTATTTTACATGTATATGATAATATAATAGAACCAATTTTTTTTATCGTATTTTTGCTATATGTAATATGAGAAAAACAGTTGTTAGTTATTTACATCTACAATGAACGTGACCAATTAGTTGGATTATTTGTTATCCACACAACTGTTATGTATGCAAAATGTTGCCATTTATAATATACAGGATGTATCTGGGGTGAGTTACAAACTCTCAGGGATGATGGAGAAGGACTTCAGCATCCATTTGAGGTAGGGAACACCGGTCCAGAAACACCTCCATTGAACGTTACAACCGAAACAGTGTTAGGATGCTTATTACAGAGGAATACGACAACAGTCGGGGCATTGTGGAAGAATACACTGCGTTTAATGTCATAAGGTAAAGTACTAACATTACCATGAAGCCTGTAAACCAGGATAAACATCCTTGGACAAGATGGGAATTGAACTCGGTGCTTGGAGGGTGGCAGTTAAGCTTGCTAACCCTGATGCCATCAGGCGGCCAACATGTCCTGTAGACATAGTGCAGCATAAGGGGTAGGAACCTACGCTTCACTAATGCACGGTAGATGGCATGCAGTGTGTATACGTGGTAGATGGCATGCAGTGTGTATACATGGTAGATTCTGAGGTACGAGTATGGGTAGACTGCAGTCTGTTTTACATGCGGACGAGTGCAATTGATCTGTCAGTTGTGAACTGTGGTCTTTGTAGCTTACCGGTCATGTTCATAGGACATCTGTACATTAAATTAATTCACAAAGTCCTGTAAGTTGTATTCCACTGCAATAGGTAACCTAACACCGTTTTGTTTGTAACGTTCGATTGAGGCATTTCCGGACCAGGATTCCCTATCTCAAATGGATGATGGTGCCCTTCTCCATCATCCCTGAAAGTTTGTAACATCATCCTGGATACAGTCTCTATATTGTATTGTTCATATTTTTTTGTGTTGGGTGTTAAATGCTGTTTTCTCCTGGTAATGGTCTAAAATTGATACTTCCTTGCTAGTACCAAAGTATTAATTAGTAGACGGTAGCACTGTCTTAGATGGCGTTCATCATCAACAAATTGTTGCCTGATTATCAAACCATAAATTAATTTTCTCATTGTCTCATCTGTCTGCGTTGGGCACGTCGAGCCGCATTGCGTCACTGTATTGCAAAACCAGCTTAGGGGCCAAAGTTTACTTAGAGGCCATCCACAATCGACGTGGCATTAACACAATGCGTCGTACAAAAATTGATACCTAGATTTTAAATACCTGGGTCTACAACTAGTCTGTGACCTGGTGGCATAACTGTCATATCTTGAGGCCGCTTGGCGTAATGATGGTTAACTTTCATCTCTTATGGAAAGATTTTACAGACAGCCAATCAGAACAAGGAATTATTGTCATCAAATGGGGTCAGAATACTCGAAGAAAAGAATGTGAATTGACTCCAAATGTAGTTTAAATGTTTTTTCCCGCAATTAACAACATTGTTTCGTAGGACATTTTGCATGTGGAGATACGAGAACAGAATCAGCAATAATTCCACATCATCCATTATTATCTAACAGTTCTCACACTTCGTCTTCGTCATAGCATGGCTGAATACAAACCAAAACACTAAAAATCAATACAGCCAAACAAAGGACGTAAAAATGCTTTTTTCCTGAAAAAAATTTAGCTATTTACATTTCTCACCAATTGGTCAGACAAAATTGCTCCTGTTCATATTGGCACCGATTGCGTATGGCTGACTTATAACTTCTGGGCGGTGCTATGTTATTTTGCATCAAGTCTCATCAACTGTAAAGGAGCCGTTACACATATTCATATCTGCAAAAATTTGTGATAATGGGAGTATGTTTAAATTGGTACGAGACACATACTAGTATTGCACTACTATAAAACAGGTAAGCTTTTAGGTGACGTAAAAGAGCCCATTAATTTTTTTTATCATTTTACAGTTTCTGCAAAAAATGTAACTTACTATGACAATAACAAAAATGACAGCATTAAAATTAGCTAACACTATTTTAAGTCAGGGATTTTAAAAAAAAAAGTACACCGGCCTTTTAATGCAATGATCCAGGTTCCATCTCCAGCCAACCCGTAGTCCTCATCTTCACAAGTGTAAAATGTAGTGGATGTTGCCAATGGCCGATGTCAGAGTACTCTTCTCTCACAACCAATGTATTCTGCTGCTGCTCTAACATAGGGTCATATTTCATGGATGAAGTGTAGGTGTAGAGAGATTATGAAGTAAGAGCGTAAGTCAACTGCACAGCACAGTAACCTTTTCTCTGTGTCCTGACATTGAATCACTTTGCATCATCAGAACTGTCAAATCATCATGGTTTGCAGAAAACAACAGCATATTATCGACATTATCAAGGACTTTGAAATTCAACTCTCCACTTCTGACCAAGTTGTAATGTAGTTGGATACATTGGAATTATGCAAAATGCCTTTCCCAAAACATTTATATGCCTAACTAGCAGGCTTCAGGAAGACCCACATTCAGTTCCCAACAAACATTGACAATTTATTTCTTGGGTTCATGAATGGATATGTTTTGTCCCTACAAATGGCAAGGACCAACAAAATGTTGTGGTCATCACCAAGACGTCTAGGGTCACAATTCTCAGTCACAGTAACACACCATTATGTTTTAATAGTTGAATTAGTTATGGTGGATTGATTATTATTAATTTGTGTTAATTGTATGTAGATTAAGTTTGTGAATTATTGTTGTCCTTAATTTACGTTTCAGTTGTGCTAAAATGGAGGAGCCGACAACAGAACTCATCAACCAATACTGTGGGTCAAAGTTCTGGGTGAGTAAAGGCATCTGATATTTTTAATTTATTTAGAAATTATGGATACCAGTGATAAAAATAATGTATGAACAGCCAGGTCATTAAAACTACTGAAATCCTGCATTTTGACCATTTTAGTGTTAGTTTCCTTTAACAGAGCATATATTGTTATAGCAAAAAAAATTTCAAAGTTACTACAGAAACTTACACTTTTCAGGAAAGAATAATGAAATTTCATTAATTGAGGTACGAATCAATAAATATACTTGTAAGCAACAATACTGTGATTCAAAGTATAACGGTTTCAATCAAGTAACTATCATTTATAAGTAGGTATGTATGATTTTAAAAACATGTAGTAATACTGATGCACTCAGAAAATCTGCTGACAGAATGTATCAAAATATTCCAATGACGATGATAACGAATGCACGAAAACAGACAGTAATGACATCTTCCAAAGAGAACCAGAAAAGGAAACTTTAACTACATTTTACCTATGTACACGAGCGAGGAGAGACTGGACAAAGACACGCACTTAGAGTGTTCTATGTTGATTAAAAGGTGAGGGTACACATGCAGCGGAAATGGAAAGGTTCTCAGACATCCAAATATCAGTTTGATATTGAAATGTACAATTAAAAGGTTCCACTTTTTCACATCCAAGTGCCAGTCAGATGTTACGTTTGAAGTCTTAGTGACGAAAACAGAGATCAATGCTCTACATTTTAAGTGAGTGAATTAGTGGATGTCATAAGCATACAGGTTTAATGAGAACAGTCCACTTTAGAAAGTGTAACTCTAAAGCATGAAATAAGTTTGTAGGGTTTAGATGCCATTAAATTGATGGCCAAAGTTGCTAAGGAATTTTGAAATAGTGATTGAGGTACATATTTTAATGACAAGATATTTGATTTTTCATCTGATATTTCTTAGTTGAAGACTGGATTATTTTATTGTAAAAGATTGTGAGGCAGTTTGCAGAGAACAGGGAATTTTTGTATGTATGTTTTTTTGTTACTATATGTTGTAAAAAATAGTACACTGCAAAGGAGTTTACTGACCCTCTGTAACACAGGACAGCAATCTGACATGGAGCGAGACCGACCCGGACCTCACACCATGCTTCCAGAAAACAGTGCTGGTGTGGTTCCCATGTGCTCTTCTACTAGCACTCTCACCCGTCGAGGTGAACTTCATGATCAACAGTAGATCACGTAACATCCCCTGGACAAAGCTGAACTTGTCTAAACTGGTGAGTTTACTTCAAATACACAATTGAACTCGCTAAACATAAAAATTTCTTGATGATGTAATGCTTGGAACTTATAGTTTAGTGAGTATAATCTTGTTACTTTGACTTCCAAATGCTGTCAGCACAGTTTTGTTTACAACTGGCATTATAAGCACACTGCCATTATGTCCACTGTAGGTACCTACATTTGGACACAGTTTGCTTCACATCATATCCATCTGGTTTAGCGGTCAAGATACCAGTACTTGATTAGTAAACAATAAAATCAAACCCTGGATTTGATTCCTGGCCAAGTTAAAATTTTTCTCAAGCGTGGGAATTTTACTCTTGGTAGTGTCCTAAAACAACTACTCTGAGCACCTTGCCGAAGTAAATCATGCACTATTTCAGCAAGTAACAAAGTGTAAACTGAAAAATGGCAGGAAGCTTAATTGATTTAAGTCTGGTTGCAAACAAAAATGGAAAATTACAAATGATATGTAATAAAATTTTTATTTTTGATTTAAATTTTTGGAAATAATATTTATGCCTAAGTTATGGTATGTGTAGCTTATTGTGTCTATGATTCTCTTTTGGAACATGGAAAGAAGTTCGGAAAAGTGATACATATTTTTTGGAATTTACATGGGATGCTTATCAGGACATGTATGTAAACATGGCATACTATTTACATTAAGTTTGCATCACTTAATGTAGAATTTTTGAACCTGAGAATGAGCCTATAGATTATGTTTCAGAACTCTCAGAGAGAAAAATGTACCAAACAGGTACAAAAATAGTTTAAATATAAAGTGATTCTACTAGTCATTTTTTGAAGATTTTGGAACCACAGTTGTATCAGTGATTATTCGCTAGCCTCCAACTGTTGATTGCATCCCAAACAATGGCCGGTCTGAGATCTTAGACGAGCATTCTCACATGGGCACTGTGGTTCAGATTGTGGAAGTTTCCTTCCCTACTTCATTCTGCTGCTCCACCCCTCTCAACTCATCCACTTATCAGACTGTCCACATATATCACATCTGCCCCTTGAATACAACAGCCAGCTACACTTGGCACAGCCTACTTACTATCTTCTTCCCATGTTGACAATGCCCCATAGAAGGGGAAAATTTATACATGTTACTTTTGGTGATAATAATGTATTTGCAAAATACATAATGTAACAAAGTTTTTAAGGTTTCTGAATGTATCTACATCCTTGCTCAGTACCTCTACATTGTGGATGGAAGGATCATTGTTTTGGTTTTATTATAGGTATCTGTGTAGGTGGTACTGGTACCAGTGCTCAAGAACAGTATTATACATAGACACAGAAAATAAGGGAAGTCTGCTCATTATGTTACAATACTAACAACCAGGATGGATTAGCCAGATATTATTTTCATTAACTATGTAATGAAGCAAATTATTTGAATTTAATTGTCGCACGTAAGAAAACTTAACTACTTAAACATTCATTTTTGTAGATAAACTTAAAGGAAAAAAAAGTATGGAAATGTATTTCACACCCAAGGCACCTACGTAGCAGACCTATTAATAACACACACTGTTGATGTGTCAATTAATTTATTTCACTAATTTTGATTCCAAACCTACTCCCATCACTTTACTCCTTGATTCTTTTCTTTGTTTTCAAGTCCATTCAGAATAGCTTAACATAACTTACATAATAAATGTTTCATAAATGTGCAAATTTTAGAATAAACGAGATTACCGCGTAAATACCTTCTAAGCACAAAAAAATTTAAAGAAAAAAAAAGTGTGTAAACAAAGAATAATTATTGGTACTTAAAAATTTTTATTACCTAATTCTGATTCACGATGGAAAATTGGTGGTGTCAAAAGCATTACCCACCACTATTAAAAACCTTATTATTAAGAGTCATATAAAATTTAAAAAATATATCTCAATGTTGTATTTTTCTTTTCAGATCCTGACTGCTTTGTTGATCGTAGTGTCTATAGCAGACTTGGGATTCGCCATCTCCCTCAAAAATAAAGGCTACCTATTGTATGCAGTTGATTACTACACTCCAGGCATAAAACTAGTTGCATTAGTAAGTAAATGTCAACCAATGGCTTTAATAGCCAAACATAACATTTAATATGCTGTTCTTCAATAACATGCCTGGTTGTGCAACATCTACTCTCAACCACACAAAATACTATTCAATTAGTTATTTACCAGGCACTGTGATGATAACCATAGCACAGTGTAAAAACAACAACAGTTTCTGTTCTGCTAACAACAGCGAAACCCTGGAAGCTTCAATATGACGATTTGTGTAGTTGCTCAAAGAAATGCAACTCAGTTTCCAAAGTTAATTTTCATGAAGTTGCTTGTGTGCGTGCATGTGTGTGTGTCTGTGTGTGAGAGAGAGAGAGAGAGAGAGAGAGAGAGAGAGAGAGAGAGNAGGCAGTGAGTAAAGAAATTTGGGCTGCTCTTAACATCGAGTTCTTGAGAGCTGATGAGGGTGAGGCGAGGTGAGTATGGACCAGTGCCGGATTGAAGGAGTGGGGGAAACAGGAGATCCCCAAGAAAACCCACCTACCAGCGGCATTGTCCAGCATGATTCCCACATGCAAAAATCTGGGAGAGACTCTGCTGGGAACCGAACCTGGTTTGTCAAGGGGGGAGAGTGAGACACACAGACACACTAACACAGACAGACGCACACACACAAACTCTCTCTTTCTCTCTCTCTCTCTGCAAAAGTTGCAAAATTCACACGGTGCAATGTCTAAAAGAATATTTTTATGTGACCTGTGTTTCCAAGAATAACTATCCCCTGCATGCACTAACATAATTAAAAATAATTCCATTACTGCCAATCATGGATTTTATATATAGTCCAGTCAATAAAAGAGTTTTAAACCAAAATTTCGGGACTGCAAGAATTGACGTCAGGACTTGGTTTAGACTAGTTAGGAGGTAAACATACTAAATGTCCTGGGACCCATAACCAAGAGATGGGAAGAGGGGGGCAAAGAAGGTCCTGTTTTTAGGTTTTTCGCTTACAGCTCGGAAACGGTCAGCCGTAGCGTCAAAAGTACTTTATACAAAATCAAAGAAAATTAAATTTTCTATTATATATATATATATATATATACACATGTTAATTTTTTATATATATATATATATATATATGTGTATATATATATATACACACATGTTAATTTTTTTCGTATCTGTTATAATTTAGGAGATATTTGCTTGCCAAAATCGCCACTTTACAAAAAAACAATTTTTTATTCACGTTTTTCATAAACTTTGTTGTTTATCTTCTTTGCCGTTCATTTGAAAAGAAACCTTTTCAGAGAAGAAGTTGTAGAGCATTAAATTTCCCATAGTACGAGTATATTATTCAATACTTTGTCTTCAACTGACCACAAGCAATTAGAAAATTTTGTGCAAAATCTGAGATATACGACATGAAAGCATATATTGCACCATAATACCTTGGGAAAAGGTATTTATACAATAAAAACCACCATTTATTGAAACTGAATAATTATAATAAAAAATTAAATACAATCAAAATGTAATAAAAAATTAAATTTAAAAAATTAGAAAATGACTATAATAGTACAAGTAATAATTATGATTAAGAATAACATCAATAATGGGGAAATTAGAGCAATCTGCTTCTTCTGGAGCGGGAAGGTCCAGGTTGGGGCTCTTACTCCTCGTCTTTATCCTCGATAATTTCTTCCATATTATCATTTGATTCTTCAACAAGTGTGGGAGGAAGTTGAAATGCTTCATCATCTTCATCCTCGTTTTCTAATAGGAGTACGCCGTTTGACTAATTACCATGGCAGTTGTGGCAAATGGGAGAGCATTTCAGGAATGCTTTCCTGCACCCACATTTACCACTGCTTGAGTCCTTAGTGCACCGGCAAAAAATCATTTTTAAAATATCGTCTGGTGCGACAGGATCTTCAGTTTGCACAGGAGCGAGATGATTGCCTGGCGTACGTGCCCACCCCCACAGTTCAGGAGATAGCTCGTTCCCTAAACACTGCTGTACTTGATGGTAGGTTTGGTATGAATGCTGCTTATCTGCCCCCTCGGTCAGTGGGAGTGATGAGATGTCAGGTTTTATATTGAATACTGACTTCAAAAATGCTTGATAGCGGTAAAGGTTCAGGGATGTTTCCTTAGCGGTCGCACCATATCATCTCAAGAGACATTTCTTCCCCTCTTTCTCAACCTGAGCGTGTGTTGAATTAGAATTTACAAACACTTAAGCGGCTTTGGGAATGTCACGATTCTTTTGGTATAACTTAATAAAACTAACCTTGCTCTTTCTGAATGCTGCTGAGGTTGTATCGCATCCTGTAAATGCGTGTAGGAACAGAATGTCCTTTACCCCTAATTGTTCCATATCTTTTGTGGAATATATATAGGTCTGGATTTTTCCACGGCCCAGTTTTATTAATAAGATGCCTCGGTCAGGTGGAGTCTTTGCCATTAGGAGAACTACTACATCAACAGTTTCTCCAATGACAGCAACAGTTGATTTTTCTGATGGTTTGGATTTGTCGATGACTGTCGTAACAATTAACAAGCTAGCATCTCCTGGAGCTTGTCGGCTCTTAATTCCACTTTAGTTGAGTTGTGATTGGAGTAGGGTAATCAGCTTGCTTGCTTATTGGAGAGGAAGTGATCTTGTTTGACGGTTATTCCAGTGTTTAAATTAAAGTTTATATCTACTGACTTCTTCATCCGATAGCATTGCTCCTGTTCAGCTGCCTTCGTGCTGTTGTGTGAGTTGGTGTAGCCATCAAATACAACGCAGCAGCTCTTCCCAGGATAGTGGCTTTTGATATATTTGATATAGGCCTCACAAATAGTGGACACTATGCATGCTCTTGGCCAGATTACTTTATGCATAAGAAATCCCCCATCAACTACAATGTCAAAGTTTAATGGGCTCCAATCCTTTTTGGTGGTATGAAAAAGGGTGTACATAGCTGATTTCTTTGTCTCCCTCATTCCACATTCATTGAATAAGGCTAACGGGAATGGGGCCAACTCGTATTCCAAATACATACTCAAGTCATTGTCCGTTTTTTTACTGACGAAGATTCTTTGGAAAAGCAGGAAAGGGTGTATCGCAACTGTGTCGTTTTGGATCTTGATTGATGATGTGACGAATGACAGAGGGAGCTACCGATCTTTTCTTGATAGCGTAATGCCCAAAAATGGAGTACCTTCTATTTTCAGCATCGCCTGCTTTCCGATTGAGACAGCTTCATAGCAGTTTATGACTGTACAGTCTCCCACAACTCCTGTAGCTATCGGCATGATTTTATTCACTATAGGAAAAAGGGGATGATTTTCAAACCCTGCTGCTAATTTATTAACGTCGGCGGTGTTTCTAGAAATACAAGTCATACTAAACTCGACATGATGCTCAGATGAGAAGAAGAGAATGCCACAGAACTCTTCCAGTGATGCACAAATGTCATGTGTTGCACTCATACTCACAATCCACTTGCCGATCACACTATCTGAAATGCCTCATCCACACGTTAGGTCAGTATTGGTTTTGAAGGATCTCATTGGTTTGGTTTCAATGGTCATGTCTGACCACACTCCCGACCAATAGCGATCCGAACCTCGCATTGTGAAGCAACCACATTTAGTAAATTTTTGATATCATCTGCAGTCATTTTGGATGACATTTTGCACATAATAAATAGTTTTGTATTATTTTATATTCAATAAAAGTCGTTTATAAAAGGCTCAGATAAAATTAATTTAAAAACTTTTAAATAAAAACTTTGTAATTGTTTTCTAAGAATCTTTAAATGAAAATTTTAATTAGTTTGAAAAATATTCTTACGACAACGTTAAATTTGAATTAAATGTATAAGTTGAATAATATTTCAGAATTTCGATCTTTCTATTTTCTAATAGTATATGGTCTTTAATTATGAGTATACCTGTCATTGAAAACTACTATTTTATACCATCTCGTACCTGCCCTTACTTTTTTGGTTTTGCGTCATAATTCTCGGAATTTGCACAAAGTTTTCAAATTGCTTTAACTTTTGGGTCAGTTGAAGATAAAATACTGAATAATATACTCAGTTTACAATAAATTTAATTTTCTACAACTTCTTTTCCGAGAACTTATCTTCTAAAATGAACGGCAAAGGAGATAAAAGGGAAAATTTATGCAAAAACATGAGGCAAACATTTTAAAAAATAAAATTGACAATTGTGACGAGCATATATCTCCTAATCTATAAAAGATACAAAAAATGAATAGGAACATTCTTGTAGAAAATTTAATGTTCTTTGGTTTTTTATCAAGTGGTTTTGACGCTACAACTGACCGTTTTTGAGATATAGGCGAAAAACGGGACCTTATTCGCCTCCTCACCCCTCCCGCCATGCCAAGGTCATAGGTTCCAGGACTTTTAGTATGTTTGCCTTCTAACTAGCCCAAACAAAGTCCTGAAGTCAATTATAGCCATCCTGACATTTCTGTCTACACCACCCTTTTGAACATTCATTGACTGGATTAATAGGATAGTAATGCTGAGTGAATACAAATTTGAATGATGGATTTCTGTTACAGGTTACCCATAAAAAAGTAATTTAAAAAACATTTGGTAATTTGTGTTAAGTGATTTTTAAGGGCAGTGTAAGTTTTGTAGGTAGATCTACGTCACTAGTTCAATGAAAATAATTCAGAAAGTATTTTAGATTGAAAACAAGAGTTTCTGAATAATGTATAAGTGAATGAAGACCCGAAAGCACTGCAAAAACTGTTGCTATCGTCAAATTGTTCATGTTAGTAATTGCGATTGCTATCTTTAAGTTGTTTTCATTGCATGGGCACATAAGTAAATTTCTAATGATAAGCTGTTAATAATTATCATTTCAAAATTAGTGATACACATTGCCTTTTGTCATGACCATGAATCCCATCATATTGAAAATTTGTTATTTCACTTCAAAATAAAATAATGCAAACCTGGCATGATAGTTACAGTGATCAGTTACAGTTACAGCTGATGCCTTGGTCATCACCTTTTGAAAAGTAAAACTAAGAAACTCTAATGTGATCCAATGTTTCTCTTTTAACAGGTCTTATGTGCCTTCCTGCAGTATTATAACAAGAAACAAGGACAGAGGACATCTGGTGTTTTATTTATCTTTTGGTTCTTCATGGCATTGTGTGGCGTTGTACAGTTCCGATATGAGTTAAGGAAGTTGCAGTTTGACGTAAGTCCAAGTCAGATCAACAGTTCTTTGTTGGTAAACTGTTGCTTTCGTGCTTATTCAGCTATTGTATAACTGTTTTAAAAGTATCTAAATATGAAGTTATAATTTTAATATACAGGAACATTGATTATTGTTCCATGTTGCATAACTCTGTCAATACTTACTTTAGAAATCTGTGAACCACACATACCGTTGCTCTAGTAACTAGTTAAATGAAGAGAACAAAAGTGCCATGCACTATACAGTTACTCAGAGATGTTTTACATAACTTTAAAAATAGTTTATACCAAATACACCCTTAAATTCATTAAAGGTAACATTACTTAATCATATTTTGAGTGAAATGTCAATTACAAACATAAATTTTCCCAATGTTCAACTAACAAATGTAATTTTTTTTTTCCTTCCCATTTTAGGAACCTCCAGATCCATACTATCCAGTTGTCAGCTACATTATGTTCTATGTGGTTACTTTGGTAATATTTTTCCTCAGCTTCTTTATGGATGCTGTACCAAAGGAGTGTGAATATAATGGTCTCGAGGTAAGGAAAACAAAATGCTAACCGTGGCTTTTAAGCAACAAATACACCGTCAATTATATACAAGTTTAGGAAAGGGAAACTATAATACTATCAGTTAAAATTCTTTCACTCAAGAATTTATTTAAGTAGACTTATGTAAAAGGAAATTACTTCTGTAACTCAGAAATTCCTAGAAAATGAATGCAGTATTTGCCTTACATCGTAATTATGGTACCCAATACAAAGCAAACTCATCAATTACGTTGAAACCACGCAAATATTTACACATATTTGAACTGAAATCATGCAAGCTGTAATAATCATATGCTCATTTAAATGATATGTATGCGCAGAGTTATATTTATTCTGATAAACACATTAATTCAACTTCTTAATACTCTGTGCTTGCTTCTTTTTGTTTAATCATTGTCAAAATAACCATAATAAACTATGAATTTATAGTAAGCAGCATGTGTGTGAATACCTGCTTCATTTTGTCTTGACTGTTTCTTTCTCCAACTGGTTTGCACTGTCACTTAACTAAGCTACCTCTGTACCAACACTATTTTTCAGTAAGTTATACATATTTTATTTTCTATTATGTGACAAAATTATTCCTTTTGAGAATTTTGAAACTACAGTATCACTTTCCAATCTAAATTACATTATTGTCATGAAAATCTTACTTTAAGACCGTTATTCTGGGCCCCACAGTAATTATTCCTGTGCTGCAATAACACAAACTAAGAAATAAAGTATGCACTGTCAACCATATATTTTTTTTATTTGTCACTAAAACTAACACACTAAAAAAAATTTACTATTCCTAAATAATTTACTGTAGCATCAAATGTAAAAATAATAAATTACTATAAGACTACTATACTACCTATAAAAACTAGCCTCTAAAAATAATTTCTTACCCATTTCAGTTTTCAAGACCATATGGACCTTGTTGAGTTTCCTCAAACATTAGACTGAGAAATTATAACTCCCAACTTATGATTTTTACAGTTCCATTTACAACACACAGCCCACATGTCAAAACACCACCACCTGTTCATACTTCTGTGCTGAACTTTTGCTCAAATTTACAAACATTTAATAGAGATTAGCTATTGAAAATTGGAAATTACATACTTTGGTGCTATACAGCCTCACATGTTGAAGCAGAAGCTACTACTGGGGCTTACCTGTGCTGAAGCTTAACTCATGTTACTCTTTAAAGGACTTACGCACCTGTTCATATAGCCAGAAAGGCCAATTAGTCCAAACATCAAGTATGGTCTGAAAAAATCCAAAATAGCTAAATATTGTTTGTGTGTATGGAAAGAAAACAAATTGTAATTACAAAAAGAGAGCTCATATTCCCAGAAAGCAGACCCACATCAAGCTCAAGTAATTTACGTCATATAATGAGAGAGAGGACAATGGAGCGAACAGTGATCAAGTCGTATTGGTAGTTTATTAGGACTAAGCAAAGCTATTGGAATTGTACGTTTGCATAAGTTGTATAGTAAGAAGTAAATAAAGATGTGAAATACAACAGTGTGGCGACGAGTAGTGAAACAATCCATGTGCGTGTACATGGAGAGAGTTCAGTGGAAAGATAAAACGAAAAATCACAGTTGATTCCACAATATGACGGAGGGTACTAAGTCCTTACCTGCCGGAATTCTTCCACAATTTAATCTGAAAGAAGATGATTGGAGATAAGGTGTGAAAGGCTCAATCAGTATTTTGTAGCCCACGATGTGGCTGAAGTGAAAAGAGTGACATTAACACTACTGGACAATGATGCATATACATTGCTAAGGGATTTGTGTACACAGAAACGACCACTGGACTTAACGCTAAAAGATATTATGCAGCTCTTATTAGAACACTTGAAGCCAAAGATGTCAGAAGTAATGGAACGGTATAAGTTTAAGAAGTGGAAGCAGCTACCAGGAGAATCAGTTGTTGTATATGTAGCTAGTTTAAAATTATTGTCACTGAATTGCAAATTTTCGAACATGGATGAGAATATCAGAGATCAGTTAGCATGTAGATTATGGGATACCGAACTTCAGAGCCATCTTTGAGTGAACCAAAACTAACTTACGAAAATGAAATTGAGCTGCTACAGCATTCAAAACATCTGTCCGTGAAGTATCAGAAATGAATAATAGTGGTGAAACCAGTAACTGATTTAACATAAATTATTAAAGTGTTCATAGGAACTTCAAACAAGTGACTCCACAATCCAAGGTGAGAGCTGAGGAAGTTTCAACAAAACCAAACAGGTCATGCTTTGTTTGTGGCAAATTGAATCACAGGGCCAACAATTGTAGGTTGAAGACCTATAAACTATAATTGTAGTAAATGTGGGAAGAGAGGACATTTGCAGGCAGTCTGCAAGATGAGGTCCGAAGGTAATGAAGGCGAAGAAATACATAACCTTGCAGCTGAACCAGGAAAGTATTACCAACTACATCTCACAGTAGAAGAAAGTGCTGCAAAAATGGACAAAAATTGCAGGTTAGGAGTACTGCAGGTAAACAGAATGAATATTTACGTAATGTACAGGATTGTGCATTTACTTTTGTAGGAAGGCATGATGACTTCAAATATTTATTTGATGTGCAAGACAGCATAATAGGAACTGTTGAGACGGATATTAGGATAGATGAATTTGAAATTGACGTGCAGTTTGATGGGCAGGTCGTAAGGTTTGAATTAGACAGTGGATCAAGTGTTTCAGCAATAAGCGAGGAAATGTATGTACAAAAATTTAATGAGAAGAAGTTGCTACCATCAGAGAAGAACTTCAGAAGTTTTACTGGAGATACTATGGAATGTGTTGGTATAACTGAAGTTATTGTAAATGTTAATGGCAAAGGTAGAGAATTATTGTTGCATGTTATAAAAGACGGTGGACCCAAACTATTGTTTGGTAGAATTTGGATGAGGGAATTTGGACTGACGATACATTGCATGATCTCTGAAAAAACCTTAGTTACATGTTAAACTGCTAAGTACCCTGAGGTGTTTACAGATAAATTAGGGTTGTATAACAAACGTGACATTACCTTAGAACTAAAGGAAGATGCTAAGCCATTATACCATCAGCCATATTCAATATCCTATGCTATTAAAGATAATGTTGATAAGGAAATAGATCGTTTGGTGAACAGGGGGGTGTTGAAAACACCTGTTGTTCCAATTGTGAAGGATGATAAAACAATAACAATTGCAGGGAAATTTAAAATTACTGTGTAAACCTATGTTTAAAGGTTGACAGGTATCCAGTGCCTAAGGTGGAAGATTTATTAATTACCTTGAGTGGTGCAAAAAAATTTGTGAAGCTTGATTTGTCCAGAGCCTACAATAAAATCAAACTTAGTGAGAATAGTAAATACTTGCTGACCATTTCAACACACAAGGATGTTTATGAATATCAAAGATTGGTATATGGCACGGCATCAGGACCTGCATGGTTCCAAAGAGAAATGGAGAAAATGTTACAGGGCTTGCAAGGTACCATTGTATTTATAGATAATATTTTAATAAGTGGGGAAACAACAGATGTAGTTCTGGAAAGAACTAAACAAGTTTTAGACGGACTGTGAGAATGTGGCTTAACAGTACAGTTGCACAAATGCAAATTTCTGACCCTTGAGGTACAATTTATAAGTTACATAGTTGATAAAGATGGCTTTCACATGGATCCAGGTAAAATTGAAGCAATTGTAGATGCACCACAACCAGAGGATGTAGAACAGTTACAGGCCTTTCTAGGATCAGTGAATCATTATTCAAAATTTGTACTCAACATGTCTGAAACTTTAAGGCCTTCTAAGAAAGAATGTGAAATGAGCATGGTCAGACGCATATGACAAGGCCTTTAACAAAATAAAGGAAATATTTACATTTACATATTTATATTTACATATGTTATGGTCCATACCGTATAAGAAGGCCACTTTCTGACAGTCAGTGAGTGGCAACTTGACTTATACGAAACAAACAAAGCGCCATTTACAAAATCCTGTATCAGCTGATGCACGAACGAACAAAAGTTAAAATTACGTTGGCTATTCTGAGTGCACTGCCGATGCGCATCAGAAAAGCAGAAAATACGCGTATAAGAAAGAGTTCGTAGATTAATCAATACATTTTATTTTACGAGGTCACAAAACAATGGTTGTTAGTGTTAAAAACTAAACTTCGTGATAATGTAGTTATGTTTAGGTGATCAAAATGAAATGTACAATAGAACGATACGACGTGGAAAAGTTTTCTGAAGTTGTGCTAACTTCAGAAAGCTTTTTCACGTCGTATCATCCATTTCAAACCTTGCTTTCAACACGTCCATGATATTAATTCCAAAAGCATACAGAAATATTGCATAATATTTTTTAATAATTATTTCTAATAATTTGACAAAACTACACGAATTTTAAATATATTTCCAGCCCGTAACAGCGTATCGTCAAAGTTGATAATTCTTATATCTCTTGACCATAAAGAGAGTTACTCAAAACTTCGTCGTGACGTGCTGCGCGCTATCTATCGGATATTCTGCGAGCTATTACCTGCCAGAAATGAATCTCTTTCCTGCGTGATATATGACGAATTTACAAGCATATGCCAATAGTTATATTTTTCCACGAGCTCTGCATAATTTTTAAAGTAACATATATTTCATATACAACGATTTGGAGTACAAGTCACTTATATTCGGCCGGTAATCGTTCGTCTACGTAAATTATATGCCATATTGTTCTCTAGAAACCCATCTCCTTGATTCCGTAGACATGCGTGAATAGTTTTTAAGCAATTCTAACGTTATTCCACGTCACATATTTCCAACTCGAATATATTAGCTATAACGTCCAAAGTGTAATAATAGATACAACAGACCGTCTCGCCAATTTTAACCCAAATTCACTATCTCGGACAAATTAAAAAAGAGTTATCAAATATCTAACATTTTATATTTTTACTTTTATAACCTACTTATATTTTTACACAGATGTCAGTCTTAAAATATCTTAAAATTTGTTTAGCATTACAGTAACATGAGAAGTGAATTAGCTGACAGCGTGTTGATAAAAAATACAGCCCCGACGTGACGGACCAGCTGATGGCGGAAGGATACGTAGTCAGATGTAAACAGTGGCGCTACTTTCGNCCTTCGTCGAGCTGTCAAAAAGTGGCCTTCTTATATGGTACAGAATATAGCACAACATGATCCAGAATTGGAAATAATCCTAATATGTGATGCAAGTAGCTATGGTTTAGGGGCACAGATTAGTCAAGTAAGTAAAGATGGGAAGGAAAGGTCTCTAGGTTATGCTTCCAGGTTGTTGACCACAGCGGTAAGGAGTTACTCCCAGGAGAAGGAAGCACTAGCCATTATATTTGGAGTTCAGAAATATTACCAGTATTTGTATGGGAGAGGTTTTTATTAGTAACAGACAACAAACTGCTCACAACAATTTCTAAAAAAGGAATTCCAGTAATGGCGGCTAGTAGACTCCAGCATTGGGCTGTATTTACGTCAGGGTTTATGCATACAATAAGACAGTACCGTCTAAATAAAATAGGGCAGATGGGTTATCTAGACTTCCACTTTGTAAAGTGTCTTAGAGTCAAATAGAAGCGGATGATTCTTTGTACATAAAATACATTGAAAAGGAGGTGCTAGCTGTTACCATTCATGATGTTGCTAAGGAATCTAGGAACGATATGGTAATCAAACAAGTGATACAATTTGTTTTGAATGGTTGGCAAGAAATAAACCTGCCTGAAATTTTCAAACCCTATCATGCCAAAAGGCATGAATTAATAATAAGTGTGTAATGTGGGGTCATAGGTTGGTGATTCCCAACAAACTGCATAGTATGTTATTGGCAGATTTGAATATGAGGCATATGGGAATTATAAAGACGAAAAGCTTGGCGCCTTATTTTTGATGGCCGTCACTTGATCGCAAAATTGAACAAACTATTAGAAACTGTAATGCGTGTAGACAGTACCAAGCAAACCCTCCAAAAGCAGAATTGAGTCCCTGGGCTCGGCCACCAGGACCCAATCAACATCTGGATGCTGATTTTTATGGCCCAGTACATGGAAAAATGTTTTGGTAATAATGGATGCTTGTTCAAAATGGACTTATTCGAACTGGGTAAAATTACAGCAGCCAAGACAGTGGTGGCATTCAGGCCGTATTTTACTACATGGGGATTGCCTACGTTACTTGTAATTGATAACAGGTCTAGCTTTGTGTCTGCAGAATTCCAGAAATTCCTTAAAAATAATGTGGTTAAGCACATCACAACAGTAGTGTACATGCCACAGTCAAATGGTGCTGAAAAAACAGTGTTAAAACATTTAAAGCTAGTTTTAAGAAACAAATGTTGAATGGTAGAAGTTCAACACAAGCATTGAAGTCCTTTTTATTTATATATCGGGTTACAACTCATGTTACAACTGGTTCCTCTCCTGCCAAACTTCAGTTGGGGCATAAGCTATGTACACGGTTTGACTGGTTAACTGCAGTACGAGAGGACCATATAGAGAGGAAACAATCATTGCTGTGTGAAAGTTCTTCAGGCTGTCAAATAAATAAATAAATATGTTGTTGGCCAACAAGTGTACCTTAAATATTTTACAGCCAGGGGCATAACATGGATTCCTGCGACAACTACAAAACTGTTGGGAAATGTCATGTTCTAAGTGACAACCAACGACAATAGGGTGTTGAAAATACATGTAAATCAAATTGTTAATGCACACACCCAGCCACCCAATACTACAAAGCAAAACCTCACTGTCATCCCTATGATTAACAATCATGAAAATTAAGATAGGGACGCTTATGTGAGTACTTTTATAGTAGGGAATAATAGCCATGCGAGTGAGGACACTGGCAATGCAGAGTCAAGACTGGAGGAGGGTGATGAAGTAAGGATGCACTTAGGTTACGCGAGGGAGAAGAGGATTGAGACTGGGGAATTAAGTGTGAGTGAAAGGGAAGAGGAGTTTAGAGGATTCGAAAATATGAAACCTTGAGATTCAGGTGTTGCCGAAAGGAGTGTAACTGTTAGCAGGTCTGGCAGGAATATCAAACCTTGGAAGGTACTGGATTTGTAAACAAATGGTACATAGTAATAGTGTAACATGTGTAGAGTGAAGTTACATTGTATGTATTAAAAAGGTGCTGGAATTGTGAACTAATTGTATATAATAAGAGTGTGACATGTGTTACAGTAAGAACAAACTAGGTATTAAATTGAAGACGTGTAGTGACAAACCGTGGGTTATTAATTAATGTAAATGGTAAAATAACTGAGGGGGAAGAGTGTGGTATATCTAACAGGTTGAGGTTGGTAGGAATGGACAGGAGTGAGAGAGAGGACAATGGAGCCAAGAGTGAGCAAGTCGTGCTGGTGGTTTATTAGGACTAAGAAAAGCTATTCTAATTGTGCGTATGCGTGTGTTTTATAGTAAGAAGTAGATAAAGATGTGAAATACAACATATAACTACAGCAATACTAAATTTAAAATAAAAGTTTGATAAGAAAAGAATTAACCGTGACTACGGCAGTTAAGTTAGATGTACCACACTTTGTGATGAGCATAGTGGTACTGGACAGAGAAACTACACGATGTTGTGGTGAGTGTGGGGCAGGGGGTGTTTGCACACATGCTACTCCATGTAGCACAGTGCACTCCACCCACAAACACCAGTTCAGCCAAGCTGATGTTTATGTACCACTTGTTTCATGTGCACATACAGCATTTCTTGATGCAGAAATGCATCACATCCAGCAACAAAACTATTTTTTATTGTTTTTTAAATTTTATTACTTTACTACCCCTTATCAGCTGCAGGTGCCATAGTTGTTTACAAATATGCTACCAAACCCCAAAAATGTTGCAGGTCATGTGAAAAATAATATTGTAGGTGCAGAAACAAAGCCTTTTGCATCAGGTGAAGTAGGCAGTGGTAATGTTACAATTTTACAAAATAAATTTATTGCTGGTAAGGTAGCAAGAAGAAATAGTACACAGAAAAAAAATCAGAAATGAAACAATTTAATTTGAAAGGAAAAATAAATTAAAGACATTCCGTTGTTCATATCGCATACTTCTTATTGATTTGTACAAGGGCTATACTTTCTATTTATCAGCTTAAGCATTTACTATTTTTATTAATCATAAATTAATTTAGCATTTCAAATACTACTACCAATAACATGATTTTTTTTTATTTTAGAAACCATGTCCAGAGATTAATAAGTCATTCCCAGTAAGAATGTTTTTCCTCTGGTTTGATAATTATGTGTGGAATAGCTTCCGATCTCCAATCAAGGAGGATCAGTTGTGGGATTTGAAACCAGAAGAATCCAGCAGATTTATAGCACCATCCTTTGAAAGGCACTGGAATAAAGTAACTGGAAGAAACTCACAGTAAGTAAAACCTCAATGTTAATGGAATAAAGACTGATACAAAACTTCCTACTATTCACCTCAGACACCTGAGATTGAAAATATTTTCATACTATAAAAGTAGAATACAATTTTTTAACTTTCAAATTATTAGTTCAGAAATATCAGTAGATCATAACTAGAATGGAGAGGAGATATTACACTTCCAGTACTGCTTTTAGCCTGAAACCCACAATTCTTTTGATACTTGATACTTCAAATAAAAATATAATATTTGCATAATGCATTAAAATTTTATACATGGGTACACAGTTCTATTATTTGGGTCTACACGTAAAAGTAAAAATGAGTGCTTCCAAAGAATTTGTTTATGGCAGCATTAACGGAATATTACTGTAATTTAAAATTTACAAATACAGTTGACATTTGCTTAAAGTTGTTTGATTCTAACAATATGTACAGTTATCTATTACCTACAATAACCTCTACAAAAGAAGCAAGTGGTGTTAACATCAAAGAAACATATTGACAAGATTATTTTGACACTTAATACTTTCAATAGACTACCATGGTATAATGTATTCACGNATCAAAGAAACATATTGACAAGATTATTTTGACACTTAATACTTTCAATAGACTACCATGGTATAATGTATTCACCCTGCTAAATATCTACTTTCAGGGAGCCGATTATGTATCCTTCCGCAGTATGTAAACAAAACATTGCCATGTGACACCTGTCAAACGTTTTGTAAACAGTGCCATGTGGGAACTGTCAAATATTTTGTAAACAAACAGTGCCTTGTGGGAACTGTCAAATATTTTATTAACAGTGTCCATGTGGGAACTACCAAAATTTATTTTTGAAGAGAAACAATGCCATGTAATCTCAACTGTCATATACTTTAATAAAATTCTCTAAATGTCTAAAAAATGCTAATCAATTTAGCAAAATGTTGTAATACATACAAAAAGGTAGATTGAAGTATATATCGTAACTGTTAATTATATAATTTACTTAAACTTTACTTATTGTATTAAGATTTATTTACATATTTGCTGTAAGGAAAAAGTTAAATTTTACATAATAAACTTTTGGAAGTAGCACTCAGGTTAAAGATTTCACTGTGATAAATGGTACCGTATTTTATCGCATATAAGTGGCACATTTTATTTAAAAAAAAATTTATTGAAAACTTGGGGTGCGACTTATAAGTGAGAAAAATTCCTCCAGCCCCGCACTAACGTTTCATTTACTACGAATTCACGGCCCGCGGCTCGATTTCCAAACTCTTCAGCGAACAAAATCACTTTCATTTTGAAACCTGCGGTGTAGGTACATCTCTGTTCCATCAAGAACTGTCGCGCTTCTTCACTGCAACATAAAAACAACACTATGCGGCGGAAAGACGAGTCACGGCTAACATTTGGCACTGAAGAACCAACGCTAATGTGCTGCCATCTCTTGGTCTCCACAAAAAGCTTTCGAAAATAATCGATTATCAGTTGGCGGCGACCAAAATTCGATTCCTTTGCATTCTTTGCGAAGGGAATAACGTAACGGAAATATTCAAATGCCTTTCTATATTTTGCACGTTTATTTGATAAACTGCAGAAATAACAACGCTAATACTAAAATTACATCTTAACCTAGAATTATCTTGTAAGTAGAAAGAATGTGTTACGTTAGTTTTATAACCACAATTCAGCGTCTCCAATATGGCGTGGTTATACTTCTGAAAAAAACGTGCCCAAACGAACAAGATGGAGTGTACGAGTCCGCTGGACAACAACTGAAATTTATTTAATTTCAATTAATAACGGTGAAATCTTTACCCATGAGTGCTACGTAAAAATGTAAATATATAGTTTAGCAATATTAACTTTACAATTACGGCATTAAATTTATACATATTAATATTTAACCTACGAACTATTTCTTTTCAGCTATAACCAACATGTCCCTTCAAAATCCGTTGTTAATTCTTACGGACTTTTAACAAATTATTAAAATTTATTGAAAAAATATACTTAAAACTTAAAACAACCAATTTATATAGTGCTTCAGTGCTAAAAGCAAGACAAAACCTTTTTCCATATACCATTTTTTTATAACCAATTGAACATGTAACTCCTAGGGTGATTTTTCAAAGGTTCTTTTCAAAAGTATCGAAGATACCGTGAATCGATTATATCAAGGTATAATAAAGTTAAAATGAGAAAATAATTTTTGCGCAGCTTTGTGGGAGGGAAGGTAGGGGAGGCAGTGTAGGGAAGGGTTATCCCAAGCGCCTGTCACTGGAGAGAGAAAAACCACGTGACACTGCTGGTGCTGTACACACCAAACTGATAACATCACTCTCTACTACTGCGCTGTTAAATAACGCGTGGAGCAGCTGCCGTCTGACCGCTCTCGGCCACCACCGCTACTGAACTAGACAACCCCAACCCTTCGTGCAATGGCAATGGACTCTCCCGACTCGCCTGATGTATTTTTGTCTTCTGCGCTGTATCTTCTCAATTGAATTTCACTATATCTAAGTTTAAACATCCCATCTCAAGTCATAAATGAACAGGGAGATCAATCTTCTTTATATAAGTAAACTTGAATGTTGTTGAATATGTACTGTGAGGTAGCCTTATATGATACAAATGTATTTAATTAATAATTCATACAGTATTTAGACGATACTAAATTTTTTTTCTATGTTGTATTTTACCATCATTCACAATAATGGCATTAATGAAAAATTATAATAAACTTTATTTGAACTACATAAAAATTTTTTTCAACTGCATAAAATAGTATTAAAAGTTAAGATTTTGTAGTATGTGTAAACCTTTTAGGTGTATTTTATAGTAAAATATTAACTTTTCATCTCAAAGAAATGTGAAACTGTGTACAAATTGCAAATTTGTAATTGTTGACTTACTTAAATCAGTGGAGGATTTACACATTTGCCGCCAGTAGGCTATTCAAATTTTGCCGCCCCTACCGACCTCTACAATTGGATACCCTAGTTCACAATTATATTAATTACGATTTATTTGTCAATGAAATTGTAACTTTATGATTTGTGCACTATCGTCCTAATTACACCACCTTTTTTCCTGTAATTAGTTTGATTGTGAACTGGGGGATCGATGTGTGAGTTTCTAGATTATTTTTACAGCCCAAAGATTTAGTTAAGATTGCACAAGAAATAGTTTTTGGGTATATTTCTGAGCTAATAAAAGCTCAATCATGTACTACTAATAAGGCGGGGTAAGGTATGCCTCAATACTACTTACGCAATAATGTACATTCGGTAAACGTAATTAAATCATTTTTATTGCGCTTACTAACAGTTTGAAAACAATATTTTCAATTATCTGGTAACAATCCGGCTGATGATGTCTGTGAAATTCAATTAATTAAATTATGAAATTTTACAATATCTTTTTGCGCGATATTCTATTAGCAAAATCATCAATTATATCGTCGTATGAAATCTTGTTCATTAGTTCTGACCCTATGCACAAAAGAGCTAAGGCGTTTAGCTTTTCTTAGCGTAAGGTAGATCTTACATAATTTTTCACCCGTTTTAAGCAAGAAAAGCTTCTCTCACCCGAACAATTTGTCGCTGGTGTACATACAGCTGTGCGAACTGCTATATCCAAGTTTGGATAAACGTTTTGCAAATTCTGTTTTCGCATGAACGAAGATAGACTTTTCAATGATCCAGAATCTGGTTTTACCAAAATTCTTTCAGAAGAAAGGTGGCATTGAAAATGTATGCATTCTTGAACTAAGTCAGTCTCTAAATCATTAGGATACATTTCTTCCCAAGAAAAGGACTTTCTCCGTAATGGTTGATGACGACAATTCACTCATTTTGTTCAGAAATGAAAACTTTTCATTGAACCTGTTGTAGGCCTCCTGCCGTTTTACTAATTCGGATACGAGTCTATCAATGAGGACGAGAAATGTGTTAACCCTGAAAGTATCACTCGCAGTCATTCTCATTTCTTCATCGGTTGTTTCATCATAATTTTTTTTCTTTTTCCCATGTCTATTGTATATTGCTTCGACACGCTTAATTTCATCGCCTTTTGTTCGAAATACTTAAAATTTACTCGTTCAGCTACGTAAAGCTTGCAAAGAGATTCGTAAAGATCGGCAACAGTGATCAAATCTACGGTAGAAGCATGAATTCGAACATTCACTTTGTTTATTCTTTCCAAAAAAAAAACATTCCACACAACAACCATTACCGCCGTTTCCAGTTTTTCTAAATTACAAAGTATTCCCGTCTCTTCATTTCAAGGTACAGGCTTTTCGGTACAATCATCCTTGATTGATTCCAAAGTTTTAAAGAATTCGTGCCAACAATCTCTCAAACTTCTACACGTACTCTCTTTGGCGTTTTCCCTTTCCCGATTTCAGTCATTAATTTTTGCCAGCGCTGTGTCGAACTTACAAAAAAAACGTAGATTTCTTGAAGCAACATGAAGAAGCGACAAGCTTCTGTGCAAGATTCAGCAGCCGCAGTTGCCACTAAATTTAAAGAGTGGGCAGAGCAAGGAACGAAAAAAGCAAAAGGTGCTTGGCTTTGAATTTGAGCCTGTAAGCCATTGTACGCACCAGACATGTTCGCAGGATTATCATATGATTGTCCACGATAGTCTTCAATATTTATGCCCAGTGTTTTGAGTTCCGAAATAATGGCAGAAAACATTTCTTCAGCTTTATGTCCCACTGAGGGCAAAAACTTGAGAAATATTTCACACGGTTCGCCTGTTTCCAAAACGTATCTAATGACGAGGGTAAATTGGTCCACGTGTGCTATATCTGGTGTTGAATCGATGATTATCCTTTTTATAAAGCGGGAAGAATAGACGTCTCCAATGTGTTTTAAGACTTTATGACCCATCAAGAGAATAAACTTATCGCAAACGGTCTTTGATAAGTAACTGGTACTTCCAGATCCTTGATTCCCAAATCGTTCAATATGACTGGCTAAAAAAGGATCGAATTCAGCTAACAGTTCCAAAATCATACAATAATTTCCGTTATGCGGATCACCGAACATTTAATTTTTTCCTCTGAAAGCGAGGCCTCTTGAACACAGTCGCTTCACTACGGCAACAACCCTCTTCAGAACGTTTCTCCAATAAGTAATTTCTTCATCAATCTGGACATGCAGTAAATTATCGAGTCGGCCATCAATCTCACTTCTAACTTTCAAACTAAGGATACTAGATTTATGACGCGCAGAGTTTACATGCTGAGCTAATCGGTGTTCTGCATTTTTCCAGTCATTTAATCCTTCGTTCTCAAACTGAGTCGTATTCTCCCATGGACCAAATGCCAAACAGGGCCCGCAATATACAGATCTTTTACTTTCAGAATAAACTAGTCAATTTCGGTCATTCACTTCATTATTTTTCATTTTTCTTTGGAATGGCAAGAAACGACACTAGTCAGCATATATTTTTTCACTTTTAGAGAAGTCACAAGACTTGTTTTGATCGAAGTCGTACTTTGCGATAATCTCCCTTAAGGTATCGTTGATTTCCCATAAAGCTGGATCTTTGTTTAGATTTACTGTTGTTTGCACTTGGTCATTACTTAACGTCTGATTCTGATACGCATCTTCAATTGTTATACTTATTGATGATTCCTCTACCGCCTCTACGTCAGAAACATAAATATTCGTTTTTTCAAAAGTAGATGGTTCAACAGATTACTGTTGTTGTTGGGCCGTAGAGTTCAAAACCGTTTCATCTTTTCCAGATTGTATTGTGTCAGTGCATGTTGTTGAAGTTTCTGGTCTTTCAACACCACTTCCACTTCCACTTTTAAAAAAACTGTGAATTTTTATCGTTTTGCGGATAACTGTTCTTGTTATTTTTTCATTTTTGCCTTCTTTTTATACTCATCTCCACTAAGTCGCTTTCTCTCATCACTCATTCTAACAATTTCTTGGATTCCAAGAACTGAAATAAAAAAGATTACATTGGGAGTTTTATTTCTCGTACATCCTTTGTTCAGACTTCAGACATTGAATAATTACCTAACATAAGTACAAGAAATTTATTTAAGTATGATATAACAAAAAAATCGAAATTTCTTTGCATAGCTTCCGAAACAGCTATTTATCAAGTTAAATTACGCCTTATTAATTCGTTACGGATGATTTATTGTAATATATTATGATTACTTACCTCCTATAAGTTTCTACGCACAGGTGATATTATATGAAATTATTCATACAATCCACGAAACACTTTGAAAAATTACAGCACACAACCAGAAAAAGTAAATACGGGACGGGACTTCCCCGTTTGTATCGCCAGCCGCCGCTCTATACCTATCTCTCTCGAACTCAATGCCACCACGCGGCGTATGCCTACAACAGCACGACCCTACTTCGGCTCCTGCAGTCAATTTGGCCAGACACACTTAGCGCAAATTGTAGAAACATTTATCTAAGTGGTGAAACATATTACATGTTCAATTATTTGTGTGGACCTAATATCATTTAGGTATATAAATATGCATCTTTTTAATTTCTGTAAGACATAAAACAAAATTTGGCCCCAAATTTGCCGCCCNGGTATATAAATATGCATCTTTTTAATTTCTGTAAGACATAAAACAAAATTTGGCCCCAAATTTGCCGCCCCTAAAATCTGCCGCCCTAGGCTCCAGCCTACTCAGCCTGCTGCTAAATCCGCCACTGACTTAAATACTAGCTATTTCTGTCCAAACAAGAAAAGTGAGTAACAAATAAAAAGGACATGAGCTTGTTCACTAGAATCAGTAAAATCTCAAAGCCAGAAAATATTTGTTAGTGACCAACTGCAAAATTTTTTACATTGCAGCTACTCCTACTAATTATTTTCAGAGACTGAATTTCACAGATTTTTATGGTGATTTATTATGATTTGAAATAAATTACACTTACCACAATTTTCAGTGCCTAGCATTATAGTGAATGAAATCTCTTATTCAGTTTTTGAAGAGTAAGCTTTATCACTCAATCTCAATAAAATGTGTTAATCTGCTGTGCACAACTAGGGAACGCCATACCAGGAAAGTCAAAGAAATGGATAAAATGGTTTAACAATTAATAGGCATTAAAATGAACTTACAGGCCCATACTGACATATAACAGTACAAACTGAAAACTTATAACATCCGGATCACAATTTATTGCATATCCTGATTGAAAATTGCCATACATGATGATTCAAAATCAAAAGTAAATATTTTGTGAGGTGAAATCTCAGTGTATCATAGATAATTTTTCATTAGTTCACAAACCACGCAGCACTTTTTAGTGAATTTGCCAAACATTTTTGCCACTGAAAATGCAAATTATCACATAGGTATGTTTGATCACACACCACATTTTGTTTTAAATAATTCACAGATCAGTGGAATTTTTAAAATTAATTTTATGAAATGTAATAATTATAGTGCTCTGAATACACTTAATTTGTGTATAAACACTTCAACACACAGTCGATGTGAATAGTTAACAGCTATCATTGTCAAGTTTTTCACAGGCACAGCTACAATAGCATTAGTGTAAACCCTAAACGTAGCAAAAATAATTATTTTTCTTTTCCCAGAAATGCTGAAGCAAAAGCTAAGTTCTACAAGAATTCTGGCAGAATGGATTTCGTGCAAGCCAAGAAAACTTCAAAGCATCCATCTGTGTTACCATCACTCTGCAAGGCATTTGGTCCCATTTTCCTCTGCTCCTCTGCATTCATGCTGTGCACTGTGGTGGTGACTTTTGCAAATCCCCAAATTCTTGGGTAAGTATTTTCATTACAATTTATTTTAAAAGGTGGACGTTCAATGTAAATAGTTTTAAGTGTATGCATGAATGTAGATAGACTTATATACACATCAGACAGTGAGACTTAAGTATAGGGATGAAATAATTGTGAGCCTAGCTTCCAATGAAAGAAAAAATTCTCAGCATGAAATGTGATAGTGCTATTGCAGTCAACCACCTTATGGTTCTGAATTGTATCATATTCTGTCTTGCTCTTTGTGTGTACTAATAAGTTTCACATAAGTGAAGCACTTTGCCCCTTGCCGGATAGACAGCCTCGCTCCAAAGTAGAACTAATTCATGAAGGTATTCATTCCATTGACTTCACTCCAACTGCCACTTTTGTGGTGGGGATAGTTGATCAAGTGGGCTAAAAAAGTTAGTGGCAACCTTGTCACAGATCATATTCTTTGGACCCTGAGGTATTTATGGTATGTGTAGGTTACATGTTTTCCAGGTGTAAGACAAGTAACGTAAGCTAAGTGTGAGCTACTGAAAATAAAATGTCTGCATTGCCTTGATTTTCCCCACGTCTTTTGGGGTATGCCCGCATTATTGTAAACAAAAACTCCATAAGTTTTACGATTTAGTCAAAGCAGGAATTTCATTAACTGAAATCAGCGGGGCACACTGAGTGACAGATCTGGCACCCTTCTTTTGGTGCCTGTGACTCAGTACAATTTGTTCATTGTTTTCACTTATCTCACATACACTGCATTAAAAAAAATTAAGCATTACCATGCTAATAGTCTTAACAGGCTTGTAAGCCAAAATGATACATTTTGGGAGTAGGCAATACAAAAAAGCATATAATGTAACAAACATACAAGTATCCTTCTACTGTATTTAGGTCAGGGAGAAAATAATTCCTGCAGGGCAAAACAATTCCTCTGTGAGATCCATTAGCCTGAAAAGCTGTCACAAGATTGTAAACAACACCTCTAGTTGGGCTTNCAAAACAATTCCTCTGTGAGATCCATTAGCCTGAAAAGCTGTCACAAGATTGTAAACAACACCTCTAGTTGGGCTTCATGCCGCTAGGGTGCACTAATGTAAATAAACGGACAGTTGAGCATGCAACCTAAAAGAAGGATGTTGTTATTGTGCGTTGCTCTAAACTCAATCATGTATGTCACAAGTTTTATCAGGTTATGGGCCCAGGCGAAGTGTCGCTGTAATCAAGTAAGAGTAGATTCATAAGTAGTACGTGCAGCGCAATCGTGAAAGTGGATCTAAGCTAAACAAAACAAAAAATCTGAGGTTGCAGAGTGCCAGTGTCAAGAACATGGTAGCCGGTACTTTTACACCCTACCTGCACCTAACCGATACAAATTTTAAAAATTACAAGTTTCGTGTTTTGTCACTTTAGAACGAAAAAGAGGTGAGATAGGTTGTAGATGCAGGAGTGAAAATAAAAAAATTGATGGGTGATGATTTGGAGAAGGCAAACACTGCAGATAAGAAGGCCAAGAATCTTATCATAAATTGTATGACCAATCGCCACATTTACTATTTCTGGGATGTCAAAACAGCCACATTTAGCAATATGTTTGATAGGAAAAGTACTAGCTATATCAAAGTTGTTAATAAGAAAGAAATCATTAACAATGAAGTGTAACACATATTTACAGGAGCACTTTAATAAATTTGGTACCTTTATACGTGATTTAGAGGGAATGGTGTCTACTCTAGATCAAAATGATGAAATCTGTCATCTATTGGTAACCATGTCCGAACGATTTGAAAATGTTATCACAGTGCTCTAAACTATGGATATGGACTTAACATTGAACTTTGTGAAGTTAAGGTTACTCGATGCAGAATTAAATCTGAATCATATGCAAGGAGAAAACACAGGCAAAGATTGTATTTTATTGCATCAAGACCAAGGAGAAAGTGTTTTGAATGTGGAGATACCCATCACTTAATTTCAGATTGCTCCAATGCAGAAAATAACCACAGTAGAGATGTTTTCTGGAGGGAACAGAAATTATCGAGGCAGGAATTAGAGATACAGTAGTCGTGGTAACAGTGGACACAACTCAAGCTATTAGTGTTCCGAAGAGGCAGAAGTTACTTTTGTCACCACTATAGATAACGAAGAAACAGTACTATACCAGACACATAACTCAGCCGCTCAAGGACAGGCAATCTGACTTGCTCCTTCCAATAGCTGGTGCCAGTAGCCTATCAGGGCTATGCGCTGTTGCCTAGTTTGCAGTGTTACAGTGGCCACAGAGAGTAGCACAAAACGTTTCTCACATGAGCTCAAAGAAAATGCAAAAGGTTGCATTAAAATTCAGTCACTTTTTGGAAGAGGCTGATTTTGCTGAACAAGTAGGTGAAAATTCGACGTCTTATCAAGGAGTATTATGCATGACAGTTGGCACGAACTCACGACTATTTTCCAGAATAGAGCATGTTATTCATTCTTTTCCAAAGAGGAAACCATATTTCATAGGTATATGTTTCCTTAGGAATGTTTCCACCATGCTTTAGAAGCAGATGATAACGAAGTCTTGACTTGTGCTTAGTTGACACGAGATAATGCGTAGTGTAACAGCCGCTCACTCCACAGGCACAGTGTTGGTGTCTACTCTAGCCTGTACACCCAGTGGCCAGTACCACGACGTACTTTGAACGATCCTGGCTGTTTTTAATTTATATGCATGTTAAGTTTTCATTGAAATTATGCCAATAAGTAAATCTTGTGCCAGCACCAGTGGTTGCAAAAGGGAAGTGGTTCACAAACAAGGTCAATCTATAATATTTAATAAGCATTATTTTTTTTACTAAATTATTAAACAAATAAATACAAATTTTAAACAAGTTTACATTTTGACAGCAAGAGCGTGAGGGGGGTCTGTGAATGCACAGTGCAATGGATATGCTAGCAAGGAGAGAGCAATATTGCTTCTACATCACCTAGGAAAAAAGTTTGTCAGGAAACGAGTTACAGATTTTGATGATTTTAACAAATACTGTCTTCTAAAAATGGTGTTTGAATTTCATGATAAGGAAGGAAATTCCAGCAAATAAAAATTATGGCAGGTATTTGTGAGAAAATTTGTTATACGGTTTCAACAAGTTCCTTGGCAAGATTTTTGAAAGTGTCAGTTTTTGTTATACGAAATCGAATGACGGGTGGAATTCGTAATGGAAAGAAATGACATTACAATATGTGGACAGGGAAGAGAGGGTGTTGCCATTACAAGCTACAGCACAAAGAATTATTTTTTCTATGCTACTTGCAACTGTAGGTAAATGAAAATTATTATATGTACATTTAACAGATGTTGCTAATATGTAAATATAAGTGTCATAATATTTTTACAACAAATGTAAAAATTTAGCCGTTTGTCTGCTTGGGCAGTTGCCTTATATATATATATATATCTAATACCCCGAATATATTGCAGATGTGCTATACCAATTTGTGTTTCTACTACATTCAAATGTTTCTCTTTACGTATAGAATTGTAATTTATATTACTACAATTGTGATTTCACAACATCTGTTTTATGATGTGATGCGTGCTTGATAAATGTGGCAAAAGGGCTTGGTAATGCTCGCCGATAGGCTGATACTCAGTGGCGAAGAAGTTCTGTGCCTTGTATAGTTGAAAATGAAGGAAGTGTGAAAGAAATTACGTTTATTTTAGATTCAGGTTGTACGGATCATCTAATTATGCCAAGTTTGATGTTATGCATGACAAATACTATTGAGGATATTGCAAATCCTATCAAGATAGAGGTTGCAAATTGGGAAGAGCTAACTGCAAAACAAAGAGGGACACATTGGACTCTTCAAAGGTGATGTGAAAATAAAACTGGAAGCTCTTATTGTGCCAAGCCTTACATTTAATCTACTATCTATGAAAAAAAAATGGTCAATTAAGGTAAACAAGTTATTTTCAGTAATAACAAAGCAGAAATAATTGATGAGAGTGGCCTAAAGGTTGTACGTTAAGCATCTGGAAAGCTATATATGGCAGTTTTTTCATTGCATAAAGTAGAGCATTGTTGTTTAGTGAATGTGGAAGACCTGTGGCACAGGCGACTTGGCCACCTGAATCAACAAAGCTTGAGGTTGATGAGGTTGCAGCATTTCAAAAATGTTTGTAACTATTGCCGGCAAGAAAAACCAATCAACTACCATTTTTTAAGGAGTACCTCACCCAGATCTTGCAAGATTGGAGAACTATCCCACACAGATGTATGGGGTCCTGTCACCACTTCTACTAATAATGGTGATAGATTCTACCAGATCATAACAGGTCACCACTTACATTTCATAACAGATGACCACTTACATTTCTGTGTTGTGTACTTGCTGAAGACCAAAGCCAATGTTGCAGGAAATCTACTAGACTATATAAAATGTTTAGAATCCCTGAAAAAGGGGTACAAATCGTGTTAGGTGCAACAATGAGAAAAGGAGGGGGGTGGGGGGGAATTTCTCTTTAAAAATAAACTGAAGACGTTCTGCACTGAGAACGGCATGAAATTGGAATATAGAGCTCCGTACTCACCACAAATGAACGTGGTAAGTGAAAGGCTTAACAAGAGTCTGCTCGACAAAGTGAGAACTATGTTTGCAGAAACAAATCTGCCAAATTCCCTATTGGGGGGAGGGGGGAGGGGGGAGCAATACGCACTGCAGCATACCAGCTTAATCAGTCTCCTACGGCCACACTTAAAGGAAAAATTTCTGCCAAGTTTTTTTTTTTTTTAGGAAAGGTTGACCTTTCAAAAATAAAGATTTTTGGAACCAAACCATGGGTGATGAAATTATTGCAGAAAGACAAGCTGGACACCACAGCCAAACCAATAAAGATGGTTGGTTACAGTCCTAAAGGTTATAGAGTATGGGACCCTGTAACAGGCAACATACAAGTGTCAAGAGACACAATATTTGACGAGACTGATGCACAGTATGAGAGGCAAGTAAACCTAATTGCACCAAAAATTAAGTTCAGTGAAGTAGCCAACACAGAACACACATCCATAACTGCAGAAAGTGATGACGATGTTTATGGATCTGGAAACGAGAACGAGGAGTTCTCACCTACGAAACTGAAGAGGAAATTAGCAAAACCAAAACAACTGGAAAACTATGAACTTTATGTTGCCTACTGCCTAGTGAGTGAGTGCGATCCACAAACTTATGAAGAAGCGGTACAAAAAAAGTGAAGAATGAAGAGAAGCCATCAAGAAGACACTGGAAGCACACAATAAATTCCAAACTTGAATAACAGTAGACCCACCTGAGAGCATTAAACAAATTGAGACTAAATAGGTGTTTCACACCAAACCAGATGGAACCAAGAAGGCTAGGTTTGTAGCAAAAGGGTTTCAAACAGACAGAAGTCAAGTGTATACACTGTTACCGGCGTCAACTGGTAATAAGTGAGAATGTTTGAACATTAAATACCCGGGGCACCAGGCCGCGAATACGTGCACGGCCATGCGGTAGGCACAGACTCAACAGGATGTGACGTCACCACACAGCTGGTTATATGATTCCAGGACACTTACCCTTGCTCTTCTGTTGGCCACAGAACACGCCTCACACTGTAACACTGCTGGAAGGGTGCTAGACTACAAAGATGGAGNTGTAACACTGCTGGAAGGGTGCTAGACTACAAAGATGGAGTTGACCACGTGCTTGTTAAAATTGGGTGCCATTTGGCATTTAATTGGCAAAAAAGTTGTACATTTACACTCCAGGTAATACAGAAAATACATATAAAATTGTTACACTATGAAATAGCCAGCTGGCCGCACTCAATTTAAGATGAAGTTCCGTCTGCTTCAGCCTGGGTACACATTACAAGTTCACATCAAGTTGAAAAGCCTCGCGGCAGAAATAATTAAGTTAAGAGCCCTCCGAAAAGCGAGTAGGCCAAAAACCGGCTGCAGGGGCAAAACGAAAAGGTTTTAAATTAATTAAGCATCCAGAATTACAATGATCAATTAAAGCAAAGATGAAGCCTACGCAGGCCACACGGCACACGTCTTTCCAGCACGAGCTCAGAGAAGAGACTGGCCAATGGCTGTCGGAAGTGGAGCACATGCGCGCTGCCAGAAGTGGTGGCCCCGTGGACCACACAAGCAAAGATGTAATGTGAGCATAGATGAAAATGGTATGGAACAATATTAACACAATAAATCACTATAACATGCACAGGAGTACATGGTAAAAAGACATACAAAGGATACTTAAAATTAACACAACCCTTATTCACAAAACATGTACAGGAGTGTACTGCAAGATGATATTACAAAAGAAAATACTTAAAAAATTTGCCAGCGGGGGCTTCAGCGTAGGCTTGGGCTAACTGTCTCCGGTTTTTCTAACCTATACATTATATAGTAAGGTTCCAGCCTATATTATCTGATTGGTATATCCATATCCTCTTATTATATCCGGGGATCTTAACACATTCCAAGGAGCGAGTGAGTAAAAGGAATGTGTATCATTATATAGTAATGCCTTTGTCCATTGAGGTTGAGTCTCAAATAAATCCGTGGAACTAGATAAAAAGAAATGACATAATACAGTAGGTACAGAGATCTCGATTCATGTAAGAATAATTATGACGTGTCGTGTAACCATAATTGAACTTTAAACCTTAAGTAGGTATATCAANTCTCGATTCATGTAAGAATAATTATGACGTGTCGTGTAACCATAATTGAACTTTAAACCTTAAGTAGGTATATCAAAAAACATCATTCACGGTTTATTATTCGTATTTAACTATTGAAATTACCGGCTGCGCTAAAGTAAATGGCGAAATTACGTATTTCGCACGTAGATATTTATGTAAGTTGCAGTAATACTGTAAAAGCTGTGACGGTATGATAGTACTTACCTACTGACAAAACTTTAGGAAAATTATACTTGTGTGGAATATTTAGTCGTACGTAGGTTAGGAATGTACTAACGTTAGAGGTACATAAATATTTTATTTTCCTTCATACTTTCACCCGCAGTTTCTCAAACGCTGGTTAAATGGTAAAATGGTTGCTGGATTAGTTAATTATTGAGTTGATTGGTGTTCGAGAAACTGGGTGTTAAACAGGCTTAGGACAGTCAATAAAAATATACATTATAATATATATACATAGGTATTTTATTGGCGTATTAAAAAATATAACATTATGTACAACGATAATCTGATTAATACGGTAGGTAGGTAATATTTTTACATTTATGTACATCTCATTTCATGTTGCTACCTATGAATAGCAGTTCCGCTAATTTTGTGGACGTCAGCCTGGATCGTGTTTCCGTCATAATGAGACCGCCTTCGAAAACGTTCGCTCGCAAGGTACTGAAGTTGCTACTAAATGTAATCTTTTTAGCATGTACGCGAACAAAATCGGATAAACAAGTCTCCGCTCGTGCCACCAAATTAGAGGATCTTCGTTTCGGCTAATGATTGGTTCCTGAATATACTTGTCCATTTCTACAATTCCAGCAGCAACGGGGTTACACGGGACAAGCGAAGCAACTTCTTTATCAAACTCTTGCCAAATCGAAGCTGGTGGCGTCACTGTGGAAGTAGATGGCTGCGCTTGTTGAGCTTGTGTTTGTGTCGTATTTGTGGTAGTAACGCTGCTAAGGCCGACCTTCCTCTTCAATGCAGACAATGCTTTCTCATACTTAGCAGTGTCCAGAAAACCTCTGTTTTTAAAACGCGGATCCAATAGGGTGGATTCGGCGTAAAGCACAGATGATTCCACATCGTTCCGTTCGTAAAATCTTTTGGTTAATTGGTTTTTTAGTTTTTCGGCCATATTTTGCGTCGCAGTCGAATATGTCTGCGTGTGACATTTTTTGAGGTGTTGTTTGAGAAGCCGACAATATATTATCACCTTCGAAAGACTCAAGTGTTTTTNTGCGTGTGACATTTTTTGAGGTGTTGTTTGAGAAGCCGACAATATATTATCACCTTCGAAAGACTCAAGTGTTTTTCAGTTGAAATTTCGACAGTTACCTCATTGAATATTTTTAGAAGGGGCACTACTTCTTCAATAACTTGCNCAGACAATGCTTTCTCATACTTAGCAGTGTACAGAAAACCTCTGTTTTTAAAACGCGGATCCAATAGGGTGGATTTGGCGTAAAGCACAGATGATTCCACATCGTTCCGTTCGTAAAATCTTTTGGTTAATTGGGTTTTTAGTTTTTCGACCATATTTTGCGTCGCAGTCGAATATGTCTGCGTGTGACATTTTTTGAGGTGTTGTTTGAGATGCCGACAATATATTATCACCTTCGAAAGACTCACGTGTTTTTCAGTTGAAATTTCGACAGTTACCTCATTGAATATTTTTAGAAGGGGCACTACTTCTTCAATAACTTGCCATTCTTCGGGTTTCAAGCTAAGGTCACTATTTAATATTGCGACTGTTGCAACTATTGCATCTTTACTAGCTACGACTCGATCAAGCATGTCGTAGGTGGTATTCCATCGTGTGACAACATCTTGCTTTAATTTAAGCATTGGAATCATCATTTGCTTTTGAATTTCCTTCAATTTTNAACATCTTGCTTTAATTTAAGCATTGGAATCATCATTTGCTTTTGAATTTCCTTCAATTTTACTTGTGCCTGAGAACTGCGTTTAAAATATTCTACGATGTGTTTCACTTTTGTGATTGTAGGTTGAACTTCACTTATCCCAGCCAAAACCACAAGATTCAGTGAATGGGCAAATCAACCAATATGGCGCCAACTTCCCAAGCTAATCGCTGCCGTAATGTTCGCGGCATTATCGCTCACGATTGCTGTTACTTTGTGAGCAATATTCCAANAGCTAATCGCTGCCGTAATGTTCGCGGCATTATCGCTCACGATTGCTGTTACTTTGTGAGCAATATTCCAATGATATATTTCGGCTCGCAAAAAATCACAAAGGTTTTCACTCGTATGCCGTCCGTCGTACTGTATGCAGCACAGTAAATTTCTCTTCAATATAATGTGCCGTCACTGCAATATAACCATCGTTATTAATCGACGTCCAACCGTCCGTTGTTAAGCATATAGCAGGCGCCGCGTTTATATGCTGTTGGACATCATTTTTTGTTTTAGCATATAACTGAGGTACAAGTACCCGAGTTATAGTTTTTCNGCGTTTATATGCTGTTGGACATCATTTTTTGTTTTAGCATATAACTGAGGTACAAGTACCCGAGTTATAGTTTTTTTTGTGGGAGGTGCATAGCGAGGATTGTTGTATAAATATTTAGAAAATTTAAGAAGTGTAAGATGATAGGTAAAAGGATGATACTCCTTTGCAATTATTTTTACTAGTTGCTCGTCTAATTGTGCTGACCTTTGAGGTGGAAGTGGTTTCGTTGTTTGTACATAATCAAGGATTTGATTTTGTCTCTTACCAGTACCAGTATTAGATGACGTGGATGTCAATGGTGCCACAGAAGGTCCAGGCTCTTTTGAGGTTGAGGGCAACGCAAGCAATGTTCTTGGTTCATCTATTACTGGCGTAAGAGTTTCTGTGTCAGGAAAACTCTGCACTGTTATTTCTCGTAGTACCGGGCATAATGGAACTGTTGGATGTCTTCGCTTTAGATGTCTGGTTAAGTTGCCGGTATTTCCAGCACACATAGCGAGTAATGAGGGGCAATAATTACACTTTGCCTTATTAATGTCATTGTCATTTTGAGAAAAATGATTCCAAATGTTGCTGGTCTTCCTTCTCATTGCCATTGTGGTAACACAGTTATTGAGTCTTTCACTAGGTTAGGTAGGTATATTACCTACCTATTTTATTTACAGTTTAATATATCACTAATTCGGCTAATAATTAACTTTTATTTACACTAACACAATTAAACAATATACAACGCGCATAAACACTACATATGTATACACTGAGCATATACACTAACGAGATCAATAATAATCCTTTTCACAGAGCACAACCGAGCTACATTTGTTGTCACTTTCCGTCAACTTCGGTCCTACTCGTGTCTCCTGTGACTCCTCGCGTGTCTCCGACAGCCACGGTGCGTGGGAGAAGAGTTGCCCGGCGTGGAGAGGCGGAGAGCCGGAGTTACTTGGTTGGATATAGGATATAGTTACTCATTGTCACTTTCGGCCAACTNCGTGGAGAGGCGGAGAGCCGGAGTTACTTGGTTGGATATAGGATATAGTTACTCATTGTCACTTTCGGCCAACTTGGGTCCTACTCGTGTCTCCTGTGACTCCTCGGGTGTCTCCGTCAGCCAGGATGAGTCGATAGACGGGGGGGATGCGAGGCGGGGTGGGGCGGAGAGCCGGAGTTACTTGGATGGATATAGGATAATGATATAGTAACTCCGAGAGTTGTGACGTTTGCGTGGCGGTGTTGTGTGACTGAGGTGGGGTGGGGCGGAGAATCGGAGTTACTTGGATATAGGATATAGTAATTTTATGGAAAAGGAAGGAGTTGTGCTATATCCGTGCTCAGATATATATCCAAAGATATAGGTGTGTCCGGAGTTACCCAAGCCTACTTCAGCGTACATGCAACATATGCACCACCCGCATAGGACTCGTGCACGAGCGGCCCGCAGCGGCCTTACACCAGCCGAGGGATGAGGTCGGGTGACAAACGTCCCCTCCTCGCTAGGCCGGCACGGGCGCGGACGCACGAGACCAAAACACACACATCCTGATTAAAAGGGGTTGGACTGCCCCGGATGAGGTTGGCTCATGGATAATGGGTGAGAGAGAAGGGTGGGGGTCGCAGCAACTGTGCCCGCGCCGGCATCAATTTGTTTGCAGATTGTAGTGCCTTGGAGTAGCGTCCGCCGTAGAGTGCATGCGCGTGTATCCTCCCTGCCAGGAGTCCGCGCTCCTCTACCTCTCCTCTGTCTGCAGGGGGTGAGGATGTGTCCCCTATCAGATGCCCCTTACTCGGGCTCTCCTCTGCCTCCGTCACCCCCC
>NQII01004510.1:316590-332565 GCA_002778355.1 Clitarchus hookeri
TGTTGGGTTGGTCATGATTGCAGAGTCTCGCGGCCCATCTACTGCGCGGGACCATGGCTCATCCACTTCCTAGACCATGTAACAAAAAGTGGAGTTGCTCAGCGAGATGTCATGCGGCCACTGTACCCAGAGCCCCTCAGAGGTCTCCGGTCGCGAAGGAGAAAACTCGACAGTGGGTGTGATGGGTGAACAGACCACACCATCAGATGTTTCCTCCTGCGCAAAGGAGTTGGGTCCAGCACCCCCAGATGTCGAGCTACTAGCTGGAAATCCCGCAAACCCCATGGGCATGATGGGTGTAGTTTCCAAGTTTGCGTTGGCCACATGATCATGCAGTTGAGGGGGGTTGTCGTCTCCCTCTGTGGGATCGCCTGGCGGAGTGTTTGCGGCACGCAGGTTGTCAAAGTAGATCTTTTGAGGCCTGCCGCCGCCTAGGCTGGCCGTCGATGCTCACCAGGATGTGCAGCAGGCCCTCGTCACTAGCGGTGACGTGTCCCAGGAGGGGGGCAACGTCGGATTCAATATGAAAGATGTGAAAGAATTGCAGTGCTTCATTAGGACAGGGTTAAAGATAGCAGAAAACAGAATTTAACTGTCCCAGCATAAGCTTATTGACAAGATGTTGAAGAGATTTAATCTTGAGGAATGTAAAGGATCTCCATCTCCAATGGAACAGACCTGAAATCAATGAAGCAGATGCCATGATAAGACGTGTCATATCAGGAACTTGTTGGCAGCTTAACATACTTATTCCAAGTCAGCAGGCCCTATATAGCATTCCCCACATCATATTTAAGTTGTTTTCTGGACTGCCCAACTCAGCTCTTGTGAAATACATCAAAATAAATGCTTTGGTATGTTAAGGGTACCAGTGACAAGAAATTAGTGTACCAGAAATGTCCAGACCAGTGCTCTCAGGTAATCAGATTGTAGATGCAGACTCAGGGAGTGACAAGACTGAACGCAAGAGTGTTAGTGGGATGGCGTCATTCCACTGCGGTAACCTAGTGTCTTTGAGCTCAAAGAAACAAATTGTTGCTTTGAGCTCAGCTGAGGCAGAGTACACTTTGTGCAGCCTGGCAGCATCAGACCTACTGTATTTGAAAGGGTTTCTCTCAGAGTTTATCTGTGAAACAGGAGAAGTGAAGTGCTGTCTAATAGTTGACAATCAGGGATCAATCTACATGATAAAAAACTATGAAAACACTAAGTGCTCAAAGCATATAGACATAAAATTCCACTTCCTGAAAGACATTATTGATAAACCACTGATAAAGGTTGATTGACTATGTAGAGTGAAGCAAAAATGTTGCAGACATATTTACAAAACCACTGAGCTCTACTAAATTCTGTACAGAGAGATGCTGTGTTTGAGATAATGTGTGTGGCAACCACTGTACTCTTGTTTTGTGTGTTAAAACTAGCATGCACTGGTTATTGTTGTCCAATTTCAAATCCTGTATTTACTGTGCTGTTAGTGTAGTCCAATTTCAAATCCTGTGTTTGCTGTGTTGTTAGTGTAGTCCAATTTCAAATACTGTTTTTGCTGTGTTAGTGTAAAAACATTAAGTGTGATCAAATTATTTAAATGTTAATATTACAGACTTGAAATTGACAGTGAGTGACACAAGATTGTAAGACACAAGATTGTAAACATCTCTAGTTGGGCTTCATGTCACTAGGGTGCACTAATGTAAATAAATGGACAGTTGAGCATGTAACTTAAAAGATGGATGTTATTGTGCGTTGCTCTAAACTCAATCATGTACGTCACGAGTTTTCAAAAGTAACACTTTGTTCCATTTCAAACCCTACTTGCACTCATCAAAGATTGATCCTTTATACATTGCAGATCTATTAAATCAGTATTTCCTGTGTATTTTAGCAACACAACTCAATATAATATCAAATAAGACACCTAAGTAAACAAAATCATTAAAATTACCCTTATATCAGACTACCAAAGAACAGTTTTTCCACTTTTACACATGCCATGCAAGAAAATTCTCAAGATTGTTTCACAAAAGCATGATGTGATACAGTAAAATGAACTGTAGCCAATCAGAGTGAAGCAGCTGGCTATCGCAGATTAATGACCAGTGCATTGCACAAAATTCTGAAGTGTTTGCAGTGTCAGCAGACAATAGAGAAAAAGAAAATCCTTGAATATGTTGGTAAAAAAAAAGTAAACACAGTGATGCAGCAGGTTGGTGAGAAACACTATTTTGCACAATGTACAGTGTTTAAAACAGAAAAACTTCTGAAATTTTTTTTTGTTCTCAATATGTGACTTGTACTGCTGTTGTGCTCAGGCACATGTTAGCTGCTTTGTCTGTCACAAGAGGGCAGTAGTGTCATGAGATAGCACAAGTAAACTAGCACGACTTTGTGTCCAAAAAAATTTGGTCCTCCGGGCCAGATTATTTACGGGAGATACAGTTACGCACACTGCAATGTATGTCAGAAGTGTAGCTGACACCTTTTAACAGTTCGGTGATGGCAAACCGGAATTTTTTTGTAATTATTGACTGATTTTGTTTACAGCATATTGTTCCGAAACTCATGGTCAATAAACATGCTGTGATAACAACCCTCACTGGCCAGAGGAATTTTCAGTTGTGTCACACTCATGTACAAGCACGTGACTATTATGCAGTCCTCTTCACATGTCACTACTAATTTAATGTTTGAATAGTCATGATTCTTCACATTATTAAATAGAATGGTGACTGCAGCAACACTTGAGCTACAGTTAGTAATTTACAATTATTTTCTAGCCCAGGTGGATGAGGCTATAGAATTGTACAAAATGTCTAGGGAAGATGCATCAAAGGTGGAAGACTTTGAGTTGGTTTTCAAAGAGGTTATGTCGAAAAGAGATGAACTGCTGGCAAACTTTTTTGCTATCTATACTCAGCCACCTCAAGAAAACACGAGAGTATTAGATGAGTGCAAGGAACAGTTTGTGATATACAATAAGTTTTTCTATGAGTTAACAAAAGTGTACACCAGGTTGAAGAAAAATGTGTGTGATGGCATTCACTGCAGCGATGGTTCACAAAGACAAGGAATCCCGACAGCAGTGCTACCACCACTACCATGGCCAGTATTCAGTGGCAACAGAGCTGAGTGGATGAGCTTTGCAGAGTTAGCCTATTCAGTTCAATCTTTGGTCAAGCTCTGCCTCTTAACTCAAGTCAAAAAATATTCATTACTTATTGGGTTGATTACAGGAAGAGGCCAGAGAGCTGGTGCACAATATATCAGTTACTGAAAGTAATTCCTCTGTAATTTGGGGTATATGAGAGAAGAGGTTCAAAAGTTTGAGACTCACTCCAACACTACACGTCCAGATCATCTTGCATCTACAAAAAGTTGACAGTTGGAATGAATGAGAGTTAACAAAATTTGTGACGATAATAGAAGAAAACTTGAGTGCATTTCTTTCAAGCAAGTGTCAACAGCAAGAGGATCACTTCATAAATACCCACATACATGGGTGAAGATATCAGATTTGTCCTGAGACTCCCTTTCAGATCATCCAAGTGTACATTGGGGAACTCATCATCAACAGCACTGCGTAGACTCAGTGGATTGGAGCATCGACTTACAAAGATACCAAAGCTGAAGCACCACCACCAAGACTTTATGGAGGAGTACGAAAGCTGGGGTAACATGACACACATTGGACAGTTAACACCCACAAGTGAAGGCTATCATGTGTCCCTTACTACACTGGAGTTTGTTTATCCAGCCTACTTTATTCATCACCAAGCGGTAATCAAGGAGGAAAGTGTTTCCAAAAGTGAGGGTAATTTTCAATGCATTCTGTTTGACCACCAATGGACAATCACTAAATGGTCTGCTTTCTGGGCTAAAATTGCAGAAGCAAATTTTTGATATAGTTTTTAATCTTCACCTCTTCAAGCCCTTCGAACATTGCAGCAACTTGCACTAGATGAGAGGAACAAGTTTCCACTGGCTGCACATGCCATACTCAATTATGTGTTTGTTGATACAGTTGCAGTAGCTGTGACTGTCACTGATGCTGTGTTGGTAAAGACTCAGCTCATCGGACTCTTAACAGCGGAAGGGTTCAAACTACACAAGTGATGCTCTAACCATGAAGAGCTCTTGGATGATCATCAACATGAAACAAACAATTCATCTAGTATGTTTGGTTGTTCTGATTCAGTGGAAATGTTGGGCCTATGATGGAACCCAGTACAGGACCATTTTGTATACAAAGTGACTGTCCCTGATTTACCAGAAACAAAGCATAGTATTCTCTCAACTGTTGCTCGTCTTTACGACCCATGTGGATGGGCAGCACCTGTGGTCACATCCAGTAAGATGTTATTACAGACCTTGTGGACTAAAGGTCTAGGCTGGGATGAGCCAGTTAAGGAAGAGATATCAAGAGCATGGACACATTTAAAGATTCTTTGCCCTCTTTGTCAGAGGTTAGTGTGTGCAGATTTGTTCCAGTCCAAGAACATGACATGCAGTTTCATAGTTTTTGTGATGGCAGTGAGAAGGCATATGCTGCAGTCATTTATGCCTGTTGTGTTACAGCTGATGGTGCAGATGAAGTTTACCTGCTTGTTGCCAAGTCCATGGTAGCGCCACTCAAGACTCTGTTTTAGGGTCACATTGGCTGTCGCAACTTCACGAGAACTGCCCTGTGCAGCCTTCTTTAGAGAAAGTGCTTCTTCCTAAAGCGAAACTGGTAATGTCCAATGTCTTGGTAGCAAACACCAATCAGGTGCAGAAATCTGATGACCTATGGTTTGCTGAAGAAATAATCCTTCTTTTCTAGACTTTAGAGAGTCACTGCATGAATCTTACGAACTAAAGCCATTTTTTAAAAGCTGGCCCATTCTACTGGTAAGTCACAGACAACATAGGAGTTTTACAATGCCTGTAATTACTGTGTCAAGACTGTGCAGGCACATTACTTCAGAGAAGAGATTAGAGCTTTGGAAAAGGAGATACATGTTCTAAAACCAATAAAAGCCTTGTGCCATTCTTGGACTTTAAGGGTGTTGTCAGGGTCAGCAGTAGGCTGCATAATGAACCAGTATCTGAAGAAAGTAAGCATCCCATACGACTTCCAAAGCAAATCAGACTGTTCAAATTGATCATAATGCATTGTCATGTGACCAACCTGTTCACAGGTCCTTCAACCACCTCTACCTGAGACATAGCGAATATTCGATCATTTCTGCTCACACCTTGATTTCGCAAGCTCCTTCACAACTGTGTTGCATGTTTTAAAAAAAGTGTAGCTTCATCAGCACCACTAATGGGCACACTCCCTGCCTTGCGATTTGCCCAGGGTAGAGAGTTTAGCAAAATGGAATTGACTTTGGAAGCCCACTCCTTGGTATCCCAGTTAGAACGAGAAGGAGAACCACCCAGAAGATTAATCTGTGCTTGTTTATCTGCATGGTGACTAAGGCTGTACACCTGGAGCTCATGACTGACCTGTATGCAACAGCATTCCTCACTGCATTGAAACACTTTGTATACATCCGAAACCTTCACATCAGAGATATCCTCTCACAATGGAACCAATCAGACAATTGTACCCTTTGCTTAAAAACCCTAAACTTCTCACGAGATTAAAGCTATTAACATACACTGCCTTAGTTAGTTCAGCAATGATGTATGCACACGAAGTTTGGGAGAACTCAGCTAAATCCTTAATTAAGCATGTGCAAGTCGTACAAAATAAAAACCTAAGAATGATAGGAAACGCACACAGATTCTCCAGAACTGTAGAATTGCATAATGTACTTAAAATTCAGTTTATTGGTAATAAACTTATATCAGAAAACAACACAATTCTGCGATAAACTTGCCTCACATAAGAACCCGGTAATTAGAAGATTAGGAAAATATTCCCCAGACATTAAATCACATAACAGACGACCTAAAATACCCCGATTACACGTATAAAATATAATTAAAGATACCACAGTAATACGAGAAGGCAACACTAAACCCCGCGACCGGCCGGAAAATATCTGATCGGTCCGGGACAAAATTCCCCACTTTTAACAAAACTAGTTAGCGAAGATGGAGTAGGTGCCATGCCTGAACTGCCCAATTTTCCGACGCACACAACGAGAAGCAGGGGGGCCCTGCATTCAATATTATTGTGCTGGTACGCCTGCACAGAAATATTGACAGCAGTTCAACCTCAAGGGCGCTTGCGCTCACAGCCCCGCCCCTTTCTCGTCTAGATTTTCAACTCCACATTAAAAAGCCTGGAATCCACACCTGCTGCCTCCTGTAGCATTTTCATTAATGCATGAATAAGTTTTGAACTTTTTTCCTGTTGGGAGGGTTTTATACTGTGCCTATGCCGGTTTTCCCCCTCCCCCTTATTAATATAGCCAGATCTATAGGAACACTTAGGTAGGGACACGGTATCGAATAGAAAGTATCGATACTGTACTCATGAATAGTATCGAAGAAAAAGTATCGTACTCGTAAAATAATCGAAAGTAAAGTATTGATACTTCAAAGTATCGAGTACTTACTACTTACTTTTCTTAGGGCCTAACCTAATACGCATACAACTACACTCACGTCATGACATCACATATCAATGTCAGTCAGTGACGTCAGTTAAACTTCAGTAGACACATGAAAAAACAAATGGTACATAAATATATTACAATAATAAAAAAAACAACTGTAAATTCACAAGAAATCATAAAGTTTATTTAAAAACAATTATTTATTACTTTAGGTACACATAATTAATGTTCCCATTCCTCCTCCGTACAATCGCTTAAAAATAGAAGTTTATCGAGCCGTTTTGGCAATAACCAATTTCGGGATTTTGTTATGGTACTTCCTGCCTTAGAAAGTAATCGTTCTGAGAGGACTGATGTCACAGGAATTGATAAATATTCTCGTGCCAACTTGCATAATTTTGGGAAAACAACTTCCATATCTTCCCATTGTTTCAAAGGATCTACGGAAAGTGGTGAAACCTGTGCAGATAAGTAATGGCTTATTTCATCCTTATTTTCAGACTGTAATGAAGAACTTGTTGCTTTGTTTCGTTTTTTCGTATGAGCCAACTTCTTATGGGAACTCCAGAAATCGTATGTTGTTTCAAGAGAAGAATCACTATCAGGTTCACTACAGATAATACTAGGAGTGGTAGTAATAAATCGTCTCAGTACAGAAATTGTCTTTCCGCGGACTCTGGCATCCTGAAAGTGGATATTCTTGAATCTTGGATCCAGTAAACATTAGATTGCAATCAAATGATTATCTTCGATATGTCCGAATCTGCGTTCTAACTGTTGGATTATTTCTTTTTTTACTGTATGTACTACACCACCGGTACTATCATCATCATCATCACCGGCAGCCACAGGTATATCAATGATCTGCGCCTTTAAGCAGTTCACCATCGGTATAATTTTACTTATAGTCACATACTGTTCACCTGACAGCTCTTTGATTACATATTCCAGTGGTTTTAAAATAAAAATCAATGTTTTTATATTCTGCATTTCTACAGCCGAGGGTGTGGGTGGTGCTTTAGTATTTAACATCAAAATTTGATGAACAACAGGCGCTAATTCAATGTATCTCTGCAGCATATAATAGACAGAATTCCAACGAGTCTTAACATCTAAAATCAGTTTTAGAGGTACAGAGCCAGTTTGCTTTTGACGTAAAGAGTCGCTGAGAATTACACTGCTCTTGAAAAATTTTACAATGTCTTGTACTTTGCTTACTAATGAACTCAAATCATTGACTGACATTGCAGATTCAGCAATAAGATTGACTGTATGAGCAAAGCAAGGCAAGTGTTGGTTTTTGCCTAGAAAAATAGCTACGCCTGCTATCATGTTCGTGCCATTGTCCATAACTACTGCAATTATTTTATTCAGGCTGATGTTTATACCTGCACAAATGTCTTTTAATTTTTCAGCTATATAGTCGCCAGTATGCCATTGATCCAGTGCAACGGTAGCTATGCAACACGATACAAGTTGATCATCATGCAAATAATTAACAGTAACCCCTAAATAACTGGTAACATTCATCATTTCACTCCAAATGTCACACGTTAATACCACGTGAGCTACATTGTCAAATATTTTTTCAATTTTCAAACGCATAATACTGTAAAAAGCATTGAATTGTCCTTTAAGTGTATCAACACTTGGAATTTTAAATGATGGATTAGCTTGACACATCAATTTTTTAAACCCACGCCCTTTCACAATGTCAAATGGTCTTTTATCAACGCAAATAAAATAAAGCAAACATTTTCTGAGCTTCAAATAATCCTTTCCTCCATCAGAATAAGAATATTTTCGTTCCATTGATTGTACGATTGAAAGTTGCCTTTTTTTTTTAAGTGGTGCACATGTTTCTTCAAGGTCACTGTTATAGATTGGAGTTCTCTCGACATCAGATGGTGAAGGAGTTGCCAGAAATGTATCCAATTCAGGTGCTTTCGATGTTGATGGTTGTGGTTCATGACTCGGTGGATTCGGCAGTTCTGACTTTGTATTAATCATAGTTTGTCTCTTTTCATCTCCTTTCTCACTAAAAAAAATAATAACATCATTAGTTTCATGCCACTAACTAGTTTTTTAATGTAAAACGGGTTTAACTAAATAGAGTACTTTTATAGTTATACTAGCGTTCCGCTCGCGACTTCGTCCATAACCAAAATTGGTTTAGTGGTTTAGGCATGAAAAGGTAACAGACAGACAGAGTTACTTTCACATTTATTTATAATATGATTATATTATCCAGTGTCTCCTCTATCTGCCTACCAAATTTCATTCAAATCCGTTCAGCCGTTTATTTTATTTTATTTGGGAAGCTAACAGCATCATTTACAAAATTTTTACAAAATTATAGCAACTATATGCCAATTACAAGCTACCACATATTGGGCGAAAACAATTTAGGCTGCCTAAAGGCACACAAGACACAATATGAAAAAAGAACCAAGCCAAAAAAGTACTTAAACAGACTAAATATGCCACAAGCTTATTATATAATAAAAGCCAACTTCGCCAACAAAAGTTTAATACAACGAGTGGCACTAACAAAGGCGTCTAGGCGTGATTCACGGACAAACATCCAAACATCTTCACAAAATTTATAATATAAGTAAAGGAAATATGGATTTATTTTAGGTTAGATTTACAGAGAAGCATGAAATAATAAAAAAATTACCTTCACGCATTAGGTTTAGGGTGTTTCTTTAGATGTTTATTCATGTTTGATGTATTCCCTGACGTTTTTATGGTTTTGGAACAAGTCTTGCATTTCCTTCGTTGTTGTTTATCTTGACAAAATACTGCCAAAGTTCGCTCTTACTAGGTGGCATTCTTCTAATTATGAGTTATGACTCAAACATCAATACACAAACACAGCACAGAATAATAGTGAGTAATTTAAGATTACAATTGATTCAACTAGATGGCGTTGCCATAAACATAAGCCATAAAGCCAATACTTATAAGTAGATAACTTCTAATATTTATTCGATACGATACCTATCAAAAAGTACTCATTAAGTAAAAGTATCGAATACAAAGTATCGAGTACAAATGTATCGGTATCGAAAGTAAAAGTACTCGATACCACAAAGTATCGATACTTTTTTCGTGTCCCTACACTTAGGGATGTAGTTCATGGCCCCAATTGCGGCCATAGCTGCCTTAATCCCTCTTTGTCGCGATGCACGCCTCCTTGCATGAAATTCGCTCTCCTGTAGGCGTATGGGGCCTAGTCCTGAGACGCACTTTAACACCCGTCCTTACCTCGGACGTACACTTAATACTTAGCAATAGGGTAGGTTAGAAAAAAGAACATTCGCGCTCGCACCGCGTATCTCAGTCTGCCTCTAGACACTGTCTGTTACGATCAAAATTTAGAGCTTCCGAGGCGCTTCCCCATCAAATAAAATTTATAAACATCATAGCTAATACATTTATTCATACAAATCCAATATCACTCTTCATATTTTAAATCAACTCACCATTTTTAAATATATCATTTCTACTCTGTTTACACACAAAGGAACTAGCGGAGCCTGGCCCGATTGGGCGATCTCTCCACCCAGAGATGGCAGCACTGTCTCCTTTCATACGCGATGCTCTCGAAGTTTAGAATTCTAGTTTTTAAGAAATACCGCCTCCTGTTTAATTTAAATTACTGTTACAATTAACAGCAATGAACAAAAATGCTGCCAACGTATGTTTCCAACCTGCCTTAGGACTCGGTTACCTTACAGCGCCTCAGGGATTGAGAAATGATTGGTAAATACAAACTATGATCAAACTACCAAATATATATAAGTAACACCTCATGAGCACATTTATTATCATTTCATTTCACTACAGGCAATGTCTTTACTCAGACCTAACGCGAATAAATTCACGGGATTATTCAGGCTTAGAATCAGATTTCTTACAATAAAATACTGGCCGGGGATTTAAATAAATTCTAATCCAGTCTATAACAAAACCTGCATTTTTAAAAATACCGAATTAAAAGGGACAATACTAGGTAACAGCCTCACTGCTACCTCCTCCCACGACCTCTGTGCAGGTAGAGTCGGAGGGAGGTTAAGAGTTAATGGGAACCAGAGCTTGCCGGGGAGACTCGGCTTGCTCTAAAATCTAAGCGAGCATGGCTTAAGAATGACAGTTTTTGACGGAGGGAGGGAGTGGGTTATCCTCTCTTTTCCGCCGCAATTCCTCCATCCCCAGAGCGTGGCGGCGGTGTACACCATACAACATTCTGCCTGCGTGGAGCACCATATTTGTCCGTTGACGTCATGTTACGTTAGCGCGGAGCAAATTGCTGGCGGNTTTAAAAAAAAAAAAAAAAAAAAAAAAAAAAAAAAAAAAAAAAAAAAAAAAGGTACCATTAATTAGTGTGGACCATGGTCATAAAGTGTGGGCATGTGTCTATAAAATGTATTTGTGTGGTTTTAATATGGTTAAGCTTAGTTATTTTTACCAAGTACATTGAAATTTATAAGTACGCAAAGTAAGGTTGTGTTGCAAAATTTGTTTAACTGTTGTGCAGTTTCCTTATTTCCAACCAATGGTGAAATTAGCACATATGATGTTCCCTTGTACAATCCAACATGTTTGTTGTACCATAACAACATCGTACTAGTTTCTAGAAATTGCATTGTAGACAGGAAACGGAACACCACAGCGTAATTTTCGCATAAAGGGAATATGGGGTACAGGGTACAATACAAAACAAGTGCACTGTATTCGGTATTCATCTCTGTATCCAAGCATTGAACTGCTTTACTTACACAGAACAAATAATAATAATAATAATAACAACCCGCAATTGGGCTACCACCCAATGGAAAGTTCTCTCACCTCTCTCCTACCCAACCAAACTCCACTTCCATGCCCTTCCTGAACTTTGCAATCCCCCTCACAGACCTCACAAGCATAGACTGCCTACCCCCGCTCTGTTCTCCTCCACACCCTCTGAAGCTTCTCACTGTTGTTTCCTTTCCCTCTAAACACCCCCTTACTTAGCTGGCAGTGTAACCTACACCACACTCCCTCTCCATTCACCACTCTGTACATCCTGACCAGCCTTTCAACTTTCCTCCTGTCCTTCAACGAGCTCCACCCCATTTCTTTCATCATCACTGATGGCCTATAGTTCCCTTCTTCCTCACCATCCTGCCCCTATCTTGTCCACCTACGCTTCACCCATCTTGCTGCCCTTCTTTGCACCTTCTCTAGCTCTCTCACCTCCACCTCCACGTACGGGTCCCATACTGCTGCCACATATTCTAACACAGGCCGTACCATTGTACCATATGCCTTCTCCTTCACCTCACTGCTGACTCCCTTCAGTACCCTTCCCAGCATACCCAGAGTCCTTCTTCCCTTTTCAACCACCCTCTCTACTTGTTTTTTCCATCTGAGGTCTCCCTGCAATACAATCCCTAGATACTTATATTCTGCTGCTTCTTCTATCTCTTGCTCTTCCCATCTGTACATGTCCCTGCTTATCACCTTCTTCCTTGTAAACCTCACTATCTCAGTTTTTTTTACATTTATCTTAATTTTATTCTCCATGGTCCACAACCATATACTGTCAATGTCTGCCTGCAAGTTTTCACCCCCTGCCAACACTGCATACAAGACACAATCATCTACAATCTTATTTTTCCCTTAATCCCCAAACCCATGTCATTTACCATTATGGTAAACAACAACAGGCCCAACACACTTCCGTGCGGCACCCCTGATGTAACATCTCCTTCCTCCGATATTGCCTCCCCCACTTTCACCCTCTGTCTTCGCCCCCTTATCAAATACAATTCTCAAAATCAATGAATCAACCTGCTTCCCCTCATCAACTGCCTGCACCAGATCCCCTAACAGCCCAGCCAGCTGCATCTTACATGAGTATCCTTTTCTGAAACCATTGTCGCTACTAGGCCACCTGAGTTATACAGGGTGGTGGCCAGTAGTTTATATAGTTAAATTATTTAGGTGCAGACTAAGGGCACCTGAGGTTGTTGCGTTAGGAGTAAACAAATACTCGTAATCTCCATTATTTAACACACCAGTATTTTATTGGTCTGAAGGTCACATAGGTATTTACACACACTGGCGAGACTGAGCCCCTCCTACTAGTCGTAGGCCTGAAGGGCTGATGGGCTGAATACTATGCATCGGGGAAGGTTGTTGATGGGAGACATTTCTCTACTTATCTGTGACTGCAGCTTTTGGTGAGTTGTCTTCGTTGGTAGCTGAGGCATGGTGAGTTGGGTGGCCCTGGTTCAGGCCCTCGGACTGGCTCTCGTTGGCGTGCTGTACTAAGTTGGCTTCTTCCTGCGGCTTTGACTGACTCTCTCGGAAGTCCGGGACCGGCTTCCCGGGACTTTTGCTTCCTCCGCGACCTCGGCTGGCGTTATTTGTAGGAGAGCGCGTCTCCTCGTCTGCTGCTCGCGTTTCTGACTTCCCCACCTCGTAAACTGCCACTATGTTTTCGGAAATGAACTCATAAGTTCTCTGCACTTCTACTGGGTTTGTCTCTGGAATTTACACATGAAGTTTCGGCTGTTCCTGGGTTCTCTCCTCAGTGACGTCACTACTGACTCACTGTTTGACTGACTGCTTGCCTCGTCGCCATACGGCGCACGACTACACCTTCTCGGGGAATGGCGCCTCTCAGACTGGGGCTACCACTCGTCTCCGCACTGTTCTCTTCACACAACTGATTACTCCCGTTTCGGCTTCTCCCGTTTTGGCTGCATCTATCTCGTCTCGCGGCTGTACTGCCGAACAACTCCCATCTCGGCTGGCGATAATTTCTCCCGAACAACTGACTGCGAACAACTCATTGTACATTACTGCCTGGTCCGGGTCCGAACTCCGGCCTGGTGATACGACTGCCTCTCGCCCTAACTGCCTTCTTCGCCTCGCATCACGGCTGAACAACTCATCGTGAACAACTGTTTACGACTGCCCTCGAACGACTGACCACGACTGTTCTCGAACCTTGGCTGCTCCTGAATTTAACTCGTCTCCCGCTATATTCAAGTTGGCTGTCAGCAGTTTGTGTAAGATTTCATGTCTCGTCAGCTGCTCGCGTGCTCCAACTGCGGTGGAGGGAGGGTGGGGTAGGACGTTTACGGGGGTTCCTGGGAGCTGTGTCGGCACTAATCTCGTCGGGGGCACCCCCTGTTTCCTTCGTCGAGGGCCTACATCAGCTAATTCTAGGGACTTACCCTGTTTCTCTCAACTTCGGTTTTTCCCCTCAAGTTTCGTTGTCACCTGCCTGCCCTGGCTAACTATAGCAGGGTGTGAATACAGCGCGCTGCCTATCCCCTGTACCCTTCACACGTCACCATGTTGTGACTCCTTTTACCAATTCCTCTTGTTCATAACATTCACCACATACTGAACCACCAGCCTCTCCATTACCTTTCCTGTACTCGATGTGAGACTCACCGGTCTGTAGCTGCCAGACCTCCACTTATCATCCCCCTGCTTGTGTATTGGGACCACAAACGCATCCTTCCAACCTTGTGGCAGCTTACGCTCTCCTAAGGACTTGCTAAACAACACCTCCAAATATTTCACTAACTCTCTCCCACCAAACTTAAGTGCTGTGTTACCTATCCCGTCTGGTCCCACTGTCTTACTGCTCTTCAACCCCCTGATTACCATTGCTATCTCCCACTCCCTTATCTTAAACTTACTAAACAACCCCCAATCCCTATTAGCCTCCCTATTTCAATTTTCCTTTGCCTCAAACACTGACAAGTACTGGCTTTGCAGCATCTCCTTTCAGCAGAGGGATCCCTTCCTCTCCTCCCCTTACCTTTTTAACATACGTAAACAATTTCCCCCATTCCTTTCCTTTTCCTTCTTCTACCATGTTCCCTAAAAATATATTCTTTGCCTGTTTGATCATCCTTTCAAGCTCCCTCCCCATTTGTTTCATCAATTCCTTAGGTCCTGTCATCCCTTCATTTCTCCACTTGGCATGTAATTTTCTACACTACCTCTTCATTTTTTGAATCTCCTGTCCATTATATGGTGGATCTCCCCCAGACCGTAATATTTTCTTTGGCACAAATTTCTCCAACATAGCCCTCTATTATTCTTCTAAATTTCTCCCATAATCCTTCCACTCTTTCCTCCATAGACTACTTTTCAAACTTATCCCTCAGGAAGATCTGCCCTCTCCTTGTTTTCTCTCCCATACTGTCACATCAACCTATCTGCCATTTGCTCTTCCCTCATTCTGCCAAGCCCAATTTCCACAACAGGAATATCATGATCGCTTATGCCATCCAATACTGTTGCACCAACTACAGCATTCCCAGGTCTTACCAACACCACATCCAGCACTGACCCAACACCCTCTTCATTCCACCTCGTAGGTGTTTCTACTACCTCGACCAAGCCTCTGTTGACTAACTGTGCTGCCATTCTCTGCATCATGCTGCCCATCCCTTCTGCACCCTCAATCCATCTCACACCTGGCATATTTAGATCCCCTTCTACAACAACAACAACCCAATGCCTGTTCTTTAGTCTATCAACCCTCACCTTGATTGTCTCAATTGCCTGCCATCCCTGTCCTGGTGGCATATACGCTGCCAGAAAAGTAATCCTCTTACTACTACACCCACTTATTTTAATTTCCATCACCTCAACATCTTCACTAATCCATTCTACAGACCCTTTCTGTCCCTCCCTTACACACACCATTATTCCTCATCTCCCATCCCTGTCTCTTCTGAAGATGGTGAACTTATCCTGCCTACATTCAATGTCATGCACTTCCTCATTCAGCCAAGTCTCCACAGCTACCACTATGTCAGCCCCATATCCTTCAACCTTACCCCAGAAGCCTTCCCGCTTGCTGTACACACTCCTACAGTTCATCACCATTAACTTTATGCTAAGCTGCTGCATTACCCTCCTACTTTGCTTACCCTCTCTCTCCACCCCTGTGGACTCATCAGTGCTTACCTCTCCATTTCACTCCACTTCTGTTACCTTGTCCCTCTCTGGTTGCTATTTAAGCACTCGCTGCCCAGCCCTGGCCCTCTCTAAACAGCCAACTGCTTCCCTATCTAGCAGATCCCCTAGGATGCTCTTTCCCTGCTCTGTCAGGTGTACCTGGTCCCTTCCGACACTTTCCCAGCTTACCCATTTCCTACTATCTATAAATGTAGCCCCCAAATACCTACATACTCTCTCATAAACCTCACTCGCTGCTACTGCCTTCCTGTACGTTATTCCCTTTCTAACCAGCACGCCACTAACTACTGTACTAGCTCTCGGAAACTTCTCCTGTACTTTACTTAGTAACCTCCTGAGGTCCCTCTCTACCTCTTGCCCCACCTCCTTTCGAGCCAGGTCATTTCCCCCCACATGAATTAAAACCACCTTTGTCACCCTGCTACCT
>NQII01004510.1:340530-361725 GCA_002778355.1 Clitarchus hookeri
GCGCCGTCAACATTAACAAACTTCGCCGTCCACAAAAACTTGTTGACATATTAAAACTGCGCCGAAGGAACTAAATAATGCTGAGGTTTCAAAAACTCCAAAGTTCGAAACAAAAACTGTAACCAGGACTCTTGATAAAAACGTAACCCGCAGACGTCCGCCCCTTAACCTACAAATGCACACGTCTGTCTGATAAACACGGGAAACGAGCCACCACGGCTTTAAACTTGAAACACGATAAAAATATTACGAAGCTGTCCCAAAGCTTCACAAACATGAAAGAATTTTACACTCGAGTCCCGAAAAATTCCTAATATTGCGTCATTACATTATGTATATATGTATATATATATATATATATAAGATTTAAATTAATGTGGGTACTCACAGAAAGTTTGAGACTTGCTCCCCTCCTGGAAAGAAGCAGTTGGCACCTATGGTATAATTAGTGGCGGATCTAAGGGGGCTTGATTTTACACTGTAATAAGTATTATTATTGATACAAGTACATTGTTAATAGTGCAGTTTTAATACATTAATAAAAAGTGTTTTGATAGAAAATTTACGTATTGAAATTTATATGTACCATTACAATTTAATGTCTACTGGTAAGCACACGGTTTGATCGTAAAGCACAGTGTCCCACTTCTCATGNGATAAAAATATTACGAAGCTGTCCCAAAGCTTCACAAACATGAAAGAATTTTACACTCGAGTCCCGAAAAATTCCTAATATTGCGTCATTACATTATGTATATATGTATATATATATATATATATAAGATTTAAATTAATGTGGGTACTCACAGAAAGTTTGAGACTTGCTCCCCTCCTGGAAAGAAGCAGTTGGCACCTATGGTATAATTAGTGGCGGATCTAAGGGGGCTTGATTCTACACTGTAATAAGTATTATTATTGGTACAAGTACATTGTTAATAGTGCAGTTATAATACATTAATAAAAAGTGTTTTGATAGAAAATTTACGTATTGAAATTGATATGTACCATTACAATTTAATGTCTACTGGTAAGCACACGGTTTGATCGTAAAGCACAGTGTCCCACTTCTCATGCAGCCCCCTCTATTATGGGTCTCTAGATCCACCACTGGGTATAATGGGCTGAGATGTTGGCTGCCCTGCAGCTATCAGTTGAAACATGGCGACCTTGTCATGAAGTAGAATAAGGACTGTTCCAAGTAAAAAAAGAAAAAGAAAAAAAAAATACTAAATGGCATGGTACTGTCTAAAGGATGGAATGTGTATGTTTGTTCCACCAATTAGAGAGACATTTCCTAGCTCTCTGGCTTTTCCTGAGGTCACTTTGTTGATGTGATGACGTCGAAGTACCGGTGATGGCCCAATTAAGCCTACCTAAATGAGAATGTAAGCCCACTCATGCACTGCTAGGATTACGTGAGACTGTTTGTAGGCCATCTCTTATGCCCGAAAAATGCAAGAGGTTAATGCTCTACTTCAGGACTGCGGTCACGCAATGGGTAGAGCACCCATAAATATTCACACGGCCATGAAGTGGCCAGCAGTGAAATAAAAGCACATACTTCAATTGCACTAGTTTTACTCACTGTTAACCCTCAGTTGAGGCACTCTCACAGGTATAGCGGCTTTGCCGCGCTATGAACCAACACAAATTAAAATGGCACGTGGCAGGTGTGAAAACAGTACATGGAGTTAAATCCCTGGCGTCAATTGAGCTGGCGGGGCTGGAGTAGCACTGTTCCCAAGTGAGAAGTAAAAGAAATTAAGTTCAGACTACAAATTTGACTATTGAATACTACATGGTTGTTGCAAAAATGTTGAAGATCCAGGAACAGCCAGAGACGCTGCCTGCTCTCACAAATGCGCTAACCAGTCTGATTCAACGTGGTAATGGCCACCTTGACCTCCCCAGTTAATGCGCACCAAGTTGAAAGAAAAAGACAAGGACACTTTAATACATTACAAAAAAGCATAGAACACATTTTTATCCCCGATAGCAAAGCACAATAAACCCTTGGCATTAAATTGCATAAGCAATTTACACAAGAAAAATAAATANCACTCATGCACTGCTAGGATTACGTGAGACTGTTTGTAGGCCATCTCTTATGCCCGAAAAATGCAAGAGGTTAATACTCTACTTCAGGACTGCGGTCACGTAATGGGTAGAGCACCCATAAATATTCACACGGCCATGAAGTGGCCAGCAGTGAAATAAAAACACATACTTCAATTGCACTAGTTTTACTCACTGTTAACCCTCAGTTGAGGCACTCTCACAGGTATAGCGGCTTTGCCGCGCTATGAACCAACACAAATTAAAATGGCACGTGGCAGGTGTGAAAACAGTCATACATGGAGTTAAATCCCTGGCGTCAATTGAGCTGGCGGGGCTGGAGTAGCACTGTTCCCAAGTGACAAGTAAAAGAAATTAAGTTCAGACTACGAATTTGACTATTGAATACTACATGGTTGTTGCAAAAATGTTGAAGATCCAGGAACAGCCAGAGACGCTGCCTGCTCTCACAAATGCGCTAACCAGTCTGATTCAACGTGGTAATGGCCACCTTGACCTCCCCAGTTAATGCGCACCAAGTTGAAAGAAAAAGACAAGGACACTTTAATACATTACAAAAAAGCATAGAACACATTTTATCCCCGATAGCAAAGCACAATAAACCCTTGGCATTAAATTGCATAAGCAATTTACACAAGAAAAATAAATANTTTTATCCCCGATAGCAAAGCACAATAAACCCTTGGCATTAAATTGCATAAGCAATTTACACAAGAAAAATAAATATTTTGGTAAGAAATTATTTAAGTAACTTAATTTCTAATGGGCTGTCTTTCCCAGTCCATTGCGTAAATAGTTATATTGAAGCACTTTACACTACATTTCACCAAATGATAAATTAAATTTTCCCCTTAATTTGTGTTATTAAAGGTTGGCAGCAGGTATATCTATTTGGATGAGTCCACTTTACCCCAGGAGGGGTGTTGAACAGCCATGCTCAATTACATTAAAAACAAAACTATCAAATTTGCCTTTGTCATTTTAAACATTTACTTTGTAGTATATTACTTGTAAAACTGTACCCACTCCCATTATATTTCTCACATAAGTAGTACTATAGTAGGTCATATAAACTTACATGACTTAAATGGGTCAGATATATTTTATAAAATGATGGCAATATAAATTGTGTAGATAAGTTTGTCGTATCTATAATATACCTAATTCAACAAAACTCAACCAAATTTTATATGTTGACAGTATCTATTATAAACCTCAGATATACCTATACAGAGCCTGATTTAGGTGTTTTTGTACACTAGCACCAAAAGATAAAATAAAGGTTTTATGTCATATCCTGGGAACCAGTCAACCTGTTTACAACAAATTCTTCACACAATTAGTGCCACAGTAGGCCATGTAAACTTACTTGATTTAAGTGACTCACACTTCAGTGACACACTTAAGTGACTCACAGTTGTTTTCAAAATCATGTTCTTGTAAATATTTGAGTATGGTAACCNCACTTCAGTGACACACTTAAGTGACTCACAGTTGTTTTCAAAATCATGTTCTTGTAAATATTTGAGTATGGTAACGACAGTTTATCAAAAATTTAGACTGATTACAACCGAAATTAATGCTCGAAATACTAACTCTGTAATGCATTTGGTTGCACACCATCTTATGGTATGAGGTGTTCTGAATTCAAGTCCCAGGTAAGACACGTGTGTGTATATGTAATTGTATCACTAGTATTGCATTTTTTTCTGGTTCTATCTCAAATGTTATCGCTGTCAACAAGACATCAAGACCCTCCTACCATCTAACTGTAAAAACTTCATCAAATTTATTTGTATCCATGTAGAGGAAAGTAGGTTAATGACTTATATAGGTAACTTCTTGTTATTTCTTGGAGCTGTTCCATAAAACATGTAAGTAAAAGGTGGTTCAAGCCCCAAATGCAGCATGCAAGGGATAGAAAAAAAATTCCCATGCCAGGAGAGAATATGAAGCCTGGGTGTTACAGACATAGATATAGATGGAAAATGGCACTATCAATGATATATATATATATATACACATATATAATAGAGAGAGAGAGAGATACTGCATGTGACATCAATGACTTTGCCAAAAGGAAGACTGGAAGAAATGCCTACAAATAAAAAGTTAAGCTCACCATTGTGTAAATTACAGAGTTTTATAAGAAGTTAATTGAATATTCTAAATGTTACCTTGTTTTAACTAGCAATTCTTCAGGAATTTATTTATAACACATTAATGTGATAATTTAAATAATTATGATGCACCTAATCTGGTTGCCTTGGATTGTAAAATAATCAATGAAGAAAAAATGAAAAAAGAAAAGATAGATTGGGGAGGGGGTGGCACTTTTTCATGGGCCTACAGGCAGCATCATTGGAAATAGGGCCCTGGCTACAGGTCCTTCTTCAATGTTTTATTCAATGTGCTTTTGTAATCAGTACAAATACTCACATCCCTGTTTGGTTTGAGTACTGGAGCAATAGGTGTGGCCCAGCCAGAGTACATGACTGATGGGTTACTAATCTTTCAAGCTCCTTTTCAGTCTTTGGAAGGTCATATGGAACTGTATGAAGTGTCAAGCTCAGANATGGGTTACTAATCTTTCAAGCTCCTTTTCAGTCTTTGGAAGGTCATATGGAACTGTATGAAGTGTCAAGCTCAGAGGCAAAACAGTAGGGTTTTGCATGAATTTGATAGGTTGTCCCTTAAATTCACAGAATTCTATACTAAACATTTCTGGGAATCTAGACAATTTGTGCCAATATACGACTCACCTTCAACACATCCTTCTTATATTCCTAGAGCACCCAATCAGTTCCTGTCCATGATAGAGCAATGACAATCCTTGCAGATGATCAAATAAAACATTATCTTTCATGTCACATGGACCATACATGAACTCGTCTCAATATTTTTGCTATAGTAATATAGCACACAAGTTTTCATAGTAAGTGCAGGTGTACTGTGTGGGTAATTTAATCACTTATAGAGATGCCAGCACCTGTGTCTAGTTCTATCTCAACTTGTTGGCAGTCTACTGTTAGGCACTGGTTTGTATAATTCAGCAGTCCCTGCCACCATAACATTTCAAAGATATGTTTTAATATTCCCCCCCCCCCCCNTGTTTAAATGAATAATGTATCAAGTAGCAACTTTTTGACTTAAATTATCTTAAAATCTGTAATATATTCATCCTGACCAACTCAGACTAATGAATTCTAGTTTGTAGCACATCAGCCCAAGTGTTACATTACTTAAGACTGGCACACAGTGAAAATGAAAAATATTTCAGACAGCTTTGTTTGAGTGTTATTATCTCAGTATAACATTGTTCCAGGCGCTGACCATGTCCAATAATGCTAAGAAAGAGTCCACTGTTGGAGAGATTGTGAACCTGATGAGTGTGGACACAGCAAGAATTGTTGAAGCAATAATGAATCTCAACTGGATTTGGTCTTGCCCCCTTCAGATTGTTATAGCACTCTACTTTCTCTGGCAGCAAATGGGTTAGTATTATGTCAGTGAAATATGTCATAAGGAATCNAGATTGTTATAGCACTCTACTTTCTCTGGCAGCAAATGGGTTAGTATTATGTCAGTGAAATATGTCATAAGGAATCTGTTGTTTCTGAATGGGAAGAAGTTTATGCTATATGTCGATATACATGTACAGAATAATGATAANTCATAAGGAATCTGTTGTTTCTGAATGGGAAGAAGTTTATGCTATATGTCGATATACATGTACAGAATAATGATAACAATGATTTTTGCGTACATTGGATTTAAGCTAATTCTAGGTCAAGACATGCAGATTTTACAATATGAAAAAAATAATGCAATTTCAGAACATGTTTGAAAAAATGGTTACAGTTTTACCTAGGGTCATAACATACAATTATGGTCACCAGATTTTTCCAAATTGAAATATTTAAAATATCATGGAACATTTTTAGAGAAACAAGAGTCACTATCACATTTAAAATAAAAGGTGAAAATACATATAATTCCAAACAAAATCAGAAACTTTTTGCTCTGATGAGGTGTTTTTAATTGTACTTAGCAGACGGCTTTGCACTTTTAAGTATTTCTAGGTAATTTTTCGTGAATATTGGACATTCTTGGCAAGTTGTATTACAATTAATTTGGCCTTGAAATTCTACACTGATAAGTTTGGATGTTCTCCTGTTCCTCACACTGCTTCACTTATTTCGGGTTGGTGTTAACTGAACTGTCCTCTAAATATTTATGTGCTTAGCGCTTACACAATTGATGTAAAGACAATATTGAAAATAGTGCTTGGAATGGCCTGGATGATTGTTTCTGCATCAGGGTGTATTCTAAATCCTGTAAAACTCTAAAGTTGAAACAGTATAACTATCCAGAGGATACATATTCTTTAAAATCACTCCCGGATGCATTACATCAGAGTTGGAGAGTACGGCTGCGCAGCTTCACATGTGTGGTTCAAGATAAAGGGTAGCTGGATTAGTCACACGGTAGACCCCTGAAAATCAGNGGCTGCGCAGCTTCACATGTGTGGTTCAAGATAAAGGGTAGCTGGATTAGTCACACGGTAGACCCCTGAAAATCAGAACTTTGGCAATCCAAACTTTTAGGTGGTCTGCACCATTTTAAAATAAAAAGAAATTGTTTAAATTTTTTATCAATCCTGTACAAGTGAAATTTTCTTTGTGCGACTGTTCTGCACATAAACAGGAAGGGGGGAGGGAGAGAGAGAGCCTGCCTCTATGCGCAGTTATCTGTCGTATTCATCTCCTCTGCCACATCAAACAAACTTCCTCCTTTTTACAGCTGCCTGTTTAGCAAAAAAAATTAAGTTAGTTTGTGCAATAAGTTTTCCTGTACATTATACAAAAAGNTTTTTACAGCTGCCTGTTTAGCAAAAAAAATTAAGTTAGTTTGTGCAATAAGTTTTCCTGTACATTATACAAAAAGAAAAAAAGTAAAATGTTGCAAATATGAGTAAACATCCAAGTTCATTGGACTATGGTGGTCCGTCCAGCTTCAAAATNAAAAAAAGTAAAATGTTGCAAATATGAGTAAACATCCAAGTTCATTGGACTATGGTGGTCCGTCCAGCTTCAAAATGTCAGCATAAATCTTTGCCAATTGCAAAAAAAATTGAAGTTTTAAGGAAACTAAACACCTGAGTTTTAGTGAAATTGGTTTACGATACATGTGGTACAGTAAGAACAACAGCAAGAACATAAAAAAAACAGAATTGTTTAAATTTATCTCAGAAAGTGATTTTAAGTTTAGCATGGAGACATGCAAAACAATGAGAGCAGTAAAAGGTGGCAATGTTATTGAGCAGGTCAAGATATTTAATGCTCAGCTGGATACNCATGCAAAACAATGAGAGCAGTAAAAGGTGGCAATGTTATTGAGCAGGTCAAGATATTTAATGCTCAGCTGGATACGCCAATGGAATGTAATTTTTGACAACATTAGCTATCTAAATTTAAAAGCAGACACAATATTTTGTTGTACAGTGTAAGTGGTAAAGCAAGCAGTTGACAGATTTGTCTCTGATTAGGTGTCCAACGAAAAACTGATGCCAAACCAGGTTTATAATGCAGACGAGACAGGGCTGTACACATTCTCTTTCCCATATTAAACTTTTTCTCAAGTTAAAAGGTTAGCTAACAAAATGTCCATGCATTGGCCATTTACAACCCGCCCTGCTTGTACTTCACAGCAGTTCAGCTGTGTGCTTGGCTGTAACACACTACTAACAACTACACATGTACTGTATTTTTATATTGCTGTNCTACTAACAACTACACATGTACTGTATTTTTATATTGCTGTTTCTGACACAGCAAATAACGTGTTAATCTATAGAAAGCATTTATAGTCAAAGTAAACACTCTACTAAAATATGTAGATTTTTGACAAATTTCCCCACATTTTTGTTTTGTAAACAATGATACGGATGTTATGGAAATCTGAAATGCCTGAATCCCGACTGGTTTCGGTGAGTGAATGAGTGAAGAGATTTGGGCGGCACTTATCATTGAGGTCTTGAGAGCCAATGAGGGTGAAACAATGTGATTATGGAGCAGTGCCGGAATGCGAGGGTGGGGGAAACTGGAGTTTTCCATAAAAATCCACCAACCAGCAGCATCGTCCGGCACGATTCCCACATGTGAAAATCCAGGGGAGACCCTCCTGGGAATTGAACTCAGTTCACATTGGTAGTCTAACCACTACACCACTGTGGCACTGTATCGACCAATTTTTGACTAACGGGTGTGTATTGTAGTTTATTTTCATCAAATTTGTTTTAGTTTTAATTGCTCTAATATCTACAATATGGGTCCATCAGAAAAATATTGTATGTATTACCATCTGGGATAATTATGTGCTTGTAGCTTGTAGATTATCCTGTACACCTATCATTGCACTGGTTTTTAAAAATATTACATGTAAATGACAATGGTCGGGACATGACAATTTTATATTATCATTTCCGCTATGCATGTCACACTTCTTTACCTCACAAAATCTTACACTATAAAATTTGGCATTTTAAAGAGTGCTAACTGGAAGTATATACATTTGAACTTGAGCAGATGGGTTTTTGCTGGGTTATCCTGTGAATGCACTCCAAGTGTTGCATTCTGCACGATGTAGTTGCTCATGGTCGCCTGCCCAGATAAACTGATCAATTTTGTGTGTGTTCATGTGTTTGCATGTGTGCTTGGGGGGGGGGGNTGTGCTTGGGGGGGGGGGACAATTAGTAACCTAGAGTTCCAAGCAAGTGGGGAGGAACTGTGTTGAAGTTTCAGCAGTCCCAAGGGTCAGGGCATAAGGTTTTAATTCATTTTTTTTTTATTTCTTAATTTTAAGTCTTGCTTTGAGAACCTTATTCTAAGTATGATTTGATACCAAATGTATACATAAATGCTTAAGATTCTAAATTACATTTGTTATTTGTTCAGGTGTTGCAGTGCTGTCAGGTATGGTTGTTATGGCACTGATGGTTCCAGTGAATGTATTTATAGCCAATAAAGTGAAAGTACTCCAAATAGCACAGATGAAAATTAAGGACCAGAGAATCAAGCTGATGAATGAAATATTAAACGGAATGAAAGTTCTTAAGCTGTATGCGTGGGAGGGCTCCTATGAAGAGATCATAGAGNGTGGGAGGGCTCCTATGAAGAGATCATAGAGCGTATGCGAGACAAGGAAGTGAAACTTTTAAAGTACACATCTTATCTGAACGCTGGTACTTCATTCATATGGACATGTGCTCCATTAATGGTGAGTGTTTCTGTATGGAAGGTTGAAAGGGATGTTAAAATACAGTTTGTATTTGTTTGTGTTTCATTTGATACTCTTCAAAGCATTCTCTGAGATGCATTTAAAAAGGTATTTGTTTCCAAAACGAAAATAAATACCTTACGCAAACTGCTTTTATGGCATTCTGTGATCTTTGTATGTTAGACAGTCAGTATCAAACTTTCAATACTTGTGCACTGGNGCGTATGCGAGACAAGGAAGTGAAACTTTTAAAGTACACATCTTATCTGAACGCTGGTACTTCATTCATATGGACGTGTGCTCCATTAATGGTGAGTGTTTCTGTATGGAAGGTTGAAAGAGATGTTAAAATACAGTTTGTATTTGTTTGTGTTTCATTTGATACTCTTCAAAGCATTCTCTGAGATGCATTTAAAAAGGTATTTGTTTCCAAAAGGAAAATAAATACCTTACACAAACTGCTTTTATGGCATTCTGTGATCTTTGTATGTTAGACAGTCAGTATCAAACTTTCAATACTTGTGCACTGGCAGTAAACAGGGAGAAATTTTGGGTACCGGCAAAGTAGAAAACACTACACATTAGATTGTTTAAATGTTTATTTTAACATCTATTATAGAAAATGTTTATAATTTTTATTATTTATCATTAAAACTATAAATTTAATAATTACAAATTTTGCATTAACATCTGCATATTTTCATTGCTTATTTATTATTAAAACTATGACTTTTGATATTACAAATTTTAGTCACGTCTGCATATTATTAATTATTAAAACTCTATAAACTTTAAAATTAAAAATTTTACAGTCACATTAGCATATCATTCATTTTTTTAAATTATAAATTTTTAAATTACAAATTTTGCAGTCAGATTTGCATTACTATCAGACTGAAATTTTATTGTCGCATATCCTTTTAATTGTCTCTGAACAGCCATTCTCATGGACTGAATGTGATATTTGCAGCTGTTTATTTGCCAAAATATTTTCAATTGACGGATCCAATATTGATACTGCGAGATGTAGAGTGCCATCAACATCCAGTAAATTCCTTTATTTTGTCTTAATTGCACAGACAGCAAAGAAAGTTATTTCACATAAGTATGTAGTTGAAAATTCATTAGTAATTTCAGTTTTTCTCTTGAGACTGGACTAGTCTTCACTCACAGATAACCAAAACTGATTCAGTGAGTTGTTTTTGAATGTGGAGTTGAGAGTTACACAGAGAAAGTTCAGCGAAACTTTCCTTCACCTGAAGAGTGAGTTTATGATAGTCCACTCTTCTGTGAAAGAATAAATTATGTAATCAAATAATCATTTTCCATGGATTTTTTCCCTCATTCTTGGAATAGTAGTGAAAATGCTGAGATGTTGGTATATAACAGTCAATATACACTGAAGAGCCAAATAAACTGGTATAGGCATGCGTATGCAAATAACAGAGGTATGGAACCAATCAGAGTAACATGATGCGGTCGGCAGCTAGATCAGTTACTGCTGCTACAATGGCAGGTTATCAAGATTTAAGTGAGTTTGAACGTGGCATTATAGTCGGCGCACGAGAGATGGGACATAGCATCTCCGAGGTAGCGATAACATTTGGATGTTCGCGTATGACCATTTCACAAGTGTACCGTGAATATCGGGAATCCGGTAAAACATCACATCTTCGACATTGCTGCCGGAAAATGATCGTGAAAGAACGGGACAAACGACGACTGACGAGAATCATTAAACGTGACAGACGTGCAACCCTTTCTCAAATTGGTGCAGATCGGATTTGTGGACTGCCCTGCAGGATTGATGGTGTGAATTGCCTCCTGCATACCTTCAGACATTAGTCGAGTCCATGCCACGTTGTCTTGCGGCACTTCTGCATGCTCGGGGGGCCCTACACGATATTAGGCAGGTGTACCAGTTTTTTTGGCTCTTCAGTGTATGTTCTTAAATAATGTCAACGGCAGTCAGAAATTCTTGGTGAAGGGGAAACATTTCCAAGTTATTTTCTTGTAAATTTAGTCTCCAAAAAGTTACTCTTTTCCTCAATGCATCTACTTTATTCCAGAGAGTAAACACATATGTCATAGTCCCCTGAAGAGATAAGTTTAAGCTATTACGAAGAGAAAATATGTCAGCTAAGTATGCCAGTTTAGTTTCCCATTCTTCATTAAGCAAGAGGTCTGCCAGGATTAACCTGTGATCTCAGAGAAATTGCTGTAACTTTTCTCGCAATGTGAAAAGGCGAGAGAGGACTTTTCCTCCCAATATCCACCTCACTTTAGCATGAAATAGTAAATGCTTATGTTGTGAGACTGTAAACAGACAAAGCGATTAGAAGAGTCTGAAATGGAGGGCATAACTACAAATTTAATTTACGATCTTCACAATGTCAATGAGGACTTTGTTCAAGTTAGCCTTAAGATTTTTTGATGCAAGCTGTTCCCTTTGAATCATGCAGTGTGTGTATAAGATGTCTGGATGAGCAGTGCCTGTTATTTTCGCAACTACACCTGAGCAGTATCTAGTAATAGATGTGGCACCATCCATACACACAAACACATTTGCCCCAATCCAGTCTATATGTTTCTATGTAATTAATTGAANATAGATGTGGCACCATCCATACACACAAACACATTTGCCCCAATCCAGTCTATATGTTTCTATGTAATTAATTGAAGGCACTGAATATCTCTGAAGTGGTGGTATGGCAAGGCAAGTCAATACAGTTCTTCCCTCAAGTACCCATCATTTTTATATCTTATGAAGCTGGAAAAAATAGCACANGCAAGGCAAGTCAATACAGTTCTTCCCTCAAGTACCCATCATTTTTATATCTTATGAAGCTGGAAAAAATAGCACAGTTTTTAATGTCAGTTGACTCACCAAATCGAATAGCAAAGAATCACTATATTTTCACTCCTCCTATCACCTGCTCTTCAAAATCTACACCCATTTCAACAATTCTTTGATTTAAAGAGTTGTCGAACAAAGGAATCTGCTTCAGTTTCTGAGCAGCCTGATGTCCCAAAATTTTTCTTGTGACATATACAATGTGCTGCATTATCAACTCCTCGCCAACTGTGGATGGTTTTTTTAATTTTAGGTATTTGAAAGGGAACAAAATACATGACCTCAGAAAAGATTTTTCAGTTGTTGTCGCAGCTCTCAAGATCTCTCTGTTAAGAGCCGCCTAAATATCTTCATATTCAGTTGTTGTCAGTTTTTTATGTAACTTCTTTCATGAGGCATTTGAGAATGTTATCTTTCAAAGTAGTTCAATGATTTGTTTGAAGTGATCATGCTTAGAATTAAAATACTGAACAAGTTTTGAAGGTTTCATAGCATTGGAAATGTCTCANAGTGATCATGCTTAGAATTAAAATACTGAACAAGTTTTGAAGGTTTCATAGCATTGGAAATGTCTCAGAACACACACCACATAATGGCCATGTTAATTATTCACCCCTAGGGGTCATAATGAACCCAACTTCATATAATCATTGTCANACACACCACATAATGGCCATGTTAATTATTCACCCCTAGGGGTCATAATGAACCCAACTTCATATAATCATTGTCATAGCACCTAATGAAGTTTCCTTTACTTGTAATTTCTTTGTTCTTTTTGTCACTTTCATGTGTCATTATTTCTTCACTTTGGTGTTTTCATGGTGTTTTTGAAGTTGATGCAACCGCACTTCAATCAATGGTTCTTTTTCCTTTTCAACACCACCTCTTGATAAAAAAAAAACCTCACAATAGTATGTTATTNCACTTCAATCAATGGTTCTTTTTCCTTTTCAACACCACCTCTTGATAAAAAAAAAACCTCACAATAGTATGTTATTCACCTTTCTTGCCATCTATTTTCTGTTATTGACCTGTGTGTCAGCACAAATCTTCACTAATTTCACTAATTCAAAGAATTTCACAGAACTGAATTTATTCACTTCTAATTTGTGCTCACTATGTAGCTACTAACTTGATGCATGTAAGTAAACATTCAAGTTGTTACAGCGAGATGGCAGCATGCTATGGTAGTTGGATTTGAGCTTGTGTATCAAGAAATGGCAGTTGGATTTTCATTTGTTGGTAGTTTCACTGAGAGATGGTAACATGTTATGTTAAGAGTGTGTGATACACAAGTTCACGCTAAACATGTTTATTTTGTATCACTGGAATTTAAAAGCCAAACTGGAATGGAACAAATAACTGCACTTAAATTCACTCCACTTATTAAATTATTACCTACCTTGTTTTCAGTGTCTTCAGTGGTATAGTCTTAGTCACTCAACAGCTCGCGACCCTGCAGGATCGGCCCGGCAGGGTTGTTGGGCGGCCCGAGTTACACGGTACGACTTACCTCCATGGCATCTATGTTGTGTATTAAGTCCGGCACACCACTGCGGAGCACAAGCATAAAAATCGCGGGGGATGTGCGGTTGGGAACCCTCACAGGGGTTATAAGGATCCCCACTAGAATTACGACGTATCCCGTGGAGCCCCGAATCATACTTATACTGAAATTCCTCTTTTACTATAACTGTCGGACCTTCTCTTATAAATAAATAACAGTAGTGCTCTGTTTATTCTTTCACTTCATTATCGAACATATTTTAAGGTATGCATTTGGGGTGAGGCAAGCATCACAAGACATTGTAGAGTATGAGTATACTCTGAATATACTACTATGGAAAGTTAAAAACATTTCCCTCTCTGTCAACATGATCACGAAAAGGTGGTAGCTATACAACCATACAATACATAAATTTATTATTTTAAATTACAAATAATGCCCCTTAAATTTTATTTGGCAAGAATAATGTAATACTTTATTAAATTTCTAAGTTCACTCAAAAATAATAATGTGAGTATAAGTAGCTAACTAGCTTAAATATCTTTGGACCACAACATTTTCAAAACAACTTTATAAATTGTCTAACTCAATAACAATGTATTTTTAAGGCGGTCATGTACCTGGTGCTTGAAATCCGTTCTAGTGTATTTGATAAATGTGTATTTTGACAAAACTATTAAATATGCCTCCAGTAGGTTTACCTACGAAAAGAAAGCACATACCGAACGACGATGGAATGATACTTTTAAGACATCACACACTGTGGAAATATTATTTTCATGCCCTCCAAAATAGCTAAAAAAAAAAAATNGAATGATACTTTTAAGACATCACACACTGTGGAAATATTATTTTCATGCCCTCCAAAATAGCTAAAAAAAAAAAAATGCTTTTTTAGACTACTGTATCTTATACCTCAGACATTGAACTTTGCTACAGAATTGTGTCCAANAAAAAAAAAAAATGCTTTTTTAGACTACTGTATCTTATACCTCAGACATTGAACTTTGCTACAGAATTGTGTCCAATAAAATTATAGGGTCACCACTTAAATTCCTGAAGTTTTCTACGATCATGACAAAATCACTTCACGCTAGTTCTGGGAGTACACATAGAGGCAGTAACGTTTAACTTACGCCAGTTGGAATTTCTAGTTTTTATGGAAATTAACAGTGGTCTAACGTTAATAATATCCCTTAATCAATAACATTATATTGTGTCCTAAGAAATAAATGTAATACACCTGAAATAAAAGCTCAGCCACCAAAGCCTTCTCTTTCTAATGGAAGTGCCGCAACAGGAAATTGAGAATCAATGGTCAAACGAATTTGGCAAATGGTAAAGTAAACAGCAAAACCAGTCTGACTTTTCATTACCTAAATTTAAGAAAACGGCACATTAAATGAATTGAAGTAGACGATTTTACATGTGGTGCTATGCAGTGAAAAGTACACAACTTTTACACTATGAGAAAAACATTATACTATTGTTCCAAGTTTTACAGTATATGTTCATATTTGTCTATTATTTGTTGTTGCAAAATTGTTATGAGTGGCATGAATCTGTTTGTTTGAATTCTTTATTTTGTTTCAGGGTTTTGCTATTTTAGTGGGTTTATAAGATCTATAGTACCATCTTAACACTTTTGCCTTTGTTAGCTTCCCGATAGATTTGGCTGGAACAAATCACTGGTTAGTTACATAAACTTGCAGGTTTCTATACATTTTTACTCTTGTCTGAAAAGCGTTTATATACAGATTTGTAACACAAACAGCAAATCAAGACAGTAACGTTTAATATCACTTGTTCAGTCTTCTATTATCACTATATAGGAAAAACATTTTTATATATGCTGGCTACAATTGAAAAAATGTACATGTTTCATAATCTAGGTAGGTGTATGTGATGAATGTATTGTGAAATAAAATGTGCAAGTTCCACTTTTGCTCGTGTAATACTGACTCAAACGCAGGAAACCGTTTTCCACCCCTCCAGCCATGCCGAGGTAAGGGAAGGCCGCTGTTGCGCAGGAGGATCTGTTGTTTCTTGTCCAACTATAATCAGTTTGCTGTTGGAAAATTGTTCCTTTCAGATCTCTCTAAATACTCTTGAATTAGTGTTTCTATTAAGAATTGAAAGAATTCACCTGAATAATTATTATCTTTTGTTCGTTATTTTACCACTAAAAATTAAGGTTTATCTTATTTTTGATTACTAAAAATTTTTAGGTCAGTGTTTTTTGAATAAATTTGTGTTTCATTACAGTAAAGCCGCTCAAAAAAATCTTAAAAATGTAAAGTAGCAATGCCTTGTACTTTCTGCCAGCGGTAGGGTTGGCGGCGATTTACCCACAGTACATCTTACACAGTTGAATGGGGCATGCCCATTTGGCGCTCTATGGAGCGTTTACTAGTGGAGGGCATGTCGTTGATGTGCTGACGTATCACTTCCTCAAGCTAAACAGTGCCCACAGACCGGGGAGGGCCACCATTATGCATGTGTGTCTGCAAAATGGGAAGCATAAGTCACAGTTTTGCTGCAAACTTTGTAGGCATTGTACAAGGCATTCAGCAAAAATACGTTTTCAAAACCCAATTTTCATAGACTCGTATCTGCTTCCGTTTAGGTATATAGTGTCCTGTATATTTTCAACTTTATTTTTCATAAGGAATCACCTCCCACAGTTTAGGCGTTTAATTTCCAAACATTCTGTGTGTGTGTATACACACACACACACACACACACACACATGCATACTGCTAAGATTTTGGTGTTGTTAAACCTTTATTCAAGTCCCAAGATAAAATTATCCTGCTAAATTACATAACCAGATAATTTGTGGAGAAAAAAATGTTTCCTGTAGACTAAAGTAAAAATTTGGGTGTTACCTTATTTTTCAAACTCAATCCTATTTTTTGATATATACATTAAGTGAATATCATGCAAAATAAATTGTCTAATGTAATTGTGTAATTTCATTGGCAGTGCTGATTGTCATCATATATTTACAAAGAGGCATTGAGTGTATTGTGTTTAATGTAGTTCGTGATATTTGTTTACAGGTATCGCTGATGACATTTATGACGTACATCTTTATGGATGACAAAAATGTACTTAATTCACAGAACGCTTTCGTCTCTCTTACATTGTTCAACTTGATGCGTGGACCACTTGCCATAATACCAATGCTGATAGCAACAATGATACAGGTTAGCTGAAAATACTATGCCTTGCAACAAACCACTATTAATGCAGATATTTCTAGGTTGGTGTGGGTTGGCATCCTGGACGAGGCATGGCTGTGTATACTGTTTTTAAGTTTAAGATTATGTTTAGTTTGATTTGTAGGCTGTCTCCAAATTAGCCCCCTGGCATAAAGGAGTTAACTAAGCAACAATGAACACAAAAATGTGAAATTTTAGTCTCACAGTATATTATACGCCATATTGTTCTCTCGAAACCCATCTCCATGTTTCCGTAGAAAGTGAGACACGCGTGAATAGTTTTTAAGCAGTTCTAATGTTATTCCACGTAACTCGAATATATTCGCTATAACGTCCAAAGTGTGATAATAGATACAACAAACAGACCGTCTCGCAAATGTTAACCCAAATTCACTATCTCGGACAAATTAAAAAAGAGTTAGCAAATATCTAATTATTGACAACATTTTATATTTTTACTTTTATAGTCTACTTATATTTTTAGACAGATGTCAGTCTTAAAATATCTTAAATTTTGTTTAGCATTACAGTACAATGAGAAGTGGATTAGCTGACAGCATGTTGATAAAAAACAAGGTGTGGATTAGAATCAAGTACAATTAATTTTTTGAGCTGAAAAACATTTTTAGTGCAATAGTACTAATTATTTGATTAATTATATTTATTTGTAATACTTGTGGCAATTTGTAATAGTTGTGTTAATAAATTAAAATATTACTTATCTAATTTCTGAAATATGGCAGATAAGTTTTTAAAAATCTCCATGATGATATTTTTGACGATCTGCAATAAAATGGCTCAAGGTGTACCTACTGCATGGAATTGTTCATAAAACTTACCTGTTCTAGAGATAGTATTGTATTCAGGACTTGGAATATGATATTTTGCAGTAAATTTGTAACTAAAAATATNTTACCTGTTCTAGAGATAGTATTGTATTCAGGACTTGGAATATGATATTTTGCAGTAAATTTGTAACTAAAAATATTGCATACATGCTCCATAACATGGAACACATCCTCCAGGAAACAACAGAAAATTCTATGGTAGCCGATCAGACAGATGCGTGTTGCAAGAACAGAATCTAGGGTGATGTGCCATCTAGTAGGAAACCTAGCAATCTGTGTATTCAAATATTCACTGGTGCATCCACCAATGTACACAGATGTTACTGTTTCTGTTGAGTCTGGTTAAATAGATTAATCCACCAGTCCAACGAGCCTGAAAATTTGGTGGCTCTGGTGGATATGCACCTAAGCATCAACCAATGAATTTTCAAATGCATCCTCTAAAAAATAATAGTAAACATACCATATTCCTGTAATTTTTAAATACAGCCTCGACTTGACGGACCAGCTGATGGCGGAAGGATACGTAGTCAGATGTAAACAGTGGCGCTACTTTTGCCGAGCTGTCAAAAAGTGGCCTTCTTATATGGTACAGAATATACACCCGTTTTGCTTTGTTAGGGTTATCATTAATGTTATGGTTTTTCTTTTGATCATACGTGTCATGAAAGTCAATTTCCTTCACTTGAGTAAACCCCTGTGCCACCAATCTTGCTTTAAATTTACTAACGCTACCATCGGGATTATTTTTGAGCTTCAGACCTATTTGCTGTCTAACAAGATCCTCTCGGGAAGTCTGTCAACCAATACATAAGTGCCCTTACTCTAAAAACTCTCTTGTTCCTTTTTAATCTTGTTTTTAGCTTCAGTGACTAGAGATTGATTCCTTTGAGGTACAACATTGACAAATGCATTGCTCTGCAACACATACAATACTTCCTTAACAAAGGCATTGAAAACACTCTCTTCTTTCAGTGTATAACATCAGCAGAATCTTTTGTAAAATTTGCATGAATGTTGTTAGCTGTTAGTTTTGCAACAGAAATGAGGTTGAAATTTAATTGAGGTACATACGTTTTCTTCATGTCCAAAATATTTACATTCAACAGTACAGTGTTGATAATACCTACCCCTTCTGCCTTAATTTTAGCCTTTCCAAGTGATACCTGTCCTTGACTAGATGCGAACTCTGTAAACAATTCTCTGCAACGGGTCATGTGTTCTGTAGCAGCTGAGTCTAGAAACCACTTATTACATTCCATGATAGCAAAGGTGGTCACACACACTNGGTCATGTGTTCTGTAGCAGCTGAGTCTAGAAACCACTTATTACATTCCATGATAGCAAAGGTGGTCACACACACACTATTGTTTCCCTTTCAGGGAATTATCGTTTTCACCCCCATTACGCTTACCCATCTTTCCCCCATTACNCACACACACTATTGTTTCCCTTTCAGGGAATTATCGTTTTCACCCCCATTACGCTTACCCATCTTTCCCCCATTACTATTATTACCTTTTTTAATACAGTCTTTGGCTCAATGTCCAAACTCATCGCACTAAAAACATTGCACTTCATGACAAAACTTGCTGATATGTCCAGGCATCTTGCACTTGAAACAGTTATGGTCACTTCCTTTGTTGACCATGTTCCACAAACTCCTTGCTTCAGAATTTTACCATATGTAGTGGGTCCTCTTGTCTCCTGTAGCCACTAGAGCAACTTCACTGTATTCTTCATTGCTGGTTGTCTGTTGCAGTCATGGCTCCTTATCCAGTAGCCATCCCTTAACCTTCCTCATTGATGAGGTTATGTTTTCTCAGAATGTTCTGCACAAACACTTTGTATTCATTCACCAGGAGCCTGCTAAGCAGTAAATTTGCAATAATTTCATTTTTGATGCTTATCCTGCCTATAGCCACTTTCTTTGTATCAATGCAGCATACTCTTGCATTGTCATATCCATAGTCTTGGTAACTAGTGCCATTTCTTTCATACTTTGGAGAGCTTGAAACTTAGTGGATGTTACGTGAATTTCTTCCAACACTTCCCAGTCTAGTTTTACTTTTTTTCAGTCTTCGATGTCCAATAAGAAATCATACCCCACTGATCGGAGAAGCACAAACANCAGTCTAGTTTTACTTTTTTTCAGTCTTCGATGTCCAATAAGAAATCATACCCCACTGATCGGAGAAGCACAAACAAGGCTTTCCAATTCAGTCTTGCTTGGTAGGTGTCAGCACTCCAAAGTCAACATAACCTGGCTCGACTACACCCAGCAGTTTTTGTCGATCATATGTGCCTTCATGCAGAACTTTCAGGAGAAATAATTAACAGCTGGGAAGTTCATCAAGTCTGTCATCCATACCATCCACCATGATGTACAATTTCATAAAATACATTCGCAATCTCAATAACTTTTTCAGTCCAAAATCATCCTCTGCCCATAACCTGTTATTTTAATTTTATAAGGCATAGTAGAAATACAACACACTCAATCTACGTAACACCACAGTATATTTGGGAAACATATTCACAATATAGTTTGACACACATACACACAGTGTAATTAGTATCCATAATGCTCTGCACATAGCAAGAACTAGCAGTGTACTAACTTATGAAACTGATCTTTGCTATAGCCTAGATTACTCAAACTTAAATACTACTTTGCTGATGGTATAGCATCTTACAATTCGATCATCTACTCTTTAAAAGAGTGTGCAAAAAATGTTGCAGTAAGGGAATCTATTACAATGACTGCAGTGTCTATTAAGAGAAATAAAAAATTTACTTCAAAAATTTTTTAAGTATTGTATAATTCCCTAAGCATAGGCTATAGAAAAATGTTCTGTGAGCATGCATACTGTATAGATGTTAAGTACACAGGCAGATGTGGGGATTCAAACATGTGGGGTATGACTCTTTGCTTGCCTGGTTTTCATAGTGAATGTTTATTAATTGAATAATTCAGATTTGTGCATTATTTCACAGGCTAGTGTATCCATAAAACGAATCAACAGGTATTTGGCCTCTGAGGATTTAGATATGACATCTGTAAGTCACGATAAATTTGAAAGTAAGTATTTTTTTTTTCATCTTTTATTTTTATTCTGTGTTAAAAAGGTTTTAGCAAACTGATCAAATAAATTCCCTTCAATATAATACATTATGAATCCATATAAAGTTTTCAACAGGTTTCTTATGATCTCAGAAGTGAGAACAGTTGTGTTCTGCAAATAATTTTATGCCATTTCTCTTAAGATTTACTTTAGAGGATATCCTTAACAGTAGAAAAAAATTTTAATCAAGCAGAAAATTTTTAGAATTAATTTCATACTGGTCTATTGTAAAAACACTATCCTAATGAATAGAAAATATGAAAAGAAAATTGAATGT
>NQII01004511.1:4346-116486 GCA_002778355.1 Clitarchus hookeri
CCTCTAACCCGGCACAACCAGACAGGGAGAAAAGGGAAAATCACAGCATGGGTACAGGTTCCAGGCGCTACACTGGAACACTGGGAGAATTGGATTATAGTTTGCCGCAGTTTATCTACAGTTTGAAAACAGCCAGGCGGTACAGGCTAGCTGTCCCCAACCTGGGTTCTATGATGATAACCAACCAGGAGGACAAGAGACCCTCACAGGACCTGTATCCCCCCCGCGCTGAGGGAGTATACGCCGCAGTGATGACGAACATTGCCAGTGGCCCCCGAGCTTAGCTTGCAGCAACGCAACACAAGCTCTGTCAACTCGAGTAAGGAAAATGTATCCTAACCGAAGATACCCGACGTCCAGGTTCTACGCTCTTACAACTTCTACGTATAACATAAGAAGTAACTCATATAACTAATGAGCCTACTCTCTTCTTAATGGGTACAAATAATTATTTAATTAAGTTTTTGAAATATTTCATGGTAGGTAGGCCTTGGAATCTTGTTGGCAACATTGAAACACAAGCAACAGTAATGAGACAATTACAAATACACGCGTGCCTTGCATAAGCGAGTGTGCAATCAACTGCATTACGGAGATCGGATTCCGAGCATCAACTTCAGATTTAATCAGTCTAATGTTTCGAACGATATGGTTAACTAACCTAAAATATTTGCAGGGCAGTCAATTTGAAAATAAGTAACTGAGCCAGTAATTTTGCATGGCCTACCATAGCACAACTATTGTGTAAAGAATTTGGTGGAAATTGTTTGATTGGTCCCTAAAGTATGGCATCAAAATATTATTTACTTATTTGTTTGGTGCTATCTTACAAAATTGCCTAAATATGTTTTGTATACGAAGTTTCTAATATATACTGTCAATATTGCAGTTTGATTTATAGGGTTTACTAACCTGGAATATTTATATAACTGTAGTCCATGTAAATTTACGCGATTTAAGTGGCCCAATCACTTATTTTGAAAATGTGAATAAGTCGTATACATTTAGATGGAGTAAAAAAGTAAACCTTGCCGCAAAAATGTGGTGTGAATTATATAACAGCTTCCCAAGATAGGAGAAGCTTAATTTTGCATTTGGCACTATTTTATAAAATGGCGGAGAAAATAGTTTATGTATTAGCTCATTTGATGCTTGCATAGGTACTGACCAGTATACAAAATTAATTTATAATTGTTCAAATAGCTTTGCAGATCAAGTACACTTAGCTAAAATGTATATATATCCACCATTCTGAAAATAAGTATCTGCCCCACGTAAAACATAAATTAATATGATCTACCATGGTACTACTTCACCAAATTTGCTAGGATTTGGCTAATTGTTTTCTGAGATAAGACAAAAACTTTTTTTCATGTGGGACTATCTTACAAAATGGTGGAGCATGTCACACTATAAATATATATTTGATGTTTGTAATTGATACTGCCAGCATACAAAACTAAATTTAAATTGGTTTTGTTGTTTCATAGATATCTCATAATAAGCCAAAATGTTAATATGACCACCATTTTGAAAATAAGTGCTTTACTCACTAAAAACATATCAGTTTACATGGCCTGTCATGACACTATTTGTTTGCCCAATTTGGTAGGAATATTATGTTTTTTCCGCAGATATTAGACAATATATTTATTTTCCATATGATTTTATTTTACAAAATTTAAGTCAAACGAGAGATTGTGTAGAAAAATTTGATACTTGAAATTTATACTGCCAGTAAACAAAGTTCCGTTGGAATTTATTAAATGCTTTCGACGATAAAGGCTTAAATGACTATATGGCAATCCCAAAAAAAGTATGGTTTATGGTGGTGCAAAGAAGAAATTTGTTGATGTGTGCTGTACTTCAATTGGCAAAAAACTTGTTTCGTTATCACAACCAATCAACTGCAGGCTTCGTGTTCGGTTTACTAATCAGTTACCTTCAGGGGAGATCATTGGGCACAGAACCATGAAATGTACACTATCGATCAAATATAACCTCCTTGTGCAACATGTGTACAATTGTTTACACTGGGTATGAAAGTGTTAAAACATACCACTTTACTTCACCAGCTACAGTACTTCTTGTTTGCAAATTTGGTAGGAATCGGTCAGTTTTTTCGCCGAGATACGGAGGTGGCGGTGGTGCCCAAACATTACACCGGAAACAATGCTGTTACTGTGCCAGGTCCTTCACTAAAGAAATGCAAAACTTGGCGACATGAGAAGAGTGACTGTTAGAAGAACTCATCTCATGCTTTTCTTAGCTGCTATAAATGTTACAGACAGTTCAGTCGACATGGTAACTTAAATAAACCCATCAAGGCTGATAAATTTAGTGTTTTTTCACCCACTGAGTAACAGTTTGTGATAACAACATTACCTCCTGTTGATACACTACATAAAATATTTTCAGACGACGAGGGAACTCGCATGAAGCATTACGACAATGACCACTTGCAGTTTATGCAAGGTGATACAATGAAGGAACACATTAAGATCTGCAAGGGTTCGACAACTACCAGCCAGCAATTGCTGCCGTCAATACCGCCTGCTACATCGATGGCTACTGTTTCCGTAGACGATTATGACGAGACAGTTAATGCTAATGACAGAATGAGAAACCTACGAGGCATGATAGAGTCGGTATGTTTGGAATGTTCACTTCCAAGGTGTTCGCGTGAAGTCGACGAACTTCAAAATAAACGGTTGTCAGCTCTAAGTACTGACGATGACCATGTGACTCCTTCCAAGAAAAGTAAACTTTATATTGAGGATGAAACAGGAGGTGAAGACGATCATGAAGACAGCATTGATGAAAATGACAATGGTGAAAGTTTTTAATTAATTATCTGACGAGAAGGATGATGATTCTCTCGACGTTCGCACACATTTCACAAACGAGTTTCTTTCGACAAATGGATCGAAGAAGGTAGAAAGTGTCAAAAACGCTAGTTACATATTTCCCGAAGACCCGAATTATTTTTGTTGATAGACTCAGACATTTGATTGACCTACAAAAATGCGGGAATCTCTCACGCATGGTTGAGATATCTTCAATCATCGATGCACTGGAGGATCAGGGTTACATGAGATGAAACTGTTGGCTACTAATCCATGATCTGCAAACATCTGAGAAACGTCTAGATTGAATGTACAAAATAATTAGAAAGATAGAATGTATATAATAAGTAAATAAATTATATATATATATATATACACACACACAGAGGTGACAAAAGTCATGGGATAGCAATATGCAAATATACAGATGGCAGTAGTATCGCGTACAAAATGTATAAATGTGCGGTGAATTGGTTGGGCTTTCATTTGTAGTCAAGTGATTCATGTGAAAAGGTTTCTGACGTGATTATGGCCGCACGACGGGAATTAACAGACTTTGAACATGGAATGGTAGTTGGAGCTAGACGCATGGGACATTCAATTTCGTAAATGGTTAGGGAATTCAACATTCCGAGATCCACAGTGCCAAGAGTGTGCCGAGAATGCCTAATTTCAGGCATAACCTCCTACCATGGATAACGCAGTGGCCGACCGCCTGCACTTAATGATCGAGTCCAACGACGTGCGCGCAGAATGGTCAGTGTTAACAGAGAAGCAACACTACGTGAAATAACCGCAGGAATCAATGTGGGACGTACGACGGATGTGTCCGTTAGGACAGTGCGAACTTTGGCTGTACTGGGCTATGCCAGCAGAAGACCGACTTGAGTGCCTTTACTAACAGCACGACATCGCCTGCAGCGCCTCTCCTGGGCTCGTGACCATATCGGTTGGACACTAGACGACTGGAAAACCGGGGCTTGGTCAGATGAGTCCCGATTTCAGTTAGTAAGAGCTGATGGTAGGGTTCGAGTGTGGCGCAGACCCCACGAATCCATGGACCCAAGTTGTCAACAAGGAACTGTGAAAGCTGGTGGTGGCTCCATAATGGTGTGGGCTGTTTTTACATGAGATGGACTGGGTCCTCTGGTTCAACTGAACCGATCATTGACTGGAAAGGGTTATGTTCAGCTACTTGGAGACTACTTGCAGCCATTCATGGACTTCATGTACCCAAACAACGATGGAATGTTTATGGATGACAACGCGCCATGTCACCGGGCCACAACTGTTCGCGATTGGTTTGAAGAACATTCTGGTCAATTCCAGCGAATGATTTGGTCACCAAGATCGCCCGACATGAATCGCATCGAACATTTATGGGACATAATCGAGAAGTCAATTCGTGCACAAACTCCTGCACCGGCAACACTTTAGCAATTATGGACGTCTATAGAGGCAGAATGGCTCAATATTTGTGCCGGGGACTTCCAACGACTTGTTGAGTCCATGCCATGTCGAGTTGCTGCACTTCGCCGGCAAAAGGAGGTCCGACACGATATTAGGAGGTATCCCATGACTTTTGTCGCCTCAGTGTATATNATATATATATATATATATATATATATACATAGTAATGTGTGTTTATTTTCTTATACAGTCCCTTCTGATTCTCTGAAAGACTTATTAAATCAGTAGTGTAAACAATCGATCGCGAGAGTCTGTTTTAGAAAATATTTATATGAGCATGTGCAGGAGGAGGGCTATGGTTTGATCTAAAGTATTATGTCTTACTCGGGTCGTTTAAAATGGATGAGTTCTGTATGGCGAACGAATTAAATGAGGGGAATATTTTTGAGGAATGTTTCGTAATTAGTTGTTTGGTCTGATAAGTTGGCTTGGTTAGTTAGTATGATCAGCTGTGGTAGAAATGTTTTGCGCAAATTTCGCGAAGATTTTGTGCGAAGAGGTTACCTACGAGACTCTTATTGGAAACTTTATTAGAGATTCTCTATCATCGTTTGTATAGGTGGGTTGTATGGCAGGTTGGTCTTGTCGGTTGTTCTAGTCAGTCTTGTAGGAACTGGTCTCGTCAGGAGTTAGTTTTGTGAACAGTCAATCTTGCTAGGAACCTGTCTTGGGTGGAGATAGTCTTAGGTGGAGTCAGTCGTTGGCTAGTATAGTTAGTCGGTATGGATCCTTGTTGTGACTAGCTAGTAATGGTCGATTGTATATTCTGTAATTATTATCGATTTTTCGAGTTCTATGTAATTGGAGTCAAGGTCATCATCGACTACAACCAGCATGGTGGCTAAATCGACAGCTCCTCTGGTGGCTAAATCGTTAATTAATATACTAGCCTCACCTACGTGATGGAAAAGTAAACAAATGACAAATGAAAAGACGAATATGGTGGGTGGAGGGCATAGTGGTCGGAGCCATCGATGTAATTTTTCCTTAAATTTTTAAACTTTTATTTTGTTTTTTTTTTCAATTCTTTTGAATTGTTTAGTATTTTTTATTTCAAGGTTATCCAACATCAGGGTTGAAGGTCAAGGTCATCAAAATATAACATGGCTGACGAGATGGACACTGGCCGACCTGGTGAGAGCAGGCCGTGATGGGAGCTTAGTAGATTCATCTGTCTTCGAACCCCAATCCTCCTACATGTACATCTTGAAATTATTTTTCTAAATAATGTTTTAATTTTTTTTAATTGTCTATAATTTTTTTTAAGGTTTTGTATATCTCGGAATTTTTTTAGAATAATTAGGTTCAGCGTTATTCAATATCACAGGTATGGGGTCTATGTCAAGGTCAAAGGTCAGCTGGATCCAATATGGCGGTTGCGTGACGTCTCTACATGGCGGGCTGCTGGCTCCCGCTCCTGTGCCACGTGCCCTTGCGTCAGACTCATCATTTATATTCAACTTTATGTATATTTATGGCACTTAATCTGACTCATGTTGTAATAGAGATAAACTCTAGCTACGTATAGGGTCTCGAAGCGTTGTCAATGGTTATAGCTACTTTTTTTTTGCACCAATCCTACTACATATAATGTATTGATCTCTTACTTTTATTATTTAGTTGTGGTTATTTCAAATTTAACACGAACGTGAGCACTTTTAAAGGCCTAGTTATTTTTTTCGAATCAGCCATTTTTTATGCTTCCATCACTTTCTAAAATAAATATTGCCATGTAAGTAATAAACACGATGTATACATTTCACCGGATTCGACATATTAACGTCTAAGGCTACAATGAAATATATTTATTGACCATTATTCCAAATGAGAGGGCTTCAAAAAGTGCTCACTTTACATTAAATAGCCTTTAAGTGTGTTACCATCTGAACAAGTAAACGCCCCAACGGAAAAGAAACAAGAAGTTACTTATATAACTTAATGAGCCTACTTTCCTCAACATGAGCGCAATTAATTTTTAAATAAGTTCTTAAAAACTGAGTTGGTAGGTAGGACTTGACTTTTCTTTGGAAGCAATATCATTAGAAATGCAACCAGAAACTTATGCAACAGTAGTGAGACAATTACAATTACACACGTGCCTTACCCGTGGCTTGAACACAGAAAACCTCATAAAATAAGCTACTGTACAATCAATTGCATTACGTAGGTCGAATTCGAAGCATCAACTTCGGATTTTATCAGTCGAATGTTTCAAATTATATGATTTACTAACCTGAAGTATCTATAAGGCTGTCATTTTGAAAATAAGTGACTGAGCCACTTAAAACTTGCAAGGTTACATGGCCTACCGTAGCGCTACTTGTGTAAAGAATTTGGTGAAAACGGTTGATTTGCCCCTGATATATGGTATAAAAACTTTATTTCCTTATTTCGTGCTATCGTACAAAACTACCTAAAAAAAAAGAGGCTCTGTATACAATGCTTCTAATATAAACTGTCAACATAAAAAATTTTGGTTGAGTTTGGTTAAATGGTTTAATGTATGCGGCAAACTTGCCTAAATTATTTATGACGCCACCATTTTGAACATCGTTGTCTGACAATTTAACAATTTGGTACTAATTTAATTTAAAGTTCCAGTGTAACTTTTGGTGGGAATCGGTTGATTGGTCCTCGAGATATGGCATAAAACCTTAATTATTTTCATATGACGATCTTCATAAATAGGGGACAAAAAAGTAACGTAGTAGCACATTCGATGATTCTGTACTGCCAATACACAAAGATAAGTTACAATTCATTACACAGCTTCGTAAGCATAACAAACCAAACTGAAATTTTGTTATAGTGTGATTTTGAAAATAAGTGTGTAATACTTTAAAAAATACATACATTAATGTGACGTACAACATCTTCGCCCAATTTTGTAATAATAGGTTGATTGTTTCCCGAGGTATGAGATAAAGACTTCATTTTTAATTGGTGGGGGTATCATACAAAATGGCAGAGAAATGAGGCTCTGCGTATACATATTTTATGGCTGTAATATGCACTGCCAGCATACAAAGTTAAGTTGTAATTGGTTTCGTTGATCAAATATACTGAGCTAAAATATTTATATAGCCGGTATTTTGAAAATAAGGGCCTGACCTGCTTATAACATATCATGTTACACCACCTGCTTCAGTGCTATTTGTTTGCCAAATTTGGTAGAAATTTCTTAATTGTTTCCCGAGATATGACATAGAACATTTTTATTCGCATGTCGCTATCTTACAAAATGGAGGACTAAAGATACTCCTTGTAGATATCGTTGATAGTTGTACACTGCAGAGCCAAAAAAAAACTTGTATAGGCGTGCGTATGCAAATAACAGAGGTATGGAACCAATCAGAGTAACACGATGCGGTCGGCAGCGCCTATATAAGACAACAAGCGTCTGGCTAGATCGGTTACTGCTGCTACAATGGCAGGTTATCAAGATTTAAGTGAGTTTGAACGTGGTGTTATAGTCGGCGCACGAGAGATGGGACATAGCATCTCCGAGGTAGCGATAACATTTGGATGTTCGCGTACGACCATTTCACGAGTGTACCGTAAATATCAGGAATCCGGTAAAACATCAAATCTTCGACATCGCTGCGGCCGGAAAAAGATCGTGAACGAACGGGACAAACGACGACTGACGATAATCATTACACTTGACAGACGTGCAACTATAAAAGTGAGGTGTCCATATTAAGTACTATATGTGTACCGAGTTTGATGAAATTTGGTTAATGCGTTCAAAAATTGAAAAAGGGGGACATACACACACGCACAACTCAGACACACCTACACACAGACATGAAAGCGATCTCATAAGTCTTTCTTTCGTTCGGAAAGTATGCTAAAAATAAATATTACGTTCAGCAAAAATCAACGCGCCATCGTCGCCACTCCTGCCAACTTCAAATTTGTAACCATCCCGCCAACACGTCTAAGTGTTCTTAATAAGTATTCAAACATTAAAAACTCGTTTCAGTTTTAAATCACAATTCAAACTTTTTTTTTTGCTATAATAAGTATGAAATATGCTAAAATTGAAAACACGCGTAATTTTCCTGCTAATTCTAGCGCTGCGAATATTTTAGAGAGAGAGAGAGAGAGAGAGAGAGAGAGAGAGCGACAAGCTCCGTTCCGCCTATTCAAGTTTCTTCCTCAACAGAAAACAAAAACACAAGGTCACTGGGCCTATGCGCCGTTTTTTTGCGCTGGTGTTTTTAACAGTAACAGTGAAATATGTTTCCATCACTGCTACATAAAAATGTAAATATTTCTATAGAAAGCGTTAATTTTACAAATAGCATACTATAGTTAACCAATATTTTAACTGTGAACTATTTCATACTAGTCGTTGTCAACACATCGGTGCTTTCACTGTTTTTAATTCATATTGAATACGAAATAAGTATTATAACTTATATAATATACAAAGTTTTCTTTAATCAAAAAATATAATACTTGAAAGTTAATCGCAGTGTAAGATATTTGTGGTATACAAGTTTTTTAAAAAACAGGTGTGCATATTACTTTTAGTGTGATTTTTCATAGGATTGTTTCAAAATATCCTCAGACACCGTGAATGGACTATAGTTGGCAATTTAAGAAAGCCAAAGAGTGGCCACAAAAAAAAACGAAACAGCATTTATTTTGTAGACATTTTTGTATAGCCTAAGTACTATTTCCTGGTATAAGAATGTTTAGAGTGCATTGATTTTGCGTTACGGAATGTCAAAATCACGATTGTAATGTTTACAAGTTGAACAACATTTCGTACAAATATAAAATAATTACATTTCGATGAGCAGCACCCTTAATGTGACTGGGCATTTGGAACGAGTCATCTAGTGTGGATTTGCCGACGTTTCTAGTGGCAGTGGCGACTAAATTCCTTTCTGTATGGGTCCACAGTCTCAGATGCGGGACCGCACACTGATCCGTGGCTCAGTAGCGACCGCAGCGCAGAACCATACACTAAAGAGGAGCTAGCAAGATTATTCTTCTTCTGCGCATGTGCCCAACATTGACCTACCGCAAAGGAAGCACAACTGTCAAAGTACAAAATTTAATCAAACTGAATTGCAATTAGGTTAGAGGACGTGTACAAATATATCATAGAAATTGTTTACTAAAGAGTGTTCCAACCTCAAAGTCAATCCACGCCATTTTTGCTAGACGTGTTGACAGAAAAGCAGTTCTATGTTGGGACACGGAGACTGGTTGTGCGCAGCCAGCGAGATCGGTTTACCTCATATTTAGGCTGTGTATCAATTGTCAGTGCATACTTGCTAAGTATATACATATTCGTACTTGCCGTTGTGTGTACTTACCCTGACTATTGGGACGGATTTTTTTTACTGTACCTGACTCGTCGCACAACCACACGAACTATTAGAAAGTAAACACTTGTTTTGTCATTCTCAGCAAACAACAAATAAACATTTTGTGTTCTATGTTGGTCGTGTTTGGTTGCGTTTAAGTCTATGGTTTTGTTTGGAGGTGTTGCAAAAAAATAACAATAATGCATTTGTCATGTGTAACAGTTAGGTTATTATAAATGCAGAAATAATGTTGCACGTTTGTTGTTTCGTAGAGCAATAAGACGGCGGGTAAGTAGAACCACAAAAAGTTCCCATCATAGATTATGTACGTGACGTTTGAAAACAAACATGGTGACCGCCGCAAGTACGCAAATTCACCCAACAAATAAGAAACTTCGTGTACTTGGCGAACTGGGATGGCACCAGTATATACTTAGTGACGTCACAGGCGGGGAGTAGTATGGACATGTATATAGGCTACTTGAAGGGAATTGAGAGAGAGCCTAAGTCGATGCGCGGAACTCGCAGCAACGTCACGGTGACAGGCATGACGTCGCAGAGGACTCCTTTTATGTGGGCGTACCCATTTTCAGAGTAGCTGCGCGAGGCTCTGGCAACAGGCCTTGTGCGTGATTGGCTACTGCATGTGGCGAAAGGTTGGGCTACTGGTTGGGCCGCTTGCTGGTGAGTTAAGTCACCAGACGCTGATTGACGAGTGGTGTTTTCCAACATATTGCCGGCCGGTGCAGCACTTTTCTGGAGTTGGCGGTATAGCAAGCCGTTTCAAGTCAGTATTGCCCTCCCGCGGTCAGGGTACCGCGGCCTGCTTGGGAAACCTGTCTCTTGTTGCGACGGTGGGCGGCTGTCCTTTATTGTTGTGGAGGGGGTTAGTGAGTGAGAGAAGAGATTTGGTAAACATCCAGATCTTGCGAGCCGATGAGGGTGAAGCGAGGTGAGTATGGAGCTGCGGGGGAAACGAGAGATCCCCGAGAAAACCCGCCGACAAGCGGCATTGTCAGGCACGATTCCCACATGCGAAAATCCGGGAGCGACCTCGCCGGGAATCGAACCAGGTTCGTCTAGTTGGGAGGTGAATAGTCCAACCACTACACCACCGCGGCCCCTCCTAACCCACTGCATCTCAAATTACACAGAAATGGGTAGGCAAGCCCTCCCCAGGGGTTGTACTACCCTCGTGCCGAGCAGCTTGGCTCCAATGGCGTCGTTAGCAGTGCACCAACAGTGGACTCGCGCGGAGCGTCGTGCGAGCTGCAGTGACGTGGCCAGGGGTCAGGCCTAGTGCCGCGATAAGGAGGGACTGGCTGGACATGTGGGTCACGGCCGCCCCACACTGCCGCGCTCACTACTCTGCAACTGATAACACGCCGTGCTTGAGGCATGCAGTGCAGCTTCCCTCAGTATGCACTACATGCATTACAGGACGAATCAAGTACGTCTCAAGCTGAAGGTGCTTTGAAGTGCCGATTTCACAGACAAGGTCTCGTAATTGCAGCGCAAACACAGATTTTGATAACTATTAGAATGTGTATTTCTTCAACAAAGCTAATTAAAAAAAAAAAAAAAAGGAACTGTGTCTATTCACATCAAGGAAATAAAACTCGAGAGAAAATAGAATGTCAATTTTTTTTTGTAAGATTCTAGTGCAAGTAGTTTAAGTGATATCGTAAAATGACACTTTCAAATGCTTACAGTTGTTTGCTCCATTTAACTGCCTAGTTACTAGACTACGATGTTCGTGTGTGAGTTTAGATTCTGTTTCCTTTACACTGATTGCATTGGGGCCTCCTTGCCAGTACTTTGTCATACAATCTAGACTTAGGGTATGCTGGAAAATGGTGCACACTGCTGCTGTGAAGGACAGTTTTCTCCTTCATTAGAATTCATAGAATTTGTTTATTCATTTTTGTGTTTATTAAGAGTGTGCTGATACATGGTGCAGTTAAATGGAGCAGACAACTGTAGGTATTTAACATTGTCAATTACTAAGCACGTAAACTACTTGAACTAGAATACAAAAACACCTTTGGCATTCTAGTTTCCTCTAGTTTTATTTTCTTGGTGTGAATATGCATTGTCCCCTTTCAAAAAATGTAACTCTGTTCATGAAATACACATTCTAATAAGTATTAAAATCTGTGCATGGGCTGCAATTATGAGCCCTTGTCTAAACTTAACTCGTGTGAAACCAGCACATCAGTCGTACTTTTTATTTCCAAAATATTTGCGGTGCAAGTTGTAGGTCATTCTGCTGTATACTTGTGGCGCATGACGCGTGTTCACAAACCAAGAGTACGTCAATTTGATTGAGAACATTTCCAAAACTATTAAAATTTTCACTTGATTGCAGTATTATATCAGCTCTGACATAACCAATGTAATCTGACCCGACCTAACCTTATCCATACTGGTTATTTTTCTGGGTGCGAGTCCTTTATTTTAAGATAATTATGTTTTAGATAAATATAAAGTATATAATTTATAATCGGAACAGACTGGAGTGGAGAGATTTGGGCGGCTCTTAACATCTAGGTCTTGAGAGCCGGTGAGGGTGGAGCGAGGTGAGTATGGAGCAGCGCCGAAATGTAAGGGCGGAGGGGAAACGGGAAATCCCTGAGAAAACCCGCTGACCAGTGGCATCGTTCGGCACGATTTCCACGTACGAAAGTCCGGGAGCGACCCCGCCGGGAATCGAACCCATTTTGCCGTGGTAGATGGCGAGTAGCCTGGCCACTACACCACCACGGTCCCTGTCGGAAGGGAACACCTATTGGTTCCACTAGCCGGAGTTGTACGCCTCGAGCCACGAAGCAAGGCATGCACAGGGCTGGACTTACCACTAGACCACGGCTTAGGGGCGCACAATGCCAGGGGGTGCACGCTGGGCTGGACTTACACTAGGCCATGGCCTAGGGGCGCACAACGCCAGGGGCGCACGCTGGGCTGGACTTACACTAGGCCACGACCTAGGGGCGCACAACGCCAGGGGCGCACGCTGGGCTGGACTTACACTAGGCCACGACCTAGGGGCGCACAACGCCAGGGGCGCACGCTGGGCTGGACTTACACTAGGCCACGACCTAGGGGCGCACAACGCCAGGGGCGCACGCTGGGCTGGACTTACACTAGGCCACGACCTAGGGGCGCACAACGCCAGGGGCGCACGCTGGGCTGGACTTACACTAGGCCACGACCTAGGGGCGCACAACGCCAGGGGCGCACGCTGGGCTGGACTTACACTAGGCCACGACCTAGGGGCGCACAACGCCAGGGGCGCACGCTGGGCTGGACTTACACTAGGCCACGACCTAGGGGCGCACAACGCCAGGGGCGCACGCTGGGCTGGACTTACACTAGGCCACGACCTAGGGGCGCACAACGCCAGGGGCGCACGCTGGGCTGGACTTACACTAGGCCACGACCTAGGGGCGCACAACGCCAGGGGCGCACGCTGGGCTGGACTTACACTAGGCCACGACCTAGGGGCGCACAACGCCAGGGGCGCACGCTGGGCTGGACTTACACTAGGCCACGACCTAGGGGCGCACAACGCCAGGGGCGCACGCTGGGCTGGACTTACACTAGGCCACGACCTAGGGGCGCACAACGCCAGGGGCGCACGCTGGGCTGGACTTACACTAGGCCACGGCCTAGGGGCGCACAACACCAGGGGGCACACGCTGGGCTGGACTTACACTAGGCCACGGCCTAGGGGCGCACAACGCCAGGGGGCACACGCTGGGCTGGACCTACACTAGGCCACGGCCTAGGGGCGCACAACGCCAGGGGCGTAGAACGTGTGACTCAGGTCTTTGGCACGCGCAATCGGTCACCATAAATCAGTCAGTACTTTGTTCGAATACAGATGGTCCTCACGTCTGCTCTGACTTTTAACATTTAACTTTATTATGGTCCTGCGTGAGTTCGTTAGAATAATTATCCTCGTGTTTTTAAATTGTAGTGTCTGTGTCTACAATGAGCCATAAACCAAAACCTAGTGGCGCAGAGTTATAAAAAAAAAAAGCGCGAAGGAAAATATGAAAGAAATGAAAAAGTTTTAAAGCAGATTCCTAAAATAACGTTCTTTTTTTTACGTACTGCTGAGTGTGGAATTGTGAATGACAATATAAACACCAGTGAAAATTTATCGTCTGTTTCTTCTGTCACTTCTAAATTTGAGGAAGTTGCTTGTGAAACCGATCCAGCACAGGCTGTTTTTGAAAATCAATCTGGGGAGGAAGTAGATTTAGAAAGTGGGAGAACTGACGTTTTCAGTTCGGATCCGGCTGTATGGAATGTAAATGTACAACTACTATATTATGTGTGCACTAAAGGGGTGATACAAAATAACGATGTAGACTTTAATCAGTGTAAAAGACAATATTCAGACAAAGTTCATTGTTTGTCCAAGAGGTTGTTTTTCAAAAAACCTCACAATGGTGAAACGAAAAAAAGAACATGGCTAGTTTATTCACCATCTAAAGGATGCGTTTTCTGTGTTCCATGGACAGTCTGATACGACGGGCGCATTTTCTACCGGATTCAATGACTGGAAAAATGCTAATCAACGAATGTTAGAACATGAAAACAGTTTTAATCATACAAATTACTTAGGAAAACTAAGATGTAGGGGTGGTTTGAAAGGCCGTGTTGATGTTCAACTTAGTGAGGTACTCGAACAAGAAGTCCACTATTGGAGGGAAGTTAAATATTTAACTGTTCAAGGGCTGGCATTACGTGGAACAAATGAACACTTAGATAGACTTGATAGTAGAAATTTCCTCGGACTGTTGCAATTTCTGGCCGAATTTGACCCTTATATGGCAGAACATTTGAGTCAATGTGGTAACAAAGGTTCCGGAAGCACATCTTATCTTTCTAATACAACATGTGAAGAACTTATTGCTCTTATGGCTGACCAAATTCAAAAACAATTTTAAAAGAATTTAATGAAGTATAGCATTAGATTCCTCACCAGACATTTAACATGTGGACCAACTGATTGTAGTACTTAGATTGGTTGCCAATGATGGTGTTCCGATTGAAAAGTTTATTTGTTTTGTGCCAAATGTTGGACATAAAGATGAAGAAATTGTCAACACAGTCCTGGGACTCTTTGCGAAGTTTAATTTGGACATTTCTAATTGCAGAGGCCAGGCATACGACAACGCTTCGAATATGTCTGGCGTGTATACCGGCGTTCAAGCTCGTATCAAGGAACTTAGTCCTCTGGTGGAGTATGCACCATATTCAGCGCATTCTCTAAATTGCATAGGGTCTTGTGCAGCATAATCATGTACAGAGGCTGTTTCATTTTTTGGATTGCTGCAGGAACTTTTTAATTTCTTCAGTTTCTCAACACACAGATGGGCCATCCTAAAGAAAAAGTGTACTTTACAACTACAAAATCTGTCCAAGACTCGATGGTCTGCTCATCACGACGCCTGCCGAGTTGTAAATGAAAACAGAGAAGGCATTTTGGAAAGTTTGAATGAAATCGCTAATGAAAGTGATGAAAGACCCTCAACAAGGTATGAAGCCAATGCTTTTAAAGAAACGTTGAGTTCCCTTGAGACTACATTCATGGCGATTTTATGGGGTACCATGCTGGAAAGGTTTAATAAGGTGAACATAAAACTTCAGTATGAAACCACAGAGCTAGGGAAGATTATTACTTACTATGAGTCTCTTTGTGGTTTTCTTCAAGAAGTGAGAAAAAATTTCGATGGCTTAGAAAGTGCAGCGAGAGGCAAATGTAAGGAGTACGTAGCAGACTTCCCGACGCAAAAGGAAGATACCTACACAGTTTGGTGAATATGGTGGACATAGCAGCGATGTTACATTTACAGGATCTGAGAATTTTCGTGTGAACACTTTCAACTTTATATTAGATACCTTATATTCCGAACTCAACAGACGTGAAAATAAATATACTCAGCTCCATAACAGGTTTGGAGTTTTCGAGGTTATTAAAGGATTGGAAGCCTCAGAAATCACCAAACATGGAAGAGAACTATTGAGTTTGTATCCAGAAGATCTTGAGCCTATTGCTGTAGGTGAATGTTTACATTTGGAACCCTTTTTGGTGCAAAATAATGGCAAAGGAAAACCCAGCATGACCGTAACTAACATTAGCAAGGTTTTGCATTATTTTGATGCAGTTGACATCTATCCGAACACTGGCATTGCCTTAAGAATGGTTCTTAGTGCTCCAGCCACAAACTGCACAGGAGAGAGCTCCTTCTCCACCCTTCGTCGTGTGAAGAACTATTTAAGAACTCCAACCAGACACGACAGATTGACATCATTAGCCCTGCTCACCATCGAGGGAAGGCTGACTCAAGAGATGTCGTACAATGGCATCATAGACACATTCGCTCGAAAAAAAAAGCGAGGAAGGCTTTATAAATTGACTTTGAAGGTAAATAGTACTACGTATAAAAAACGATACTCATTTTTATTGTTTATTGAATTTTTTTTTATAGTTTGATCAAGTGCAGTACGTTCCTTTTCAGTCTTGTTACATGAGTAAATTTATTAATAAACTAATTTTACAAACTCTCTGATATTCATATTTGAAGGAAACTTCAATATTTAATTTTAATGTCAATAATGTATAATGCATACATGTATTTATGTGTTGATAGCTATCGAAGAGGTTAAACTTGCTACCAATACCTTGTTGGGCTATTTCATTTACTTCAATTCACCCAAAATACAAAAATTTGATTCTCAAATTATTTCCATAAGTGATGTTATTATGCGATAAAATTAAAATGGTCATCATAAAGATTATTTTCTTGAGGAAAATTGCCAGGCCGACCGCCCCCCCCCCCTAACCTCTTTCAAAGGTATGGAGAGGGGGCGGCAAAAACTCTTGGGCCTAGGAGCGCCCAAACTTTAAATCCGGACCTGGACATGCACCGCCTCGAACACACCACGAGCATCACAAACTGGCAGGATATTCGACAATGAGAAGTGGCGACCTTTCTCGCAATGTTGGGCAGCGCTCCTTTAAACATTAAGTGTTCATTAAAATAATAAATGCATTAATTAGTTTGTGTGTTTTAAACCGAACATCAATAAAATCCAATTTTAGCTCACAGAAACTGTTTCTATAACTAAATACAACGGAAATGAATACATTAACCAAACAAAATTGAAAATGTGATTAAATTAATATAATTGTACAGACACAATTATAAGTACAAAATGAAAACATTAGCTTTTTTTTTTAAGATATCACAAATATTTCACAAAATATTTCATAACATTTTGACTCTATTCCCCACCTGTGTGATACAGAGTGGTTCATAAGATCTGAGTTAATTTTACCAGGCACAGGCTATAAGGTGCCTTGAATGTTGAATAGGATGAATAATGATAACGTCATCACGTCTTGGTTTTACAGGTTTATTTGACCGTGTATTCATACACACATTCCTGGCACTTATGCGGGAATTACACATACTTTCTCGGCACAAGGTGCCGAGAAAGTATGTGTTTGTGCCTTGGGCCTGAAGGGCTGATTACGGTGCTCTGGTTACGTTTCCGACGGCTTGGTGGGACACTAGGCGACAGGACATGTCCCTGAGTGGCGACGTGGGTACTTATCTGTATTTGTTGCTGGGTGGTTTTTCCGGCAGTAGTTGAGGTCTGGTGAGTTGGGTGGCCCTGTTACAGGCCCTCGGACTGGCTGTCGTTGGCATGCTGCACTCAGCTGGCTTCCTCCTTCGGCATTGGCTTTCGGACTCCCTGTCCCCGCGAGGGACCCCTCGCAGGCCCCCACCCAGCTTCTGCCTTCTTGGCACCGGGCTGCACTGGACTCAGCTTCCTCTCGCCATGGTACTCCTCATTTAAGCTCACTACTCGACTCCTGTTCTCGGCGTAGGGTTGTAACTGACAGATTACTTCCCTACAATGTCCCGGCGAGGGACCTTTGACAGGCCCCCACCCCGCCATCCGCCTCTCGGCGTGATTGCACTGGACTACTCCCACTCTCTCGATGTGGCGCTCCTCGTTGAAATTCATCACTCGACTCCTGTAAGGGAAGGTGGGAGGTGCTGAATAAAGGCTACTTCCTACACATGCCACGACTCTTGTTGGTGGAGAGGGAAGGGGGTGAATCGCGGTGCCACTGACAACCCTGTCAGCTTTTTCTGTGGCACATGTTACCCTTCAGCACGTGTTTTAATGTGGGTGGAAATAGCCAGTCTATCTGATCCTTTCTTTGGCATGTACAAGTTTCACGGGGTTGCTAGGGGGGTGGTGGGGGACCGAGGCAACCTTGACACATGTAACTTACTTCCCGTGCTCCAGCTTGCCTTTGTTGTAGGCGTTAATTGCTGCCACATGTTCTGATGCAGGTGGCTACTGGGTGGCCCTTGCAGGAGGGGGTGGGGTAAGGTGTGTGTTGTGACAGCTGAATTGCTACATTGAATATGGCATGCATCAATTTTGTTATGTTTTTCTTTTTAGTCACAGTGGTTTACTATTGTAGTCCGGATACATTTATTATCTAATATCAGCAGCTAACTCTGGCGTCAGTAAATGTGTGGGGATCAGCAATGTCAGAAATGAGAATACAACAACGGTAATGTGATATGTAAAATGCTCGTGGTTTGGGGGGTAATTTCAAGATATGTACACACACACAATCAGACAAAATTTGCTAGCCATCTACACTGAACAAAAGGTTTTGTTCGATTAAACAAAGTTCGTTTGGAGCAGCCAAATTAATTGTTTTTATAGGATCAAAGGAATATTTTGTTGTTGAATACAAATTATTTTGTTGTTCTTATTCGGTTGGTCCAAACTGTAAGATTAGGTTGGTGTAATTAAAGATTTGGTTGGCTCTACATAAATTAAACAGTTCAGGTTATTATAAAAGAAGTGAAAACTCTGCCGTGATTCGAAATACTCCCGAGCGCTACGCCCCAGTTTTTAAATTCATACGATTTACATATTGGACAATGTATGTAAATAAATGTTTCTAGTTTTACATTTTTACTTTTATTTCCTGTTGAATTTGAATTATTAGGAATGTTATTCCATTATTGACAATCTATAAATGCACAGACAAACACTGTTACTACCGGTATCCAAACTGTCACATAAATTACAAACTCTCGAGCTGTATTTTCGAACGAAGCCAATCGAATTAGTAAAATGCGATACAAGACAATGTTTTGTTGGAAATGTATTTATTTTTTACTGCAACACAGAATTTTTATTTATCAAAGCACACAATTTTTTAGATTAACAGAATCAACTTCGTTGATTACCGAATTTTGTTTACTCGACGAAATATTTTGTTGGGGCTACTAAATATATATTTGGACCTATGCAAACAAGTATTTTGTTGGCTGGAACAAATCTTTCTCTTGGCGTGTCCTTGGGCATTTCCTGGCATTGCGGGGTCCACGGGGGCCTCACTTACGCCCTTGTTTAGCGCATGCATTTTCGGATTCGAATTACGATTATGCCATGGCCATGACTAACAACATTCTAGATGTATGTTTTGGTTATTTAGGTGTCCAAGCCGCTTTCCGATTAGCCCACCGTCATAAAGTAAAGATATAAATTAATAAAATATGATATTTAATAATTTGTCACAGCAGCAACAAGTTTGTTCTGCGTGCAGACAAAGTGGTGTATGTTGAAAAATATGACCATAACTACAAATTCTCAGGTGGTTGCTTATATGTTCAGTTACATGCTATCCAGGCGCTATTACCTTCCATAATATTCAATGATGAAGCTAACACAGACAGCCGTAGGTTAAGCAGTGAAGGAAGTCGTGGTGACTAGATGCAATGATTCTGCTTTTCTCAGTTTGAGAAGTGAGCCAATCCCAGGGACGAACCACTTGAAAAGTGTCGAGATAGTCGAACCGGAATACGCACTATAAAAATGCTCTCTTTGCTGCAATACATTATATGTTGCCGCAAATAAAAAATTTGTTTAAATATGAACCACTGCAAAGTAAGCTTGCCATTAACATGATTTTATTTTGATCTATATAATAATGACTATTATATATAAATTGCATTCTTGTTACAGTAGTGGAGCAGACGTTTTCGTGGTAATATCAGATACACTGTGAAGAAAATTTGTGCTGTGAAAAACAGCCTTGATTAGTAAATAAGAGAGGAGTAAGAAATCATTTTAAAATTATATTCATTAAAAATGTAACCAGTACAGCTCCGAGACTGGAACCCGCAACCCCTCCCCAGTAATGTTACTGGACTAACGCCCTTCACCAAACAACCACTATTTATTATTATGTTGAGCCCACTTTTGATAGGTACATTATGTCAGGTAGTAGCATGGGCCAGAATATGTCACCTCTTGGGAGTAATTAAGATTAGTGATTTGTAGAATCACTGCACATCATAATGACATTAAAGGTTTTTCCTGGAGTACTGTACATTGCTCAGTTGCTNAGTGATTTGTAGAATCACTGCACATCATAATGACATTAAAGGTTTTTCCTGGAGTACTGTACATTGCTCAGTTGCTGTTTCGTAACTATGGGATATATTGGTTTATGAATGTTTGCGTCAATACAACAGTTACGTACTAAAAACTACATTCTCTTTGAATTAAAGCGATATGGTTTGCTGTAAACAAAACACCCTCAAATAAATAGGTTAGTGTAACGGTTACATGCACCACGACGAAGATGCGATCCACAAACTTATGTAAAGTAAAGACGTCGCGATTGAGTGCTGTAGTTTCCTTCGTTGCCACGCGTGTTGAGTTGCCAGGCTGAGGCCATGCTGGGAGGAAGGGACAGTTTAACAGGGTATAGGTTGTTCGCGGGAAACTAAGCATTTTTGAACATGACATGCTGGCAAGAGTATGGAAAGAGTTTGATTGTCGCGTAGATGTCGTTCGGGCCGCTCGTAGTGGCCACATTGAACATTTATGAATGTATGGTAAACAAACTTCACGGTTCCACGGTTCACTTGATTGGTTAACCAAGGTTGTAGGTTGTTTGGTTTTGATATTATAGACCTTCAAAGTTGGAGTATTCTTTTATACTCATCCTGTATATTCATGGCAGAGCAACAGAGCAATATTGGTATCTGTATCAATTCAAACATATTTACAGTTCCTCTTCATAGCCGTGAGGCTGTGTATGTACACCATCATCCATTATGAAACTCTTATAATCCATGCAAGTGATTGATAATTTATTAAAACACTCAGAATGAAACACACTATGATGACATATTATGCATTTTGCATCTAATAGGGGTATGTTCCTACAGAATAGTCAGGCAATTTTGAAAAGTAATCTTCTTCTTCACAACACACTTTTTCTTCTTTGCCCACACATTTGAATGAATAAATTTTAGTTCGCAAGCCCACAAAATCACTCATCCTTAATTTTCCCAACTACTTTTTTGTTGATAGATGAGTAGCAATGGTGAAAANTATCCTTAATTTTCCCAACTACTTTTTTGTTGATAGATGAGTAGCAATGGTGAAAAGTAGGACATCAGCTGGTATAAAACTCAATTAGAAACACAGGATCACTGGTAAAGTCATGATAGACGCCATCTGTTATTATTTCACAGATGAAAAATTGTGTGTCCATATATGCGAGGTGAAGAATGTTGTTGCAGTACTTCTTCTTCGTGACACTGTAGGGGAATTCATACATCNAGTGATTTGTAGAATCACTGCACATCATAATGATATTAAAGGTTTTTCCTGGAGTACTGTACATTGCTCAGTTGCAGTTTCGTAACTATGGGATATATTGGTTTATGAATGTTTGCGTCAATACAACAGTTACGTACTAAAAACTACATTCTCTTTGAATTAAGCGATATGGTTTGCTGTAAACAAAACACCCTCAAATAAATAGGTTAGTGTAACGGTTACATGCACCACGACGAAGATGCGATCCACAAACTTATGTAATGTAAAGACGTCGCGATTGAGTGCTGTAGTTTCCTTCGGTGCCACGCGTGTTGAGTTGCCAGGCTGAGGCCATGCTGGGAGGAAGGGACAGTTTAACAGGGTATAGGTTGTTCGCGGGAAACTAAGCATTTTTGAACATGACATGCTGGCAAGAGTATGGAAAGAGTTTGATTGTCGCGTAGATGTCGTTCGGGCCGCTCGTAGTGGCCACATTGAACATTTATGAATGTATGGTAAACAAACTTCACGGTTCCACGGTTCACTTGATTGGTTAACCAAGGTTGTAGGTTGTTTGGTTTTGATATTATAGACCTTCAAAGTTGGAGTATTCTTTTATACTCATCCTGTATATTCATGGCAGAGCAACAGAGCAATATTGGTATCTGTATCAATTCAAACATATTTACAGTTCCTCTTCATAGCCGTGAGGCTGTGTATGTACACCATCATCCATTATGAAACTCTTATAATCCATGCAAGTGATTGATAATTTATTAGAACACTCAGAATGAAACACACTATGATGACATATTATGCATTTTGCATCTAATAGGGGTATGTTCCTACAGAATAGTCAGGTAATTTTGAAAAGTAATCTTCTTCTTCACAACACACTTTTTCTTCTTTGCCCACACATTTGAATGAATAAATTTTAGTTCGCAAGCCCACAAAATCACTCATCCTTAATTTTCCCAACTACTTTTTTGTTGATAGATGAGTAGCAATGGTGAAAAGTAGGATATCAGCTGGTATCAAACTCAATTAGAAACACAGGATCACTGGTAAAGTAATGATAGACGCCATCTGTTATTATTTCACAGATGAAAAATTATGTGTCCATATATGCGAGGTGAAGAATGTTGTTGCAGTACTTCTTCTTCGTGACACTGTAGGGGAATTCATACATCNTGTGTCCATATATGCGAGGTGAAGAATGTTGTTGCAGTACTTCTTCTTCGTGACACTGTAGGGGAATTCATACATCGCTGTCTTTGATAGGCCCAGGACAGCAAAACCAGCATAGATCAGCTTATCGAAAAGAATACCTTCCTTGTTTAGTTTCGCCAGTGTGAGTGATTCACTATAGATAGTTCTGTCTTTGATTGATGGTTTCGCAATCACCTTCTTGATGCATCGCTTGTCGCATGACAATTCCATCCTCTGTATTTTCTGCTTATTCTCCATAAGCTTCCCAAAGGTGGAGTTATTCGCCAGCTTGAAAAATCTTGCTCGAAGTCATTGCTGGCAGCTTGATGTTTCCTGGTATTCAAGTCGATGTAGGGACTCAACCAAGCAGTCTACGTGAATTGCAGAAAATGGTGTACTTTCTTCAGTTTTAACCCATTCTCCATAGCTTGCTTCAAGTTGCGATAGTGTACAACACAGTGAATCTTGGTTTCCAGCATTGTGAGAAGTTTCTTCGCTTTGAGCCTGGTGGACAGTTGTTGACTGGCAGAAAAGGCAAGTCTATATGATATTCATGCAGGGAGGTAGGGTATTCAAAATCTACCTCTAAAATATAACCTGTATCGGAGTCATCAGCCACATGCATCACATTTGTATTAGTGTCACACCACCAGAAATCAAATTTTGGAGTGGGAGCGACATTGCTTTTTACCATTAAGATTGTTGGCATCGACATACTGTAGATAGGTCTATGGCTGTGAGAAGTCGAACATTTCAGGCAGGTGCTTGTTTGCTTTGCATCGTCTTTTCACACATTGAGCTACACCTCGTCGGATTGCTGCCTCAAAGAACATCTACTTATCATAATAAGTCACTAGCTTTAGTTCCACCTTTATCATCTGCAGCATAGCATTTCACGAAAATCCTGGCGCACTGACATATAGTATACACAGTCTAGCAGCGCATATGTTTCCAAGTACAGCCATCTGAAATTTTCGAAAACATCACTCAGGATGAGCACACCTGGCTTAAGATAGATGTCTGAGTATTTTCCAAGCATTTTAAATTCNTTTCGAAAACATCACTCAGGATGAGCACACCTGGCTTAAGATAGATGTCTGAGTATTTTCCAAGCATTTTAAATTCGAATTTGTTCCAGACGGTGTGTGCATGAGCATAGTTTTCGTCCGGTCCCAGATGTTGGAGTCTGTTAATCTGTTGTAAAACTTATCCTTCTCTGGTAGTCGCAACTCTTCTAGTTTCGCCCAAGAATCCATATAATCATAAGGGTACACGACCTTGCGAGTGACGAGACTCATTTGTTGAGTAGTGAAAAATTTGGCAGTTTTCCAGAACTTATCAGAAGGTAGGTTTTGAGCTAGACTGGTAAGACTCACCGACATGAAATGTAATGTGTCCACGAACTGCATGCTGAACCTGTCACCCAGATGCTTTGAGAAAGTTATATTTTATTCACTATGAGGAATGATGATGCCCTTGTTGCCATAGCCCAGTTCTTTTATAATGAAATTCTCATCATAGGATACATTGTGAAAGAACACAGGTAGTTTCTTCGTCCGCCGACGAACCATGTCGCAGTTGTTGAAAACTGCTCCAATGTATTTGCCAGTAAAATGGTTATGGTCTCGTACTTTACAGTTGTTTGACTCGAAGTAACATGTAACAACACTTGCTTCTCAAGTGGCGACCTCGACACACGTGAAGGAGCGGCCCTGCCTCTCCTAGCACACGCCTAGTTATGTCTTAGCTTTGCTTTACGCGGCACACACCCTGAGTTCTGTGGCCGGCCAGGAAACTGGTCATCTCGAGCCTAGCCCCTAGTGGGTCAGCGGCNTTCGAAAACATCACTCAGGATGAGCACACCTGTCTTAAGATAGATGTCTGAGTATTTTCCAAGCATTTTAAATTCTATTTTTTTCCAGACGGTGTGTGCATGAGCATAGTTTTTCGTCCGGTCCCAGATGTTGGAGTCTGTTAATCTGTTGTAAAACGTATCCTTGTCTGGTAGTCGCAACTCTTCTAGTTTCGCCCAAGAATCCATATAATCATAAGGGTACACGACCTTGCGAGTGACGAGACTCATTTGTTGAGTAGTGAAAAATTTGGCAGTTTTTCAGAACTTATCAGAAGGTAGGTTTTGAGCTAGACTGGTAAGACTCGCCGACATGAAATGTAATGTGTCCACGAACTGCATGCTGAACCTGTCACCCAGATGCTTTGAGAAAGTTATATTTTANCCGACATGAAATGTAATGTGTCCACGAACTGCATGCTGAACCTGTCACCCAGATGCTTTGAGAAAGTTATATTTTATTCACTATGAGGAATGATGATGCCCTTGTTGCCATAGCCCAGTTCTTTTATAATGAAATTCTCATCATAGGATACATTGTGAAAGAACACAGGTAGTTTCTTCGTCCGCCGACGAACCATGTCGCAGTTGTTGAAAACTGCTCCAATGTATTTGCCAGTAAAATGGTTATGGTCTCGTACTTTACAGTTGTTTGACTCGAAGGTAGCAGAGCAGTAGCAGCACGTAGAAGCTTGGACAAAAGAAACCTGTTTGGAAGGTGTCAGAGGAGACATTGGTATAGATATATTATATATTTCCTTCACTTTTTTTTTTGGCAATATAAACTATGTAATCCATGAAGTGCTTCTCGTCGTCGATATATCTGTAGACAATTGGTTCTGCAGGCAGGTCTGAAGTCAAGTGTGCAGGAACAATATCAGTACCAACACAAACATATATACAGTAGCTGCATGCTTCATGTTTTTTATATGTATATGCATTGCTGGGGTTAGGCTCACATGTATCAATAGGCTTTAATACGGCCTCAAAATCACCAAGTACCAAACGTTTCGAAAGTTTTGTTCGTGGTTCACAGAACTTGTATACAGGAATATGTGCTTCGAATGGAAGGTTATTTATAAGTGTATTGACCAACCCACAACCACTTATGCCCTTACCTCTGCAATACATCACAACATATAGATTGTAAATTATATAAAAGCAATCATTTACACACTTTGTGAATCGGTATCATTCTACATTTCGAACAGTATGGACATAAAGTACTAATGACATTTCTCCGCTGTCACTTCTCTGGTAAAGCTTCTGCAGCTTAGCGCAGTGTGTTCAGACATTAAGAAACTACCTGCAGAATGAAAAATTCAAGTATGGCATTTCAGTGCAAACTATGCCACTTGCAGTTTACACAGAGGAATATTTTGGAGAGACATTCAAAATTTTGTAGCATTGATTCTGTGCTAATGCAATCACGTCCTCATGCACCACAATTAGCACAGCATACACCACATGTGCCACCATTAGCACAGAATGTGCCACAATTAGCAATGCACGCACCGNTCAGAGGAATATTTTGGAGAGACATTCAAAATTTTGTAGCATTGATTCTGTGCTAATGCAATCACGTCCTCATGCACCACAATTAGCACAGCATACACCACATGTGCCACCATTAGCACAGAATGTGCCACAATTAGCAATGCACGCACCGCAATTAGCACTGCATGCACCTCAATTACCCCTGCACACACAAGCTCTGCAATTAACACTGCATGCATCGAAGGATAGTCGTAGTAACATACTTATTGTCAAGCAAGAGGTTAGTCTTCCCAGGTACACTGGNCATGCATCGAAGGATAGTCGTAGTAACATACTTATTGTCAAGCAAGAGGTTAGTCTTCCCAGGTACACTGGAGAGTCAAACAAACTGATATAGGTGTGCGTATGCAAATAACAGGGGTATGGAACCAATCAGAGTAACGCGATGCGGTCGGCAGCGCCTATATAAGATAACAAGCGTCTAGCAAAGTTGCTAGATCGGTTACTGCTGCTACAACGGCAGGTTATCGAGATTTAAGTTAGTTTGAATGTGGTGTTATAGTCGGCGCACGAGAGATGGGACATAGCAGCTCTGAGGTAGCGATAAAATTTGGATTTTCGCCTACGACCATATCACGAGTGTGCCATGAATATTGGGAATCCAGTAAAACATCAAATTTTCGACATCGCTGCAGCCAGAAAAAGATCGTGAACGAACGGGACGAACGACAGCTGACGAGAATCATTAAATGTGACAGATGTGCAACCCTTTCTCAAATTGGTGCAGATTTCAATGCTGGGGCATCAACAAGTGCCAGTGTGCGAACTATTCAAAGGACCATCATTGATATGGGCTTTCGGAGCCGAAGGCCCACTCGTGTACAGTTGTTGACTGCACGACACAAAGCTTTACACCTCGCCTGGGACCGCCATTGGACTGTTGATGACTGGAAACATGTTGCCTGGTCTGACGAGTCTCGTTTTCAGTTGTATCGGATGTATGGACGTGTGCGGGTATGGAGACATCCTCATGAATCCATGGACCCTACATGTCAACAGGGGACTTTTCAAGCTGGTGNGACGTGTGCGGGTATGGAGACATCCTCATGAATCCATGGACCCTACATGTCAACAGGGGACTTTTCAAGCTGGTGTAGGCTCTGTCATGGTATGGGGCTTGTGCAGTTGGCGTGAAATGGGACCCCTGATACGTCTAGATACGACTCTACAGGTGACAGATCGGTAAGCATCCTGTCCGATCACCTGCACCTATTCATGTCCATTGTGCATTCCGACAGACGTGGACAATTCCAGCAGGACAATGCGACACCCCACACGTCGAGAGTTGCTACAGAGTGGCTCCAGGAACACTCTTCTGACTTTAGACACTTCCATTGGCCACCTAAATCACCAGACATGAATATTATTGAGCATGTCTGGGATGCCTTGCAACATGCTGTTCAGAAGAGCTCTCCACCGCCTCGCACTCCTATGGATTTGTGAACTACCCTGCAGGATTCATGATGTGAATTGCCTACTGCATATCTTCAGACATTAGTCAAGTCCATGCCACGTCGTATTGCGGCACTTCTGCATGCTCGCGGGGGCCCTACACGATATTAGGCAGGTGTGCCAGTTTTTTTGGCTCTTTAGTGTATATTCCTGCAGGGGATGAAGCCATATCCCACAAATCCACACATGGAAGCTTATTTCCGAATACTGTGCACTGCATCATTGCCAGTCCTTCAAACTGCGGAAAAACATGCATGATGCTAAATTTGCTGGAGGAACTCAATGGTCTTCGATTCAAGAATGTGTACTTTTACTACAAATCTCTACAACAGTCAAAGTATCAGCATCTCGCCCAGATTCTACGGGCTGTGGATGGACTAGGTTATTTCCATGCAATGGCAATGAAGCCGTCGTGCCTCCGAGTGAAGCTTTAACAAACTCCATACTTATTTTCGATGATATATCATGTGAGAAACAGTCGTGCATTCAAGAATATTTCTGCATGGGCAGACATGTAGAAGTGGATTCGTTCTACCTTTGTCGATCTTATTCACACATACCAAAACAATTACTATGTGACACCTTTGAGAGATGAGCTACATCATTTCAAAATTTGGCCTTAATGGTCTGAAACGAAAGATGGAAAGCTGTTTCTCGCCCACCGATGATGGTAACTACAGCACAGAAATGAAGCGAATTAAAATGTCAGTGATGCAAAAGAAGACAAAGATGTAGATTCTGAATGCCGACTTGATTACTTTAATACAAAGTGTGCTGTAAAGAACAAGTAATGATGTTAAACTCAGGGTTACCCCTATAGATGTAGTAAATTTATCGAGACGAAACTCGGAAGCATACAAGATCTATTGAAGAGTAGCAGTGACGATGTTCTGGACGAGATATTACCTCGTCTAATAACACTAGAAAACACCATTGAAAATATCGAAAACCTGCAGGCAAATGTTTCGAATATGCTATCTCGCAAGAAAATTATATAAACCTGGAACAATATTATTTTGTATTCAGTACCATCATCGTCAGTGACTTACACAAAGTGATTACGATTATTCGCTCAAAGTACTTAATTGCCAATCGTGCCAGAATGAGACATGACATGGCTAATGACGATGCCTTTAAACCTATTACCGAGCAACTCGACAATTTGAAATCTGCACCACCACCTTCTTCGATTGTAGCAGTGAAGACCGAACCGGATATCGAACCCCCAAGTCTCGGAAGGATAACCTGCCAATGTCTGTATGGAAATGAAGAAAATAACAGGTGAGTGAACGAACCCCATTCCTGCGAAATTATTTGAGATCTTACACATCTGCATTTAATGACAAGACATATGGTGTATACAAACAAAATAAAAAATTGTTCATGGGCAATAAAAAAAATATTTTTTCCTGGCCAATAATGATGTACAAGTTGAAAAACCTTTGATCCACCCAGCTATAGGACTTTACGAATACTGTTTAAACCAAACCCTACTGGATATTCTCGAAATGCACTGCATTAGTATACACGGCTGCTGAAACTTACGAGTGCCCACTTGAAGTATAACGACCCTTCCGGCAATTAATATACGCATGAAACACACCCGAAATTTGGCATTATTTCGCAGTTGTTTCCTGGTGTTGAAGATACAGTTGGTTCTGGTCTCGATCTAAGTAAAAAATTAAAGATGGTCGATGTCCAGAATACATTTACTGGAATGATGTTAATGAAATTGTTGACAGACTGAATCTGCTAATTGCCTCTCAGCAAGCAGGAAATAATTATAATGCTAATGATATATCCAGTATTATCAGAGAACTGCGTGAAGGCAGGTACATAGAGTGAGTTAGGCAGATATTGCCTGTAAGATACACAAGCCTGCAAGACGATATTATCCTCATCACAAAATGCTGATGTTTGGTTTCTGAGACTTGTACTATGCAGATCTCGTTGAAATGATGCCTTATGCATGTGCGAATAAAGGATTCAGATATATGTTGACCATCATTGACTGTTACATCAAGTATGCTTTAACAGTGCCCATAAAGACTAAAAAATGCGAGATATGTGTCAAATNGGCGAGGGGGCTTGCCTCTTCTAACCCTCCTCCAAATTAATACATGACAACCCCGATTGGGTGGTAAAGGGCCCCCCACGGGACCCGGACTACCCCCGCTCTGAGCTTCGGCAGTGATGACTTATCGGCGGCGGTAGCAGAGCAGTAGCAGCATGTAGAAGCTTGGACAAAAGAAACCTGTTTGGAAGGTGTCAGAGGAGACATTGGTATAGATATATTATATATTTCCTTCACTTTTTTTTGGCAATATAAACTATGTAATCCATGAAGTGCTTCTCGTCGTCGATATATCTGTAGACAATTGGTTCTGCAGGCAGGTCTGAAGTCAAGTGTGCAGGAACAATATCAGTACCAACACAAACATATATACAGTAGCTGCATGCTTCATGTTTTTTATATGTATATGCATTGCTGGGGTTAGGCTCACATGTATCAATAGGCTTTAATACGGCCTCAAAATCACAATAAGCTATTGTCGGTGCCTTATCGCCATTCTGGTAATTCTGAACTTTAAAACAGGTGGCTCGCCATTTTTCTCAGGCATTTTTCACACATATACACTCCATGTAAATATGGTATCCGTAATTTTTGTACATTTTCTTTAAGTCTAAGCTAGTAAGCGGTCGGTTAGGTAATTTCTTTAAGATCGCTTCCTTCCTTTACTTTGTCTGGTTATTTTTCCACCTCCTGAAGGGTACGGTCTTAGGTACAATCCATTGTCATTTTTTGCTCCTTTGCTTCAATTTTCTTATTGTGATACAGAGCTTCTGCTAACTGTTGTCCTTGATTTTTCGAAGTATTTACTGCACATGCAATTCCGCTAACTCCTCCGAACAGACCACCCAGTGCTGCAAGTCCTGGTAGGAGAAACGTATGAAGCCTCTCTGCTTCTTTTCTGTGTCTTCCTTTTATTTTTCTTCTGGTTGAGTTTTGAGTTGTAAACCCATTCCGCATTTACTCTACATCTTCATTATTTTGGACAAGCCCCAGGTAACTACTCGTTGAACAAACTTTGTTTGAGGTGATTTAGCTATTTTTTTAGCTTTGTCAACAGGAATAGCATCGGCTGCATGCCTTCCAACTTGTTTCTGGTTGGGTGCACGATATTGTGTTCCTTGCAGGTGTTATCAAGTTTATTCACATCAACATCACCAAGTACCAAACGTTTCGAAAGCTTTGTTCGTGGTTCACAGAACTTGTATACAGGAATATGTGCTTCGAATGGTAGGTTATTTATAAGTGTATTGACCAAGCCACAACCACTTATGCCCTTACCTCTGCAATACATCACAACATACAGATTGTAAATTATATAAAAGCAATCATTTACACACTTTGTGAATCGGTATCATTCTACATTTCGAACAGTATGGACATAAAGTACTAATGACATTTCTCCGCTGTCACTTCTCTGGTAAAGCTTCTGCAGCTTAGCGCAGTGTGTTCAGACATTAAGAAACTACCTGCAGAATTAAAAATTCAAGTATGGCATTTCAGTGCAAACTATGCCACTTGCAGTTTACACAGAGGAATATTTTGGAGAGACATTCAAAATTTTGTAGCATTGATTCTATGCTAATGCAATCACGTCCTCATGCATCACAATTAGCACAGCATACACCACATGTGCCACCATTAGCACAGAATGTGCCACAATTAGCACTGCACGCACCGCAATTAGCACTGCATGCACCTGAATTACCCCTGCACACACAAGCTCTGCAATTAGCACTGCATGCATCGAAGGATAGTCGTAGTAACATACTTATTGTCAAGCAAGAGGTTAGTCTTCCCAGGTACACTGGAGAGCCAAAAAAACCTGATATAGGTGTGCGTATGCAAATAACAGGGGTATGGAACCAATCAGAGTAACGCGATGCGATCGGCAGCGCCTATATAAGATAACAAGTGTCTAGCAAAGTTGCTAGATCGGTTACTGCTGCTACAACGGCAGGTTATCGAGATTTAAGTTAGTTTGAATGTGGTGTTATAGTCGGCGCACGAGAGATGGGACATAGCAGCTCTGAGGTAGCGATAAAATTTGGATTTTCGCCTACGACCATACCACAAGTGTGCCATGAATATCGGGAATCCAGTAAAACATCAAATTTTCGACATCGCTGCAGCCAGAAAAAGATCGTGAACGAACGGGACGAACGACAGCTGACGAGAATCATTAAATGTGACAGATGTGCAACCCATTCTCAAATTGGTGCAGATTTCAATGCTGGGGCATCAACAAGTGCCAGTGTGCGAACTATTCAAAGGACCATCATTGATATGGGCTTTCGGAGCCGAAGGCCCACTCGTGTACAGTTGTTGACTGCACGACACAAAGCTTTACGCCTCGCCTGGGACCGCCATTGGACTGTTGATGACTGGAAACACATTGCCTGGTCTGACGAGTCTCGTTTTCAGTTGTATCGGATGTATGGACGTGTGCGGGTATGGAGACATCCTCATGAATCCATGGACCCTACATGTCAACAGGGGACTTTTCAAGCTGGTGGAGGCTCTGTCATGGTATGGGGCTTGTGCAGTTGGCGTGAAATGGGACCCCTGATACATCTAGATACGACTCTGACAGGTGACAGATCGGTAAGCATCCTGTCCGATCACCTGCACCTATTCATGTCCATTGTGCATTCCGACAGACGTGGACAATTCCAGCAGGACAATGCGACACCCCACACGTCGAGAGTTGCTACAGAGTGGCTCCAGGAACACTCTTCTGACTTTAGACACTTCCATTGGCCACCTAAATCACCAGACATGAATATTATTGAGCATGTCTGGGATACCTTGCAACATGCTGGTCAGAAGAGCTCTCCACCGCCTCGCACTCCTATGGATTTGTGAACTACCCTGCAGGATTCATGATGTGAATTGCCTACTGCATACCTTCAGACATTAGTCAAGTCCATGCCACGTCGTCTTGCGGCACTTCTGCATTCTCGCGGGGGCCCTACACGATATTAGGCAGGTGTGCCAGTTTTTTTTGGCTCTTTAGTGTATATTCCTGCAGGGGATGAAGCCATATCCCACAAATCCACACATGGAAGCTTATTTCCGAATACTGTGCACTGCATCATTGCCAGTCCTTCAAACTGCGGAAAAACATGCATGATGCTAAATTTGCTGGAGGAACTCAATGGTCTTCGATTCAAGAATGTGTACTTTTACTCCAAATCTCTACAACAGTCAAAGTATCAGCATCTCGCCCAGATTCTACGGGCTGTGGATGGACTAGGTTATTTCCATGCAATGTCAATGAAGCCGTCGTGCCTCCGAGTGAAGCTTTAACAAACTCTATATTTATTTTCGATGATGTATCATGTGAGAAACAGTCGTGCATTCAAGAATATTTCTGCATGGGCAGACATGTATAAGTGGATTCGTTCTACCTTTGTCGATCTTATTCACACATACCAAAACAATTACTATGTGACACCTTTGAGAGATGAGCTACATCATTAAAAAATTTGGCCTTAATGGTCTGAAACGAAAGATGGAAAGCTGTTTCTCGCCCACCGATGATGGTAACTACAGCACAGAAATGAAGCGAATTAAAATGTCAGTGATGCAAAAGAAGACAAAGATGTAGATTCTGAATGCCGACTTGATTACTTTAATACAAAGTGTGCTGTAAAGAACAAGTAATGATGTTAAACTCAGGGTTACCCCTATAGATGTAGTAAATTTATCGAGACGAAACTCGGAAGCATACAAGATCTATTGAATAGTAGCATTGACGATGTTCTGGACGAGATATTACCTCGTCTAATAACACTAGAAAACACCATTGAAAATATCGAAAATCTGCAGGCAAATGTTTCGAATATGCTATCTCGCAAGAAAATTATATAAACCTGGAACAATATTATTTTGTATTCAGTACCATCATCGTCAGTGACTTACACAAAGTGATTACGATTATTCGCTCAAAGTACTTAATTGCCAATCGTGCCAGAATGAGACATGACATGGCTAATGACGACGCCTTTAAACCTATTACCGAGCAACTCGACAATTTGAAATCTGCACCACCACTTTCTTCGATTGTAGCAGTGAAGACCGAACCGGATATCGAACCCCCAAGTCTCGGAAGGATAACCTGCCAATGTCTGTATGGAAATGAAGAAAATAACAGGTGAGTGAACGAACCCCATCCCTGCGAAATTATTTGAGATCTTACACATCTACATTTAATGACAAGACATATGGTGTATACAAAATAAATAAAAAATTGTTCATGGGCAATAAAAAAAATATTTTTCCTGGCCAATAATGATGTACAAGTTGAAAAACCTTTGATCCACCCAGCTATAGGACTTTACGAATACTGCTTAAACCAAACCCTACTGGATATTCTCGAAATGCACTGCATTAGTATACACGGCTGCTGAAACTTACGAGTGCCCACTTGAAGTATAACGACCCTTCCGGCAATTAATATACGCATGAAACACACCCGAAATTTGGCATTATTTCGCAGTTGTTTCCTGGTGTTGAAGATACAGTTGGTTCTGGTCTCGATCTAAGTAAAAAATTAAAGATGGTCGATGTCCAGAATACATTTACTGGAATGATGTTAATGAAATTGTTGACAGACTGAATCTGCTAATTGCCTCTCAGCAAGCAGGAAATAATTATAATGCTAATGATATATCCAGTATTATCAGAGAACTGCGTGAAGGCAGGTACATAGAGTGAGTCAGGCAGATATTGCCTGTAAGATACACAAGCCTGCAAGACGATATTATCCTCATCACAAAATGCTGATGTTTGGTTTCTGAGACTTGTATTATGCAGATCTTGTTGAAATGATGCCTTATGCATGTGCGAATAAAGGATTCAGATATATGTTAACCATCATTGACTGTTACATCAAGTATGCTTTAACAGTGCCCATAAAGACTAAAAAATGCGAGATATGTGTCAAATNACCATCATTGACTGTTACATCAAGTATGCTTTAACAGTGCCCATAAAGACTAAAAAATGCGAGATATGTGTCAAATGCAATGAACTCTGTTTTGCAAGACAAAGGGCTTGCCAAGAATTTGCAAACAGACCTCGAAAGATAATTCTACAATCCTACATTTCACACATAGATGGCGAAACATAATGTAAACCACTACTCGACACACAGCAGTATAAAGGCAAATAAGGTGGAATGCTTTAATCGCACTTTGAAAAATGAAATGTGGAATAAATTTTCGTCGCAAAGAAGTTACAAGTGGCTGGACATCTTACCTTGCCTGGTATTGAATCACAACCATAAAGTACATCGAACTATGAGACCTGTGGACGTCAAGGACAAATCTATATAACTATATTCAAGAACGAGAAGAAATTGGACACTCAAAAGCCTGAGGTGAAGGTTGGAGACATCAAGATATCACATGTGAAGGGAACATTTGCAAAATCCTACACTCCAAACTGGAGCCCAGAAATACGCGAGGTTGTAAAGATCTCAAGGACATGGACGGCAGCGAAGAAATTCAAGTTACCAAGTATCCACACATATATTTGGTCGAGAAAATGTTGAAGCACAACGGAAATAACTTGTTGGTGTGGTGTCTTGGCTTCGATTCTAGTCATGGCAGTGGGATTCCAAAATCATTCATTACCGATAAATAATAATGTTCACTTGTGTTTCTGAGTATGAAGATCTGATATCTCTGTATATATTTTTTCTCATGTCTGTATAAAGCACTTAATAAATATAAACTTTTAAAAATTGAAATTTTTTGNATCTCTGTATATATTTTTTCTCATGTCTGTATAAAGCACTTAATAAATATAAACTTTTAAAAATTGAAATTTTTTGCAAGGAAGCCGAGAGCATGTTATTCGACTAGGCCTGCCACGACCTGCTTGAGGCTGGCCAGCCTACCNAATTTTTTGCAAGGAAGCCGAGAGCATGTTATTCGACTAGGCCTGCCACGACCTGCTTGAGGCTGGCCAGCCTACCTTGTACCTGATTCCTCTCTTGCTCAATGTATCATCCCCACAGCTTGCTGAGACCTGCACACTTCCTACGCCATCGAGTGACCATGCCTGACACCTCTCTTGCTTAATGTATCATACTCACAGCTTCTCGAGAACTACACATCGTCTACATCATCGACTGACTACCTGACCCTTGTGANCTTAATGTATCATACTCACAGCTTCTCGAGAACTACACATCGTCTACATCATCGACTGACTACCTGACCCTTGTGATGCACATGCTGCATGCACACATTGTGGCCTGCCCGCATATCCCCCCTCTGCTGTACCAAGGACTACTATCATTTGTGCTCTATATGTCGCAGGAGTTACACGTGTTCCACACCACGCTGGAGGAGGACAACCAGGCCTTCAAGGAATACCTTGGACAGCTACCAGTCTCCAGCAGCGTCTATAACACAAGACCGCAGTTGCTTGTTTCTCCTGCTCCACCACTCATTCCAGCACAGTCGACATGATTGCAGCAGGTCNCACAAGACCGCAGTTGCTTGTTTCTCCTGCTCCACCACTCATTCCAGCACAGTCGACATGATTGCAGCAGGTCACCTGTTCGACGATGGGCGCCTACACATCACCCACGATCGTCTCCGAGGGATGACATCGCATAGATGCCAGATCCTCCAGCATCTAGCACTTCCTCTCCCATGCCATTTATGACAGAGGCGTTCCTACCATCTGATGAACACATATTCACTCCTGTGCCCTAGAGTGAGTAAACACTGGGTTCGACATTAGCAACGGTAGGACATCTCGACGACCTCGACGAAGAGGAAGTGACTGTGGGACCTACACGCCAAGGTTCGACTCTTCCGGGAGGAGGCTGCAGCAGCACACACCAGTCGTCAGCTGTGGGACAGGAACTATGCTATCCTTCTGGAGGAGGTGCGAAGCCTACCCACAAGTGTGCGATGTCATTATCCCATCTGCAGAATGATAGTTTGTGTTTTTTCATTAATGTAAATTTGTAAATAAATAGTCTTTTTTAATTTTTTAAATAACTGTGGTTGAGTGACATCATTTCATTGTGTTTGCTTCGATAAACCATAAGTAAAAAAAATGTCGACCAATATTTTATTTTTTTAAAGATATTTTTTGTTCATGCCGGTAAATAATTATTTGATCCCTGTTCGTGTTTTCATTTTGCACTTGTATACCTTTGATGCAAAATATTTATTTACATGCAGCAAATTATTGAATCGCAAGATGCTAATAATCTTATAAAGACAAATATATTTCCTCCTCCTTATGGATACCTTAAAAAAATAAAATAAATCATAATCAATACACCTAGCATAACTTTTATAGACTTAACCCAAGATGGTGGTCAATAGTAATACCTGTAATAAAATCGATATTAAATAAATCATAATTAATCCATCGTTCATTGACTTAAGCCAAGATGATGGTGGAGCATAGGCGATATATGCACATGCGATAGATGCACATGCGACAGATGCTCACTCTAGGGGACTTATACTTGTAATGAAATTTTAATGAAATTATGATGATTATGGAAGGTATGTGCTGCAATGACATCTTTTAAAACCATACTGCTCTGATAGCCAAGAATATTTTATACTCAATCCAGTAGTTCGATCCCGCACTCCTCCAGATGATTTTTTGAGCTCTCATAATGCTCCTGGGTGTCGATAGATGACTTAAATTAAAGTTTGTCAAAGCTTCACTCGGAGACACAACGGCTTCTTCCACTACAGTGACAGTAAATGGGTTACTAGGTTGTGAGTAGCATATGATAACTAGCTTCAAAAGTTCACAATTACATACTGTTGGAAAAATATCCAGAACTCATATTTTTTTACTTGGATTGCACAATGAATAAGTCATACAAGGCTAAAAAACATTGTGAGACCTCTGTACCCGAATCGTAGTAGGATCATCGTTTGAAAGCTGTTATTTTTAGTGAGAGGTCTCTCTGCAGACATTATTCGTTGGGCGAGAAATCTCTGGATTTTAAGAATGGCGCATATACCTAATATTGAGAACATTTCTAGATGACAAAAATGATACAAACAACATGTATGTACATGAAGGCCTACATAACATAAAGAGCACTTATTTTACAGTGGTAATTCTTGCAGCATTATGCATTACCACCAACTAATTTGTTAACTGGCAGATCCACATAGAACTTCCTGTGCTGTGGTGGTAGAAATTAGCACATATCCAGTAAATATTTCTTCTTTGCTTCGTTGTCATTGCATGGAAAATAACCTAGTCCATCCACAGCCCGTAGAATCTGGGCGAGATGCTGATACTTTGACCTGGTCTAAAGGCACATTGATAGTAGCTGTCCTCTTCCTCCTTTCTATAAGTGAGAAACAGTAGTGCATTCAAGAATATTTCTGCATGGGCAGACAGTGGATTCGTTCTACCTTTGTCAATCTTATTCACACATGCCAAAACAATTACTATGTGACACCTTTGAGAGATGAGCTACATCATTTCAAAATTTGGCCTTAATGGTCTGAAACAAAAGGGTGGGTGAGAAACGACCCACTAGAGTGCGCATCTATCGCATGCACATCTCTCGTCACAGAAATTTTTGTTGTGATTATACCTTCCTGTATCCACTTCACAATCACATCCCTGATGGTCGACTTGGGAAAATTGAGGGCGGAAATGACCCTGATGCATTTCTTAATGTTGCAACTAATAACCACACCTTTGAGCTCCCTTGCTCCACCTATTCTCTTGCATTGTGTAGCACTGGCCAGCATCAAACCCCTCTACCTACTTTTATAGCAGCAACAGCAGTCGTAGTAACATTTAGGCGCAAGTTTACATTTCCAGGTGGGTGTACAGATACTTTTGATCAGATAGTGTGTGTCTGCCTCACTGGACATTCACTGTCCCAATAGGCATATTGCGAAAGATAGGTCCCTATTCTGCCATCTCCTGGCTGTCTTTTGAAGATTATTCTTGTGTAATTTATGTATTCTATGAAATCTTATTATTATTCTTTTCACTCTTGTCTTTATTAGAGTGGCATTGTTTTTCAGGTACGATTTTCAGCACACTGCCACCACAAGTCTAACCTTGACGTTATTCCCCACCTGTGGTGTACAGAGTGGTTCATAGGGTCCTCAGTTAATGTTAGATGGCACAGACTATAAGGTGNAGATACTTTTGATCAGATAGTGCGTGTCTGCCTCACTGGACATTCACTGTCCCAATAGGCATATTGCGAAAGATAAGTCCCTATTCTGCCATCTCCTGGCTGTCTTTTGAAGATAATTCTTGTGTAATTTATGTATTCTATGAAATCTTATTATTATTCTTTTCACTCTTGTCTATATTAGAGTGGCATTGTTTTTCAGGTACGATTTTCAGCACACTGCCACCACAAGTCTAACCTTGACGTTATTCGCCACCTGTGGTGTACAGAGTGGTTCATAGGGTCCTCAGTTAATGTTAGATGGCACAGACTATAAGGTGCCTTGAAAGCTGAGGGTATCTCAAACAATGACTTCATCACATCTAGGTTTTAACAGGTTTATTTGCCCGGGAATGTATTCATACATTCCTGGAACTTTTCCGGGAATTTATTCATACTTTCCCGGCACAAGGTGCCAGGAAATTACTCATACGTTCTCGACCCTGCGAGTTCTAGGTCTGAAGGGCTGATTACAGTGTTCTGGCTAATGTTTCCGACGCTGTGGGGGCATTAGGTGACAGGACACGTCCCTGAGTGACAACATTGTTACTTAACTGTATTCGGCAGTAGTTGAGGTCTGGTGAGTTGGGTGGCCCAGTTACAGGCCCTCGGACTAGCCGTTGTTGGCTTGTTGCACTCAGTTGGCTTCCCCTCGACAAGGCGCTCCTCCTTGAAGCTCACCACTCGACTCTGCCTTCTCGGTGCGTAATTGTAACTGACTGACTCGCACCCCAGTGTGGTGATACTACTCGTCCGACGTAACTCTGGTAACTATCTAACTGATTCTACCGGAGCCCGAACCCCCTGGCCTCGGCTGACTGACTTGACTTCCTCTCTCGGCGTGCGATTCTAACTGACTGCAGACTGATGTAACTCACTCTCCTGGCGCAGAGTATCGCAGCTCCCGACTGCCCCCCTCCTTGTCTCTAAAATGGCTTTTAAACTATCTGGGCACCCTCCCTAGATTCCTACACATGTCTCCCTTGTTGGGAGATGGGGATGGGAGGTTACAGAACAAAAAATACTTCATACATGCGCCATGATTCTTCTAGATTNCCTCCAAGTTTTGTCAGCAGTTTTCTCTGGCGTGTACATTTCCTAGGGGTGGTGGGGGAGAGGCCCGTGGGCGGGAAGTGCTACCCCACCGCAGCTTGACCTCGGCACGCGTTAATGGGTAACACGTGTCGGCCGGGAGGCCTTACACTGGTTTAAGCTGGTGGGGGGAGGGGTTGTGACAGCGCCGCTTCTAATACTTCCGAGATGCGTTATGTGTCAACCTCAACTGACCTCATGGGCATTGGATAAGCATCGGTGATCTCAGGATGAAAGCCCCATCAGGGCTGTGCCTCCAATACAGACAACTGAGGGAACCTCTAATGGCAATGAGGTCAACTCATGCTTATCCTCCCTTTCCACGACATTCGTGGCTTTTCAAGATGGAGAGGACTAATGCCCCTACCTCCATCTCGAACATTTCCGTACAGTTGAATTTCTTCATATTTGAATTCCTGCTTGGGCCGAAATGGCCATAAAAGAGTCGAATGACCTGCCTCCAGGCCAGAATCATTATGATTTCCCATGATCCAACCCCAGCCTGGGAGGCATATGCTACATTCGGTAAACTAGGCATGGGGAATGCCCAGGAGTTTTCCATGTTTGCTGACCCTGATCAAGTGGGTCGTCCAGCTTTACAATAATGTGTGGTTTCCTTAAGCTATCTTTCTCATAACTAGCCCCTTTCGCAGCTATATTTCCAGCAAACCTATGATACTAAAGATGACAATATTCCTAACACAACCTTCGGTCAGCTAGAGTCTCGTGCCACAACTAGAGCAGACCCCTTCGGGCTGGAGACGTCATCCCCACCAGGTATAGTGACAACCCCAGGCCCACCCAGGGAAACATGGTCGGACAATGTTCCAAGCATAACTGGGCCAATCCACACAACTTCCCCTCCTAGGGGTCGACCCCTATCCAAGGATATACTGGGAGCCCTACTTTCTAAACATATATTAAAATAATCAAAATCAAAACTAAAAACAGTCCAAGTTGTTAGGGTTCAGCTGGAAACATTATAAAATTTAGAAACTTCCACGTAGGCCTAAAATAATTTAACAAACCTTTTATAAAATTAAAACTCTCTATGTACATCATGCCTTCTCCTTCTGCCGCTTATTAAAATATACATAGCAGTACATCAATTATCTACATTTCGCAGCCTCCTCTCGCTGGCATAGGAAGCGACGAAGAGGCCAGATATGGTACCCATACTCCTGCCCAGTCCATCACCCCTGCCAGCGAGGAAGGGCGAGTCACACCATACTGCTCTCATATGTCCTTTACTGATCTTAAGTGATAGTTCTCTCTCTAAAATAAATTCCTTACTAACTCTGTAACCATCGTCAATCTCATTTAAAACATACTGTTGTGCCTTCATCTTGAAGTCAAATCCGGTAACACTGGCAAATCAGTTGCCAATCCAGTGAAAATGTCTAAAAACAGGTAATACTGGCAGGGCATCCAGCCATAATTAAGGAGTTCGGGGGAAGAGTTTCCCAGGGCTACACAGCTGAAGTGCCAAATGCGAGCAGGCCTGGGTCTCATAACAATTCCGAACCACCACCCAGCCAAATACTCATTCAGCAACCACCTCACACCACAATGACTGGATGGGGACAAGCACCCAGGCCGCCCCAATAATCCCCAGCAGCAGTCAGACCCTGCCAGCAATGTCACTTCCGAGAGGTCCCATCCCAGGAATGGACCACACTATACCCAGTGAAGGCTTTAGTGTGGTCAAAGGTCATACGTCTATAGGCACAGACTGCATCTTTATAGACCCCCACAGGGTCAAATATTAGACCTCTCCACCTGTGGTTGTCAGTTATTTGTTTTAATATACATTCATAATCAATGGGTAAAGAGTTTTGGGCGAATAACACCATGTCCACTGTTTATATTCTAGGGAACTCCACCCGGTTCCTGCCTTCAATTTGTCCAATTAGGACAGCAAGCATTGCGTACAGAACTTGATAGCTTATGGTTACACTCTAGCTAGATCTTTATTAAAGTCCCCAGGACTATCAGCATTTGCCCAAAGTTGGCACTATCTGCACTACTACATTAACTCTGTTGCGTTCGTCTGGTCAATCAATATCCACCCCCTCAACCCCAGTGCATACTGATTTTCACTACTTCGACCAGTTTTCCATACCTTTATTTGTCGCTCTACTTCTTCATTACTCTGGTTGTCCACACTCAGGTCTGGAACGGGTTCTAAGTGCTTCCACAACTCCATAAAGAAGGAGAAAAGTGCTCCTACCATCTTATATAGAATCATGCTAGCAATATCGGGCAGTTCGTATTTTCCAAATGAAACTAGTCCTCATGTCTNTTTCTTCATTACTCTGGTTGTCCACACTCAGGTCTGGAACGGGTTCTAAGTGCTTCCACAACTCCATAAAGGAGAAAAGTGTTCCTACCATCTTATATAGAATCATGCTAGCAATATCGGGCAGTTCGTATCTTCCAAATGAAACTAGTCCTCATGTCTTCGACATTCCCGCAATCTGTAATATCATGTACTGGTGTGTCCCATACACCACAAATTACACAATTAGGGCTGTCAACCAGCACAAATCTGCACAACTTCACCTTAAAATTACCATGCGCAGTTAAAAACTGGGCTTGATAATGCCTGATATTTAGTTACTTAATATCGACTTGACTTTTGACGTTTGGGAACACTTGATAATTGTATCACTCTTTTGCTGATGCAGCCCATCTTCTCTACCATTCTTTCAAGTTCTCTTGTCGCACTTCCTTCTTGCCTCTAATGAGACTCTCTATTCACAAGATCTTTCATTCAACCTTCCTCGTTCCGTAATGAAGAGATCGATGGAAACAGCACCTGTAAATGTCGTGCAGTAAGCCCTGGTGACAGCCAACAAAGCATCTCTGTGTGCTTTAAAAAGAATGTGTTTAACTTGCGCCAATTCAACGACANAGATCTTTCATTCAACCTTCCTCATTCCGTAATGAAGAGATCGATGGAAACAGCACCTGTAAATGTCGTGCAGTAAGCCCTGGTGACAGCCAACAAAGCATCTCTGTGTGCTTTAAAAAGAATGTGTTTAACTTGCGCCAATTCAACGACACAATACCACACAGAACAGCCATACATTATTGGCAGAAATACATTATATTCAATGTCCTGAAGTCAGCCCCCACTTAGCTGGAGCCACTGCTCATAATTTTTAGACGAGTTCCACTGCTTTCTCCACCAGATAGTGCACATGTTACTAGAATGCCAACAATTCGTCTATCATTACTCCTAGGTACTTTAAATGCACAAACTTGACCACATGTCCATTAAAACAGACAGTGGGAAGTCTCTGCAGTATGCCTTTTAACAAAATGGCACTGGTATTTCCTGCAACAAAGCTCAGTTTAACCCATTTGGTCCATTCTGATAATTTAGTCAGGGCTTTCTCGACTCTCAATTCCAATTCTTTACGAGACGAAGCCACAACCACCAAAATACCATTGTCGGCATATCCAAGGATCATGCACCCCTCTGGCAGATCTAGCCATAGCAATTCAACATATAAGACATTCCACAGCACCAGGCCCAGAACCGAACCCTCAGAACAACCTTTGCTGTGTCTGTTTTCTAATCTTTGCAAGCCGACCTCATATACGCCAGTCCGTTCCTTTAGGAAATCTTTAATAACTGCTGAAAATTTCTCGGACACTGCAAAGAATTTATACACCATAATATATAAGGCCACCACACATTATAAAATATGCCAGATATATCCAATGAGACTGCCATTACATGTGCCTCTATCTGCCTCTCACATGATCCACCATGACCAAGACTGCCATTTCTGTGCTTTTACCTCTTCTGAAGTATTACTGCCCACATGCATACCTTCAATTATTTATAGAAACTGTATCAGACGTAAATTCACCATGTGTTCGAGTATCTTACCCATCACTGACGGCATCGTGAGAAGGCAGTATGACTTCACTTCACTGGGGTCTTTCCATTTCCCTTAAATAAAAGTTTCAAGATACCCCATTTCCAAGGCATCGGGAACAACCCCTCTTTCAGGCAGTCATTCAATAAGCAGAGCATGGAATTTTTAATCCTCGAGTAGGATATTAACAGGAGTTATCCTGTAAACATATAAATATCTGGCACCTTTTTCAACTTTGTTTTCTTGACAATTCATGCCAGATCTTTCATTCCCAAATTTAGCTGTCCTCAGCCACAGTCCTCCAAAATCTGTAACCTCAAGTACTGCTAGAAGTCAGTAGTAGTAGTAGGTCATCTGGCAGCAACATCTCCAAGACATGCCATGCATTTTCTACCAGAGATGTAATCTCTGTGTTTTACTTATTTTGAGTGGGCAAATTAGTCGAGGTCCTTAGTTTTCTGGCATCAAGTTTATACACGAGTCCCCAAGGATCCTCATTCCCTCTTTCTGTTACCATTTTTCACCATACCATCTGCCTTTTCTTTCTCAAGTGCTGCTGCTAGGCCCTGCATCTGATGTATCTCTACACAAGCAAATGCCATCGGTTAGGTTCTCTTACAACTTTGAATTTTTTATGGAGTGTATGAACCAACCTCCTCATAATATCTAACTCTTGGTCCCACCAAGGATGGTTGGGAACTTTCCTCGTTACATTAGGTAATGTCTTCTCACATGTTCTCATCACTATACCAACTATCCTACAGACTCTCTCATGCAACCCATAAATCTCTTTATCCCTTTTGTAACTCGTGACCTCTTGGCAGAGAGTATGATAGAACCAGGCCCAATCAGTATTAGCAGTAATATATCGTGATCGTATAATGACAGACAAAATAACTTTCTTGGTGAACACATCCAATAAGTGAAGAGATTTGGACGGCTATTAACATCGAGGTATCACATCAAAGATAAGTGCTTTATGGTCACTGGTAAATTCATCCAACACTTTCCGATTATCAACCTGATCAATCGTCCTTGCATCAGCCACACGTGATATCAATATATGACTCATTATCATGAACTCTGGACCTCTAAATTGGTTCACGCCCCAAAACATTGGCAACCTGCAACAATAAATCACTTCTTCTCCTCGGTCGTCTATGATGGGAAAGTTCCACAAGCTGGATTTGGAATTCACATCGGCCCCGATAATGTACTGTTTCCCTCTGAGCCTCTCTAATATCCACCTCTTCCACCCCTGGTTGAGACAGGTTTACAGGAGGGCCATGGGCTGGAAGTATGACAGAGATCGTCAACTTCAAACCCACGAACTTAACCATACCACACACATTATGTTTATTGGTTACCGATTTTACTTCCATGGATGACAGCCAAGAGTTGCGAATCCACACTGCTATCATATCTTTTTCTCCCAACATAAACAGATTTCCTCGAAGATTCAGTTCTATCATGCAGGGGATAAGGCTCCTGCAAGAAAACCAAATCTAACTTATCTTACTCTGCTATTCTATTTAGTTATGTACTAGCTACAAATGACCTTTGCAGGTTGATTTGGACCACACGCAACCGAGGCAGATGACTAGTCAAAGGCAATTTTATCAAGCTCTGTAGCTAACACTCTTTAGTACACACCACATCCTTCCTCTTTTCCTTTACACAGCTCACAAATCTAACTTCAATTCGTTCTCTGTTACACTCGCTAAGACTTATGACTAGTTTCTGCACACTTGGTAGAGTCCATACTATTTTTGCACTTTTTATAATGTCCAAACTGTTAGTATTTGTAGCACCCGAGAGGTACCACAAAGTCACACATTCTACATTGTTGGAAACCGATGCAGAAACGGCCTTCCACCAACGGCATCGTTATTTCAGATGTAACCTCAATCACCAAGTTGGCCCTTTTATTATACCTTGGTAAAGTTATAAAGCAAAACTTTGCACCCTTCTTAAGATATTCAAGAGAACATTCATCCTCTTCAATGTTCTGGACACAGATAGTGTCCAAGAACTCCTCGTTATCATATTCTGTTGTCATGTCGTACACTATAAATTTGGGACCTGTCTTTTTGGGTTGTTCTACTCTTAAACCTTAGCTCTTTCAACCAAGCTTAATTTTTCAACTTGGCCAACATCTCTTCTTTTCTGCTTCAATGAGGACTCCACCCTTTTCAACAAGTCACGTGTTGCATATTTTAGCCTCTCCATCAGTGGGTTCAGCTTTCAGGTTTCCTTTGGTTGTCTCACTTTTTACATCTCCCTCTGTGGGGAGGATTATCATAGTTTTTTTCGGCACCGTCCACCTTCACGTTCGATCCATAGTCTACATTCTGGGTTACTTTCCTCCATTCTTTCTCACTCCTGGCAATGCCAGAGAATGAGACCACTGCTGGTGCTTATTTGGCATTCCTAATCCTGGAGCACCACCCACTTTCTTAACCCTGTAATGTATCCATGCAGTTCTGCATTCACCTGGATCTGCTGGTCCAACAGGGCCTTAAGTTTCATCACCCTTGAGAGCAAGAAGTTCCACTCCTTGTTTGGATCCATCTGTACTCCCTCGAGTGAAAAATCAACAGTCTTCTGTAACTTGGCTCCCATTTTCAGCAAGTTTGTGGAGTCACTCACACTTCCACGGACCATTCTTGCTCTACCGCCTCATAGGTGTCACGCTCACCTGCTGGAGCCTATATATACATTTCTGAGACCAGACATCTCATTAGTATAACTTCATTCCCCCAAATTACTAGGTGCGCATTCCTAGTCTACGTGAGTTCAGTCATATCTGAGACAAGATTCCTCTATACATAGTTGGAAGTGCAGTGTTTTTCTACACTGTAATGAGTATTCTGATAATAATCGGATCCTGCCCTGGACAGGAGTAGACACTGTCTTAGTCGGGGCTTGGGAAAAAGGCAGGTACCAAAATTCTCGCCTAGGTAATGTTGCTATTGTCTTGGTCTGAGTTTGAAAGGTTTAACTATCTGGACNGGCAGGTACCAAAATTCTCGCCTAGGTAATGTTGCTATTGTCTTGGTCTGAGTTTGAAAGGTTTAACTATCTGGACTCTCAAGTCCTCTGGACTTTACTTGTCAGATCAGTGAGCTCCAAAGTATTGTCACTGCACAAAGGACGAGGTCCCCTTGCCATATGCTCAACTGTCGCTCTCTTAGCCAGTTGTGGGGTTCAGCAGGTGTTAAGCTGAAATTATAGCGGCATACAGGCGACAACATGCTATAACATGGCTAACTAATAACCACGACTCGTTGCCATCACCGGGCATAATGTTAAGGGGGAGCGATGACTCAGCACTCTTCTACTTATCCGATTCAATTACATTCAATAACTCGGTTTCCCAAATCTCACTCACCTCTGCACTAGGTAAGAACATAAAAGGTTAACTACAGTTATCTGCCGACACTTTTCAAATCGGGCACAGAGGCTGAGCACTGTCCACGAAGTACGCCGAGAAAACCTGACATGGATGGACAACCGAGGCTTTCATCCCGTGGACATCTGGCCCCTGAATGAGTCCAGAAATTGTCACACACTTTACAGCTATTACAGCATAGACGCCCAGCCTTTCGAGGCCCACACACAAAGCAACTCCCGCCCATTCATTTGCATAGACCTTACCAGCAGACAAAACAAAGAAACCAACCAAAATGACAAGCCATACATCAGAACAAANTCGAGGCCCACACACAAAGCAACTCCCGCCCATTCATTTGCATAGACCTTACCAGCAGACAAAACAAAGAAACCAACCAAAATGACAAGCCATACATCAGAACAAACCAACCACTGAACCAAATATTTGAGCCAATTATTCCAACCAACCATACTGACAGACCATATCAGCTGAACATTTCATCTTACAATACCCAAAGGCCAGAATGTCACAACACACCAAAAATTTCTACGGAATATTCCAACCAAATACATGTCTCAAAAATNATACCCAAAGGCCAGAATGTCACAACACACCAAAAATTTCTACGGAATATTCCAACCAAATACATGTCTCAAAAATGAACACTTTGACCATAAGTGAAAATGTCGCCATCATGTTCTGAGAGCCCTCTATTTTAAAATACATTTTTNAAAAATGAACACTTTGACCATAAGTGAAAATGTCGCCATCATGTTCTGAGAGCCCTCTATTTTAAAATATATTTTTCCTACTGGTTAAAATTATAATGTACGGCACCAGATTAAATTTCAAATACCCCGTTGCCAAATCTTATTAATGTGAAGAGAGAGGAGGGGTGTGGAAAGGGTTCTTAAATAAATAGGCATGCATTCTTGGAGTTGGTGTACTTTGGTTCTTCAGACTTTTGAGGTGTTTACAATGAAAATAAGTAGTTTTTTTTTTTTTTAATGCTTGTAAATGTTAAGGGAAGCGGAAATTTTAAGGGTTAGGCATGATGCCAGAATGCTTTTAATTGAAGTTTTGTGAAATGGAAAAATAATGTATAAGTATGTACAATTTTGGGACGTTCTTAAAGGAGATGAGGTAATACATGGAAAAATACTAAATAAAGATTATAAAACGTTGTATAAAAGACTATAATATTCNTTAAAGGAGATGAGGTAATACATGGAAAAATACTAAATAAAGATTATAAAACGTTGTATAAAAGACTATAATATTCTGTATTAAAATTTGTACAACACAGCTATATAAAAAGAATTTACGAATTAAGTTTTTGTAATTATGAACTTTTTTCCCTTTAAAGTTTAGATTGCAGTTATGCTATTTAATAAAATAATGTTTGATAGGAAATATCATGTCCGGGTACTTTTGCAAGGCAACAGCAGNTTAAAGGAGATGAGGTAATACATGGAAAAATACTAAATAAAGATTATAAAACGTTGTATAAAAGACTATAATATTTTGTATTAAAATTTGTACAACACAGCTATATAAAAAGAATTTCACGAATTAAGTTTTTGTAATTATGAACTTTTTTCCCCTTAAAGTTTAGCTTGCAGTTATGCTATTTAATAAAATAATGTTTGATAGGAAATATCATGTCCGGGTACTTTTGCAAGGCAAAAGCAGNTTGCAGTTATGCTATTTAATAAAATAATGTTTGATAGGAAATATCATGTCCGGGTACTTTTGCAAGGCAAAAGCAGACCAACAGAAAACGATCACCTTTCTTCCTTCCGCTGATTGGAGTTATTCGGGGATGTTTTCCTAAGTCTTCCATCCGCAAGTGGTAGAGGACATGTCAATATGCAAGATATTTGTCACATGTATCTGCAATTCTCCACTAATATATAACCCACTAAATTGGGTACTTTGATGGCCTGTCAGTATATTTTGGTTTTTCTAACATTATATTAAAAATAATGAATCGGAAACATCTTCAGATTTAAAGTTGTTATATAATCAGCAACTAAAAAAATGTTGAGCTGTGCAAGATATCACATGTGCTGGGTAAAAAAGATGCTTAAGTGCAATGTTTATTGCACATATTTAAGAAATACGAACACATGTTTGTAAGGTATTTTTAGTACTGGCTGTTTGCGTATAAATAAGCACATTTGACAGGTATTAATTTCTGACCGATTTTTAATCTTTATACACATGCAAAATTATTGGTGCTATGAATCTGATAAAAATATTATGTGTCATTCAGTTGTAACAATAAACATTTGGGATGCTAAATTTGTTACAAATGGTTAAATTCTTTCTGTTAATACTTAAAGCAAACAAAAATATTTGATTAAGTTCAAAGTTGGAAAATTTAATCAACACTTTTTTTAATACACTTAAGTCATTCCACTTTTTCTAAAAGCTTCCATATAAACAGAAAATGTAAGGGTCAGGTAATATATTTCTTTTAAGTATTTCATTTGACAAGTGCTTAGCAAACCACAAATTTTTTTTTAAAAATGAAAGTAGTTGAACAGACAATACCGNAGTATTTCATTTGACAAGTGCTTAGCAAACCACAAATTTTTTTTTAAAAATGAAAGTAGTTGAACAGACAATACCAAAAGAGACATCTGCTTGCCAGTAAATTGATGTTTTGCATTTGATTTGTTGTTAGTAGTTCCCGTTATATTGGCAGCCAATTAAGATATCTAAGTGGGCACAGATCATTACAGCCTCATAGTCACGCCACAAAAAAATTTTGAAGCACAAAACGCGCAGAAACTGAGAAGCCAAATTTTTACAATGGCAATCATTTACGTTAAAAATTAGAACTGCAGTAATAATTTACTTCTGCAATATAAATGTTAGTTTGAGGATTTTGGAGTTACCAGAAAATTTCCACAGCGCAATTTGGTCAAAACTTTAATGCTAGCTGGAAAAAAAAAATGCATTTGGAGGACGGAGAAAAAACAAGAAGGAATAAGACAAAGATCAACATATATTAGGTTGATAAAATAATAACGAGGCAGTTATTGTATAATATTGAATGATATCTGCAAATATCTTGACACGTGTGGAAAATATTTTTAAAAATATTCTATAAAATAATTTATTGGTCCATATGACGTGATTAAGAGTGTCTGTTAAATAATTTATTTTACAATTTGGTGGCGGTGGTGTTCAAATTCCATGAAGGTAAGCGAATCAGTCTTTCAAAGCTGGTTCTATTAGTTGCACATGGCTATCGCACCAGGGGAATTTTATCTTTAAAAATAGAAAATTTTATTTAGGAAAGTTGACAGGCAGGTAGGTAGGTAGGTAGGTAGGCAGGTTGGTAGATGACAACTGCACTATCGATTCCAATCCCAGCACAGTGTAGAGGCATGGGAATAAACAACAGCATTATAAAAATGAGGGGCATGAATTCAACATCATTGAAATTATAATAAAAATTCATTTAAATATCGTTCACTAATGTCTCCAGAGAAATTAATCTTTCAACATATTCCAAGTTAAATTACATATGTCAATAGTAGACAGTTGAGCTAAGACGAGTGTTAAAACATAAACTTGTAATTCTAAAAAGCAATTAGGCTATTCAAGCAGAAAACACTGACCCCAGCTTGCTGGACTCAACAAACACAAGAACAAATACTCTGATGACAGTAATATGCTTGAAACGTTCTCTTATTTGTATTGACGACCTACAGTTAACCAACTAGACTCTTGAATTCTCTAAACATACGTCCTGATATAAAAGAAAACAATAAACTCTTGTTGTTATGTAGGTATGATTGGACTGTGTCCATTGCCGACCGTGAGACTAAATAAAAATCGCACACACACACAGAACTCAGCAAGACAAAAACGAAAAAAAACCTTTTACAACCAAAGACAGATAATTAGGAAAAGTTTGGTTTTATAATCTGTCCGGGAATACTTTTTCCTGACTTGTGTTTAATTGTGGTATCTGTCCTATTTTTGTGTGTGTTTTGAGTTTTGCGAAACAGGTAAAGTGTTGTTTTACTAACTGATTATGCAAATAAATAATTTTATATCAATGACTGAAAACACTTTACTTGTTTCTCAAAACCAACAAACTTTAAGAACATAAATGTACTTGCAATTCATGATACTTATGGAAAATGGTATACCAAGCAGTTGACACGTGCCAATAATATTAAATTGACTCAAGAAGACAAACTGAACAGGCACCTACAATCAACTGAACTGTACTTAATGAAAGCAGTCCGTGCTCTGCTCTGTGGTCGCCGGCAGAAGACAGCAGTATTATCGGGAGAGAGCACATGCATCTCTACCACCAGAGGAAGGGCATTCCTGCTGCCTTCCCCTCATGCATCATCTTGGCAAGGTCACTTGGTTTCTGGTGTACACATAAATCGTTCAGTACGGACAGTGAAAGGAGCCACGTTAATTGTAACTGCGTTAGGACCAACCCACAAGGGACCTGTGATAATGTGTTAACATTTCAATAATGAACCCTCTTATTTTCCTGCAACAGGCCAATGGAAATGGAGTACATATTCACTACAAGTTGCTCAGCACTGTATTTAGGCTTTTTTTTCCCTGACAAGGGGAGGACCATATGTCAGTTTAGGGTATATTTTTTCTAAGAAAACATCAAAATATTAAAATAAATAAAATTACTAAAACATATTATTTTTGCTCTAGAAATAATTGAACACTAACAGAATTTTTTAGTTTTTGGATGCTTAAGTAAATTAAAATAAGTTAAATTTGGTTAAGCATGTAGATCTTACAAGTCAATTCAAGAGAACCATTTAACTGTTTTTAGCAAATATAACATGTAATTTTACTGCAACAGCAATGCAAAAATGGCCCTAAGTAAAATTGTAATGAAATATTTGCATATAGGGGTTTGTGGTGGGTCCAAATCTGTTCAAATTCACCTTCTAAGTAACAACAGTTTCCCAAGAAAAGTGAAAGGTCATACTTTTGAGAATTGAATGTACCTACATAAATATACACACGTATACACATGTATATNCACACGTATACACATATACATGCATATAAGCATCTGTATATATGTACGTACATACATGCATGCATACACAACACACACAAATGAATCATTTATCAAGACCAATTTGAAAAAATAACTTTTTTAACTGGTTAAACATATAATAGCATAAATACACAAAATTACCTGAGCGAAATTGCACAACTGAACTTATCGTAATAAGGCACCTGATAATTTTATGGATGAAAGATCCACATCATGAATGAAAATAAGCACTGCAACTACTAACATGCAACAAAANGTTTCCCAAGAAAAGTGAAAGGTCATACTTTTGAGAATTGAATGTACCTACATAAATATACACACGTATACACATATACATGCATATAAGCATCTGTATATATGTACGTACATACATGGTACGTATGTGTTGTGTGTGTTTACTTACATTTATCAAGACCAATTTGAAAAAATAACTTTTTTAACTGGTTAAAAATATAATAGCATAAATACACAAAATTACCCGAGCAAAATTGCACAACTGAACTTATCGTAATAAGCCACCTGATAATTTTATGGATGAAAGATCCACATCATGAATGAAAATAAGCACTGCAACTACTAACATGCAACAAAANCACCTGATAATTTTATGGATGAAAGATCCACATCATGAATGAAAATAAGCACTGCAACTACTAACATGCAACAAAAAGACACACTAGTTTTAAAGAAAATATTACCAACCCCTTAATCTATGAGACAGCAAAAAAGAAAAAATAAAACATTGAAACATGCCTATGTTTGGTGGACTGGAGTTCTTGTAGATCTGAAACGGCTCTTTCCTTTGCGTCTGCTCTTCATCTTTCTCATGCTCTTGCCTCCTTGCAGAATCATGTCTCACAGACAGGACAATCTCTCGGTTTAAGCAATATTTCTAATATCACATTTAGAACGGATGGCATCATACACAGACTTTTGTGCAAGTACCAAGGATTCTGTAGGTTCTCTACTTGACGCACTTTAGCGAGTTACAGAAAGATCTCTCTCAACTGTAGCATTACGGTAAAACATCAGAAAAATTTTTGGAATTATTTTTAGCAAGTCTGCATTGTCAATTTTTTCAAAAGAATTTATGTCAAAAAGAAAGGCATCAAAGTTTCGAAACTTTCAGTCAAATTTTCTGCTGCTGCTTTGACAGCAGGACTATCACATACGAGCAAGTAATACTGCATGACAGAAGATACTCCTTTAAAAACTTTCCTTATAGTGAACACTTTTTAACTATTTCTTAAAAGAGATGGTGCAGTTAATACTTACATTTCCTTCATCCAAATTGCTTGGAGACTTCAAAACACCTACATTGTATGCATTGACATCTGTCGGTTGAGAGAATAATTTAATGTCTTCTACCACAGACATCTTTAAAAAACTAGTGCCAATACCAAAAATGTTGTAATGATGCAATGGAAAAAATTGTATAATTGGACTGGAATTGTGCTAGAAAAGGCTCTAATAACAAGGAAACAGACAAAAGGAACTCAAACTTAGCTAGAAGCAGTTTATCTGTTAAGGTTTCCTTCACTTTTGTAAAACCCTGTGAATTATGTGGATTCTTCTTTAATGAACAAGTTACGGAAACACTTCAAAGGTTTTTTTGAGAGCTCTTCAACTGTCAACCCACCTAATCTGACAAAAATTCAAAGAAAAACTTTAGAAGCAGTTTATATATATATTCCCTCTCTTACCACTCTATGTGTATCTAATAAAGACAAATTTTGATAGCCTAGATTATTCCTGAGGTGGAAATAGAGAGATTGAGATAGGCAAACCATGGTTCAGGTCAAATAGTAAGAGCGGTAGATGCTTACAAAGATTTAGAAAAAATGATAATTTATGGTCATAGTTAGAAAACTGCTTGTGGGTCAGAAATAAAAGGAATGGTTACTAATTATTTAAACAGTAATCATTAATGTTGTGAATGTTGTGAATGTTGAAAGGCGGTGTTGCCACCCTTATTTCTGCAAAATATATATATATATATATATATTAAGGGAAAAATTCTCTACTTTTGACTAGAGATTATGAAATACCAGCAAAATTAGTAACATAAATGTATTTTGCAAAAATTGTCTAACTCTCACCCTTTTCGAGTAAATATTACATATTTGATTTTGCAAAGAAGTGTTACTGCCTGCCAGGTGAGCAACCAGTACTGACTGTCTGCACACCCTACCATAGTGGAATGAGTTTCCCGCAACTGTGTGTGGTCTTCCATAAGTGAGTTGCACAAATAACAGTTTGGTAGGATTTTCTCACTGTAAGGAGCAAAGAAATCGGAAAAGAAACTAAAGTTCTTGCACTACTAGTATAATGGTGTACCTGTACCATCATAAGCAACTTTACAAGTGTTCAAAATGGTAGCTGCCAACCTCATTGCAACAATTAATTTGGCATAAGAAAGACTAACATACCCTTTTGAAAACACCAGGTCTATCTTGAACCTTGCTAACATCTTCCTCGGACTCGATGGGCATATCGTACACCAGAGCCTTGATGTGCTCCCACAGGAAACACTCTAGCTGCGCGTGCCGACCTCGCAACAGGCCCACCTTTTCCAATCCACAGTGTTGGAAATTCCACGCGGAGGTGATCACGTACAGCTCTTGTGGAAAGTGGAGAGGTACTGTCGAGTTGAAGCCACGTACGTTGCCGGACCGCGAGTGGCACATCCTCGAGGAAATCTGACAATGTAAATTGCAGGAATTGGCAGTACACGTGCCCAGTCAATCATACGGCCCAATGAGATGATCACCCGCGATACCCGCCCAGATGTTCACAGAAAATCTGTGCTGGTTGGCTGAGATTGCCATTGCACGAGGATTAGTGTCGTCCCACATGCAACTGCTCCTGCTGGTAAAATAACCGTACCTCGTGAATATCTCATCAGTAAACAATACAATGGAAGTAATATGAACTACTGTGCACTGTTACAGAAACCACAGCAAAAAATCACATCGAGTGGTGAAAGCTGCTGGTCCTAATGCCTGCACCTTTCACACGTGGTACGCACGCAGCAGCTGCTCGTGCGTACCACGCCATACGTTGCAATGGGACACACCCACTCCGTGTACAATGAATGGTGTGGATGCTTGCCGAATGGGTTTTCCTCCACAAGATTTAGTACTTCTTTTTTCACATTTGGTGTATGGACATTCCTCGGGTGATCAAACCCACCTCGTGCCTTAAATGTGCCAGTTTCACGCAGTCTTTCAGTGTCAGTTGTGAAGGTCTTATGATGTGGTTGCCGCCATGCTGGAAACCTCTTATGGTACAATTGTACGGCAGCTCGTGCATTACCTTTAACTTCACCGTAAAGTATAACCTTGCCTGTAATTTCTGACCCATATACTTTGCCACGTCGACTTGCAGTGGAATGCCTGCAACGTGCGGTGAAGTGTGAGTTTTTATTCTATAGTCCTCTTCTCTGTTAGTAAGGGGAACTACAGCACTGATAATGAGAGTGGAGGCAACAATTATGCACAACAATATTTCGTGCCTATTGGAAACCTCGTTAGAAAAAATAAGTTACGATTCAGTTCCCCCAAAAACCACCTTTACATAATGTCCACACACCACTACGGTGCGGCATGCTGACAACCATTACTGGTTGCCTACCTGGCAGGCAGTAACACTTTTCTGTGAAATCAAACCTGTAATTTTTACTTGAAAAAGGCGAGAGTTAGACAATCTTTGCAAAATATATTTATGTTGCTAATTTTTCTGGAATTTCATAATCTCTAGTTAAAAATAGGAAATTTTTCCTGTAACATACTTTTTTTTTGCAAAAATAACTTTTACTAACATCCCTTGACAGTGCGTATGAAGATGTAATAAATAAGATGACATTTGCTGGTCAATCAAGACTGCCGAAGGTCAATGACGAAGCAAACTGCGCCGGCGCACGGAACAATGGGCCATTAGTCTGTGCTGTGCTGTTGTAGCGATCAGACAACTTCTTCGTGACGTTATTGGAACTGGCACAATGTACACGACAGCCGAAAGAGTTGATATGGTATATGGTTTTCATTTATGGTGAATGTCACAGCAGCATTGGAGCAGCAATGCAATTGTATGCTGAGAACTATCCTGATTGTTTCACACCGGCAAAATCTGTATTTGCGAACATAATAAAAACATTTCAAGAAACTAGAAGCGTGGAAAAGAAAAGACGCCAACGATGAAAAACAGCAAATGACGAGGGAAATGCAATTAACATCTTAGCTGCGGCAGCACACAATCCACGTGTCAGCACGAGGCAGCTTGAACGTGAGAGTGGGAGCAGTCAACGGCGTATTCTGCAAATATTACATAGCAACAAATTTCATCCTTTTCACACTTCACTTAACCAACAACTACACGGTCACTAAATTCGACATCGGGTACAGTTCTCCGAATGGTGTCTACGAAAACTACAAACCGATGACATTGTAATGACGCAGTAGTCTTAATTTTCGGGACACGTGTTTCAATTTCGTTCGTTTTTCTTAAGCTTTTGAAAGCTTCGTAATAATTTTATCTGTTTCAAAATTAAAGCCGTGGTCGCTTGTTTCCCGTGATAGTTTGTTTATCCAGCAGACGTGTACTATTGTAGGTTATCGGGCGGACGTTTGCTGTTACGTTCTGAACATCGTAGTTTTCAGTTTTTGTTAAGCGTCAGCATTATTTAGCTTTTTTCAGAATGCGTCAACAAGTTTTGTTGTACGAGAAGTTCGTTTATGTTGACGGCGCAGTCTTAGTTTCGATAACGTGCAGAGCAGTGCCGATAACGTGTGGAGAGCGTGCGTGGCCAGGCCCTTATCTCAGGAGAGGGGGGGTGATAGGCAGCACGAAAGACGCGTGTGTCTGTAGCACTTCAAGTCAGTCGGCGGCAAGGGCAGTTAGTTGGAAGGCACTTCAGGTCAAGCTTCACTTCAAGTCAGTCGCCCTTCAGGGCAGTGGGACAATGCTCGCCTAGGCCACGTCGGGCGTGACGAGAATCCCCCACATCTGCAACTAGACTTAATTTTATTTATCCGCCGGTGTGGGAGGTAGCAGCAGTTATTATTTCTTCTGGCCAGTTTTCATAACATGGATTAATTTGTAAATAACTGTGGTGCTGTTTCTGCACTTGTATGGTATATGTGAACGTTTGTACTCTGCATACTGGAACTTCGGCTGTGAACTGTGAAACTTCAATGATAAATAAAAGTATATAACAACTATTCTGGAACTGGAACTTATTTCTTAATTAATTGACGTCAATTTTACTGAGTCTCGTGTTCCACCTTTGAGCTAGTCGTGGCAACGTAACATCGGCAGTGTAACTGCGGCCGAACGTTACAACATGTTCCTGTCCAAGATTTTGTTTACAGATGAAGCGTCATTTACAAACCGTGGGCAGATTAGTCTTTGCAACTTGAATACTGGTCAGCTGACAACCCACACTGGCTGAGGGAAGTCTGTAAACATGTGGTGCGGTGTTGTACATAATCTCCTAATTGGTCTATTTTATTGATGGGAAACTAAATAGCATCAAGTATTTACAGTTTCTAACAGAAGTGCTACCGCAATTATTAGAAGACATCCCACTGGACATAAGTCAATCCATGAGGTACCAACACGATGGATGTCCTGCTCATTCTGCACAGAGCATTACAACGGTTGTTAACAGAACTTTCAGAGGTCGTTGGATCGGTCGGTCTGGAAACAGGAAATGGCCTGCACGTTCCTCAGACTTAACACCTATAGACATTTATCTGTGGGAACATTAAATCAACAGGTCTACAAAGACCCACTGACGACTCCCAAAGACATTAAAGGCCGTGTAACGTGTGCTTGTTCTGTGATACGTCCAGATGAAATTCGATGTGTGCTATTGTCCACTCAGAATCGTTTTACAGTATGTATCAATGCACAAGGTCACCAATTTGAACACCTGATATCATAATAAAATAACAAAGGAAGCATAGTCTGAGACTGGCATTTGTTTCAAGAAACGTCAGCTACAGGACGACGCTATGTCGACCCATTGTTCCGTGCGGCGACGCAGTTTGCTTCGTCATTGACCTTCAGCGATCTTGAATGACCGGCAAATGTCATTGTATTTATTACACCTTCATATGCACTGTCGAGGGGTGTTAATAAATAAATATTATAATTTCATTTACATAAATGAGGTTGACCTTTGTATCTTCTTTGCCCTTCCACACACTGGGAAATTATCACTATCACATTACTAGCGCTTTGGACCCAAGCAACTTATGTCTGAGAAACATTTTTTTCTACCACTGAAATTGGCAGTGTTATTCAGGTGGCCTGCATTAGGTGCCTCACCCAGTGTATATATATTATTTCAGCTCTTTCAGATGAAAAATCCCTTAACAGATTAAATAAGGGGAATATTTCATCCAGCTGCATTGTGTGAGGTCCCACAAGCACCTTGCACAAAGTGCGATGGACATGTGCCAGTGTCAAACATATTCTGCACATTTCCATCTAGTTTGTAGCATTATGCTAATTGTACAAACATTTCCAATTTACTTAGTGGTGATATAGAGATGTTTGAAAAATTTTACTCAGGGCAAGCCAAAGTTGGACATGGTCGCAGTAAAAGTATCCATCAAATCTCCTGCAGCTGCTTATTCCAGAAATGCACTGGAACCAAGTCAATCTGACCCTTTTGGCTAACTCTGTTCAGACTTTCAATCAAATGAGAAACTGCAATGAACATTACTGTTATAACATAATCCACCAGCTTTTTCTGAAAACATAGTCCAACACCATTTGTAATAACTAAGGACACCTGTATTTTACAATGTGCAAAATCACTAAATGTTCATGAAATTTGCTTTAGTTATTTGAAACCGTAAAATAAACGCTTCACGAAAGCATTAAATAATTGAATAAGATTGCAACATGAAGTTGTAAAAACTCTGTTGGTTCAAGCCATCAATTGCAATAGTTTGTGCACAATTAATTTTTAGTGTGTTTGATTAATTACTTGTGGGAGTGAGATTACACATTATTGAATGAGATGTTAAAATATAAAATGGCATCTGTTTTTGTCAGTGGTGACCAACCTGTAATACTTGCCACATTTAGAATGTTTTGCTTAAAGTGGGCCACCAAAAATATACTGTAAATTTTATCATTCTAAGAAAGATTAATAACCAAAAATGTTGTACACATTCTAATTAGTGTATTTTATAAGTGTTGAACAATAGATACTTTTTTAATAGATAATCTGTTTAGCATCCCAATAAAAAATAATTATGCTAGTAATAACTTTTAACGTAATTTTTAATAAAACATAATAAAGTGGTAGAAAAATTTCCCGTAAACAGTAAAACAACGTAAAAAAAATTAAACCAATTTTTATAATTTGGTAAGTCTTCACTTTTTGCAGTCAAATTGTTTGGCTGGTGCAAAATGTGGCATTCTATCAAAAGTAATTTTTATACTATCTTTTGCAGAATGGTTCTTTTTACAGTTACAATTTTTATAAGTACAAGTTAAATATTCTGCACATGAAGCATGCTGTTAATATATGCCATTGATTTTATTTTATACATTCTTTAAACAGTCTCTTTAATATGCACACACGCGTGCTGTATACATGGACTGAAAAACACTGTTTTCATTAAAGTGGCAAATTTTAACTTGATTTTAATATGTCTGTGAAGGAAAATTAATTGTACATGTGATTTAGCATTTGAGGATAATATTTACTATAGAAACATTGATTATATGTATGCTTTATCCTTTAAAAACAGAATGATTAACTTTTAAAACTACCAATATTTTGGGCGAAATCACATCAAACTGAAAATCATGGCAACATTTTGACAAAAAACAGGTCTCTCTAGTAATGACATATAAAACTTTAGAGTCACGATATTATTGAATATCCATCTGCTTTAATAAATTTCATACTTAAAAATATAACCATTCACCAAAGCAAAGTATGCACACACATTACTGCTAACATCACTATTGTCAGTGCTATTAGAATGCTAATCACTTGTAAGGTTCAATGACGATCACTGATGATGGCAAGCTAAACCTAGGAGACACGGAACACTTTCAAGACTAACCTGCATTAGAACTGCTTCAAATACTCTAGTCGTTTGAAAATTTCAAGTAAGTCTGCTCACACGCAGATAAACTAGAGGTCACTGGGCACAACATTTTCTTCTCTCGTGAGTTTTCACATAACACACACCTCCATGGACATCAATCTCACTTGGACAAAGTGTGCAAACAGCTTAACATTATTAATGCTCAAAATGGAATTCAAATTTTACACTTTATTTTGATCATACAAGGCAAATTATACCATAGCTCCTGAAAACAGCACATCCTGGACAACATTTACAAAAATATTGCTGGAAAACAGTGAACCTCCACATTTCAAAGAAAAAATACATGTTTCTTGACTTGTAGCTAGAAATATATTTCCAGCACAAACTGATATCACCGACAGTAACCCTAGTAACTTCAGCTATTGTCACGTCGCTCCAACAAGCAACGACAGTTACTGGTAATGGTTTGTATGTGCTCTCTGGCACCATTAGTTTAAAAACACACGACAGATTTCTTTGTCAACTTTCAAAATGTCAACATCCTTATAGCGTGAATGTCAGATCCACAATGTTACCGGGTCGACAGCACTATTTGACAACAATGGCTATATAATCATTTTCACTCTTTCATATCTAAGTGTGCCACATATCTAAGTGTTCCTTGATAGTGCAATTTTATTGATATGCATGAAAAAGAAGCCCAATGTCATGCCATTAAATTATCAGCACTCATTTTCTTACGTATTCATACAATGGAGACGGCACCTTAAATGCAAAATACAGTCATGCTAACGACAACAAACCAGTGATAGATAACACTGATACATATTTACCTGAAAAGTAAACTGTGTAAATATGTGAGTGATATGCGATTGAGTCACTTACAGCTGACAAACCCATAAAGAAGTGCAAAAAATATTTAAAATTATTTATTTATGACTCGTACACATTTTGCTTCTTCTATGTTTTTGGGACCTTGGTAATATTATTAGTTATTTTTTAGCGACTTTCACGACTTAAGAGACTTGTAGAGGTCATGTTATTTAACAACTGGTTTAGAATTTTTTAGTTTTAGGCAATTAAATACAACTTATCAAATTAACATACTGAATAAAACCAGACAGAGAGCACTCCTGTAAACAAGTGAAAGTTATGTAATTTACAGTAAGCACAGTTATTACAGTAGAACTTTCAATTGTTTTTGGGGGACTAAATAAGAAATTATTAATGTGGACAAACAATGCAGGCAGGATTACCCCAAGATGACGTTCCTAACAAAAAAGATTAAGTCAGATTAAAGTAAAAGCTAAATTTAACATGGTCAGATATAATGTGGCTTAAGATAGGACGTGGAAAAATTAGACACAAATTAGTGATCCTTCCCCACCCCTTTCTATTTAGTTGAAAATGCATTCTCTCAAATGCCAGGTGGCATATAGCTTTGTCCTATTTGTAGACAAACTGAGCACACTTTGCTGCCTCAACTAATGGAAGTTGAGCTACTCTTTCCTTAATGTCGCACTTACGGGCATCTAAAGTGATGGCAGCATCACAGAAAGAAAGGCTCAATACCCCATGTTTACAGGCAATGTGTGCACACTTCTTGTCGTAAGTAGGGTAACCACCAGATATTATACCAGTGACAGCGACAGCCAGCGGACAGCCGCAGACAGCAGAAGTGAAGGCAAGCTGGCTATAAAGCCTTCAGCTGGGACTCAAAAAAATTAATGTGAAAAATGGCACTTTAAAAACTGAGTCATGAGGATTATTTTAACACTGTTGTAAGGGGAAGTGTGTAAAATAAAAGATGTACAAGGAAAAACAACAGAATGGGCGTAATGCATTGAGGTTACGCTGTACAAGTATTTTAAAGAACAGATAATCCACCTCATTGTGGTAACTGATGTGATGGGTATCTACTGCAATTTCTACCTATTCCTACAGTGGTGATATTACGTAGTCTGTACTAAGAACCTAGAAGATTCAGCGAGAAATAATTGTAAAGCTTATCTTACAATAAAAAAAGCCTGCATTTTGTAAGGGTAGTGGTCAAATTGTACATCTCTAAAATAAGCAGAACATCCCTTATGTTCACCCTACAGTCAATATGAATCTCTAGTCTCTTATATTTTTGTGACATAAAACATCCACAATCTTATTAGGTCAACCAACACCCAGTAATACTCTTGTTCGTGTCCCCAGGGACACAGAGTTGGGATCATGAGATGTAACCATTAAGCACTTACCTTTCCCCTCACACATCTTCATAAATGTTGTGCTCTAACTACCCTCACTATGAAACCATGATGTAATTAGTAACAGAAGCTCCCTGTATTATTAAACCAATGTATAAATAAATGAGTCTGTACCTGGCATTAAGCGTCAGTTGGGATATGTTACTGTTACCAATCAGTAAAGTTATAAATAGGTTAGCTTACTCAGGAGGATCACGCAGCAGATGAATTGCTTTAGTAGTACAGTATTAATAAAACAACCAAAAAATGTTTCCTGCTAAATAAAATAAATATTATTTGATAACATGAAAATACACAACATATTGACACGAACAGCTTCTGAATGTTAATATTGAAAGTTTTCATGAGCAACTGTGAATTCTACTGTCAGGAGTTCCTTGTGTGAGCAAAGTTACTGAGGCCATTCTGCAACAGCTGTTCTGTGAAGCCTGCAGATGGGACTTGCATGGTGGCGATGTGCAACGAGGTGGCATCCCACAGGTTACGCTTGTCGTTATCAAAGAAAAGCATTTTTTCAAATGGCACGCCACTCTTGGCATGGATCTGATGGAAATGTATCAGTTTTCTCAGGGGGTATATCTCCTTGTAGAGGATGTACCTTTCCAGTTCAAAAAAGTGCAGCAGCTGGTATGCACCCGTTATACTTTTTGTACGAGATGCAACAGCAATGGAGAAACCTTCTTCATGCAACTTCTGAAAGATATGCTTCACTGCAGGAAAGCAACGCACCGCCATTCCTTTTCTGTCTACAATGTCTTCACCACGACGAATAAAAGGGCTGTGGAAATCCTTGTTAACTTTAAAAGGCCAAAGTGTATGATCAAGATCAAATATTATCACTTCTGGCATTGCTACATACTTGTGAAACCCTGTAACAGACAAAAATAATGGAAAACACAAGATTTTGCATTTTAAAAGTTTGTGCATTCACCACAATGAAGCTACCGAATGACTTGCAATAGATGTTATAAGCTGGTGGCCTATTACAGTCCAATTTATTTAGTAACTTAGAAAATATAATGGTGCTAAGATTAACATTTGTATATTCACACACAAATGTATGTGCATACATATACAAAATATATTAACGTATCATGGCTCTGTTATCAGGCACCACTCCTGAACCTCTTCCCATACATCATATAACCTGCGACATACGTGCCTTACTAAGTGTGCACACTTGGTATTTTCAGAAAGACAGCAACACTTTGGTCCTAGAAACATCTAGATGCCCTTCATACCCTGAAATTCAGAATAGTTGAGTGAGTTCCTGAGAGCTTTCTAGTTACCTAAAACTGGCAAAGCATACCATTCACTTCTCTTGGTGAACCAAGTGCTGCAAAGACAAGCAGTCTCGATGGCTCGAGTACAAGCCATCAATGATTCATAGATGTGTAACCATGTGGGAGTATTCACTAGACTCCCACGTAGTGACAGTTATCAGTCCAATAGACAGAGCAAAGGCATGAAGATGCAAGCGAAAGTTCAACAGAGTACTGAGTTAATTCATTTACTACAATTTGTAACTATTTGTGCAAAGAAACCAACATTATAATTGGTAAAAGTAGGGCACTCAAAGTATTTGTTTTATTGTATAAATTTCTTTAAAATTGTGTGAAAAACTGCTGTACCTATTAAAAACACTAAACACTAATTAGTTACAAAACTTGCAATTTAATTAAGTATAAGAACCTCCCTAATGCGAAACACTTTCAATTTGCATGTACACTTCAGGAATAATGTTGTTTATTATAATATATGGAATTCTGGGTTGGAGAAGTCATACCCGGCACAGAACTTCTTCACTGCTCAGTACCAGTTTATCAACGAGCATTACCAAGCCCTGTTGCCACATCTACCAAGCCCTGTTGCCACATCTACCAAGCCCTGTTGCCACATCTACCAAGCCCTGTTGCCACATCTACCAAGCCCTGTTGCCACATCTACCAAGCCCTGTTGCCACATCTACCAAGCCCTGTTGCCACATCTACCAAGCCCTGTTGCCACATCTACCAAGCCCTGTTGCCACATCTACCAAGCCCTGTTGCCACATCTACCAAGCCCTGTTGCCACATCTACCAAGCCCTGTTGCCACATCTACCAAGCCCTGTTGCCACATCTACCAAGCCCTGTTGCCACATCTACCAAGCCCTGTTGCCACATCTACCAAGCCCTGTTGCCACATCTATCAAGCATCTGTTGCGCCACACAATGTGTGTGTGTCGTGAAATCTCAAATGCAGTAATATAAATTAAAATTCTATACGTAAAGAAACATTTGAATAGGGTAGAAAGAGAAATCGGTAAATCATATATGTATTACATATATTTAGGAGTGATATCTATAATGTATTTCATATTAAAACTACACTAAAAGTTTGACAGACAATGTGACCAACCTACACATTATGTACACAGTAAATGCTCTCGTTTGCAAAATATTGTATCAGCGGATGTTTTTTGTTGCGGGATGTATGTTGTCATGGAAGAAGATAGTACTTAGAACTGAAGGTTGTGATTCAAAACTCAAATTATACTAATAACATTTGTGGCTTACATAATGATTTTAAAGGAATGTACAATTTTTTTTTTTTTTTTTTTTGCTTTTATTAAATTGGATAAAAAAATATGTATAGCAATTATGGCGGAGCGTACGGACAGTTACGGTCCAGCTCTATGAATGTCATAGTGTATGTGATCTTTTTCTGTCACGTTTATGAGAGTACCTTACTGGAGTAAAATATTTTATTGGTAGTTAATGATTTTTGTATTTAATTTCATTAAGAATAGTTGGTTGCAGGGGTGCCTATGTAGTGAATTTTCTTGCGTGAAATGTAATATTAGTGACACGTGTATGGCTTGGTCCGCTATTATCGGTACCGTTACGTGTTATGAAGCGCCAACATGTATTTTCTTTCCGCAGTTTATTAGTTTTGGGAAGCAGGTGAAGTGTCATATTTACTGAATGATTCTGCAAATTATTTTGTATCGGTGGCAGACAAACGTGTCCAAGGATTGCCACAGAACAACATGTGTTCTGGAGTAGCAAATAAGAATTACGAACTGTGAGTCAAAGTGTTTTGTAAATAATGTATTTCAAAATGGTTATTAGAATGTTTGAAATGTACATGGTCCAGAAAACCGCCATTTTAATGCTGTTTTGTAGTGTACAAATAATAAGTTTATTATATGGAAAATCCAGCAAGTGTGAGGTTAACTTCGCCAAACATATTTATGTACATACGGAATGTGTTTATTATTCACATCGGTATGGTTAAAACTTAAAGGTGAATGTTATTTCCGTATGAAGAAAATTTCCTACCGATCCGTTAAAACGATACATATGTAATTTTTTTATTTATATCGTCTCATAACAAGGGCTGCAAAACAATGCCATCTCATGAAATACGTTAAACTAAAGTCTCTCCCAACACTATCGACTTGCAATAAAATACATAGAGCTACAGCAGTATAACTTGGCCATAACAAAAATAAAGTAAGCTGGAATGATAACCTACAATGATCATAGCATTTGTTTCCACACTTTGTTTTCTTCATAGATAGAACAGCTGTGGCGGAAGGATACATGGTCGCCATGCTACATTTATAGAACAGTCAAAATTAAGAGAAATGATATGAAATGGAGTATATTATTAACAACATAAAACACGAACCGATAAAGCTGCAGATATAGGATTTCACCAACTTATTCAGCAAAATGAGCTTCTTGCAAAAAGTGACCACATTTTAGTTAAATATTTTATGATTATTTGAACGCAACTAGGAAACATTTTGCTTAACTCCCTACAGCCACTGTAACACTGTGAACTATGCAACAATGCACAACCACAATAGGCTACTGGCACCAGCTAGTGGGAGGAGCGAGTCGAATCGACAGACCTGGAGCGGCCAAAAAAGTTCCGTACCTGCTGTAGGAACACAGTTTTTCATACCAAAATTATTCACACACAAAATAATAGATTTAATATGCAATAAAATGGAAACTTGACATGCAGCTCTACGCTGCAGTTCTCATTCACTGCTACACATTTCAAATATTTGATAATAAATACAGTAATGTTGCATTGTGCATTAAAAATTTCATACCCAAATCTTTATGCTTGCTATACATTGTGGCCGTGAATAGAAAAGGTCGTCCAGGAAAGGACAGCCCGGTTGTGACTCCAAAGTCCTGTGCTGGTGACTTGTGGAGGTGGCTGGCAGACCATCCTCAAAGCGAGCATGTTCCACATGTTCAATACCAGACATAATGAGTTATTGTTAGGGCCCCACATTTATGGTAAATAAAATGAGCTGATTGTGCCATTAAAATCTGACNTCGAATCGACAGACCTGGAGCGGCCAAAAAAGTTCCGTACCTGCTGTAGGAACACAGTTTTTCATACCAAAATTATTCACACACAAAATAATAGATTTAATATGCAATAAAATGGAAACTTGACATGCAGCTCTACGCTGCAGTTCTCATTCACTGCTACACATTTCAAATATTTGATAATAAATACAGTAATGTTGCATTGTGCATTAAAAATTTCATACCCAAATCTTTATGCTTGCTATACATTGTGGCCGTGAATAGAAAAGGTCGTCCAGGAAAGGACAGCCCGGTTGTGACTCCAAAGTCCTGTGCTGGTGACTTGTGGAGGCGGCTGGCAGACCATCCTCAAAGCGAGCATGTTCCACATGTTCAATACCAGACATAATGAGTTATTGTTAGGGCCCCACATTTATGGTAAATAAAATGAGCTGATTGTGCCATTAAAATCTGACCTTTTCGCCAAAAAATATTTTTATTTTGTCAAATAAATTTTATAGCAAAAATGTGAGTGTTAACATTAGGACATGGATCTGCTGTTTTTGTAACAATTCTTATCAAACTTAAATGGAAGTCATTATTCATTAGATTTAATCAGTAGATATTTCCATGAAAACATAAAACAATATTTAACAATAAGGATGAAAGGATAGAGAGTATACTTGGTCATGTAATGCACACTAAAGATAGAGAGTACACTTGGACATGTAATGCACACTGTTACAGTTGTAGTTAATTTTGTGTCATCAGTCTTGTACTTTGTCAAGACATTTAGAATTGCTTAAGAACACTCACTAGCATTAGAGTTTTCTGAGAATTTTACACCACCCACATACAGCTTCTGTTCATGTGTAAGTATTAAAATATTTATTAGAATAAAAAAAATACTGTCACTTTTAATTAGTTGTTACGCCTCCCAATAATCACCATATCTTGACCATCGACAGAGTACAGTGGAGTCTCCATTATCCGTCAGTCTCTGGACTGTCACCGTGACGGTTGAGAGAATAGACGGATAATAGAAATCCCCCCCCCCCCTANCAAGATACTACAGATACTAGCGATGATAATGTATACGATATTTAGCACTATATTTTAAACAGGTAGCAATCAATAAAGTATGTACTGCACAGTATGTATTTGATATTAAATATTCAATTAAGAGTAAGATGACTTAATTATATGTACAATAATATTTGATTGCTTGTTAGCCTTGTTTTCACATTTCCCTTGTTTATTTAATTAAATTGTTTTCCTACCTGAAGAGTTTTTCTCCATGTTTTCTAGGTGTTTGATACAACACAGGAAATGTACTATCTACGGTTGAAGGTGTACGACAAGTACGTTTTAAAGGTGACACCACAGGGGGTATGGATGCAGGAATGTCTGGCAAGGTACAAAGACAAACATGGCTGCTTGAAATCACCGTTTAGTTGATATATTGTCGTACAACCTGTATACACTCATTTGAATGGGTAAGTATCGGACATGTACGAGCTGTTTAACATCCTTTGAAGTAGTCTCCGAGGTTGTCCACGGTTCGTTGCCAGCGATGGGGCAGATGGGAAATAAGATCGGCTGCATGAGATCCGTCCATGTGCGCCACCTCTCGTCGAAATGCTGTGACAATGCCTGCCTCATCGCTGGCAACGAACCACGGACAACCTCCGAGACTACTTTGAAGGATGTTAAACAGCTCGTACACGTATGATACATACCTGTCCATGTGAGTATATACAGTTTGTACGAGAACATATCAACTAAACGGTGATTTCAAGCAGCCATGTTTGTCTTTGTTCTTTGCCGGACATTCTTGCATTCATACCCCACGTGGTGTCACCTTTAAAATGTACTTGTCGTACATTTTCAACCGTACATAGTACATTTCCTGTATTGGATAATTTTTGGGTGATAAACAATAGTTGCCGTAACGTCTGAATCAGCTCTCGTATATTACACGTTTTCTACATTGCGTATTACACGTGCCCATCCCTGTGCAGGTGGTGTTATTCAAACTACCCTGGAGCTAAAAGATTACTTTAACTTGCAGTATGGCCAAGGTAGGTTTAGATGTATCTAAAAAGTTTCCTTCAAGGATGTTAGCGCCCATCTTCCTCTAATACTAAAATGAAAACAACAAAAAAAAAAGACAGTGATTCACAATCAATTTAACCCATGCTTGTAAGTTGTAAACCACAAGGGAGAAGATTAGTGTGTTTTGTAACACTTTCCTAATGGATGGTTGTGTGCACACCCGGACCAGCGTGTGGTCGCACCTACAGACAGTCGGTAGTATGTGAGCACCCTGGACCACACAGGCCATCAAGCATATAACATCACTGCAATCATTCTCAAACAAGATACGTAAGCATGTCACCTGCTTTATCTAACACATGCAAGCTCACCGTTCACAGTGGTGAGTAGTGACACATCATGCAACAACATTCCTGTCTATTGTTGAACACTGTGACTTATGTTGTAACTCTCTTATCTACTATGGCATAGTGTCGCTACATTCATACAAATAAAATAAAAAACATTAATTGTATAAAAATATGTACAAACCAGTCTACAAACACTTTGTGAAACATTTTTACTAATGAAACACACAACATACGTTTCAGTAATAATTTCCTTTCCTGACGTTTTTAAAAATATGCCATGATTCTTTTACACTCCACACACATTTTTTCACGATAATGATTGAACTTTATAATAATGCTGAAATACTTTTTCTCATTACTTAATCACACATACGTGAACATTACTTGAGAAAATATACTGATGAGTGTTTTCTGAATGGCTGTACAAGAAATATGCGCAATCTATAACAGCAGACTGTCCATAAATAAATTAATAATACTTGGTAGAAAACATACACTTCACTTCACTTACCACGGCCAACGTAATCCCCACTTGCTGAACTGTGTGATGTTTCAGCGACTGCATGCTCACAAATGAATGCACTTGGACTTCTACAATGATGTGAAAGCACAGACAACTTTGACTCCAACACAGCAACGATCAGAGGACCATTAGCATTGCAAGCGACCGTGATGCTGGAAACGGCATCGTGGCCAACACGTGACATCCAGCTATACCTCTCCAGATCTAATGACAACAAGTCCTCGTAGCTTTTTAAATTGTAAGTGTAGAGGTTACCTGTAACATATCGTACACACGTCAAAATGCTTAAAACAACATAAACTGCAGGAGTCTTATGCTGTTACTTCCTGTCACTCTCTTTACAAAAACTATCTAATGTCTACCTACCTATAATGACCAAACACTATGGTGTCTTTAGAAACAACCAGTAACTTCAGAGGTGCATGCCTTTAGGCGCCACCTGGGAAGGGGAGACATGCCTTTAGGCACCCATCTTATTGCAATGTTTCTTTTCTTATGAATTTCATTTTGGCGCAATTAAACCCTAAATTGCATGCTGCATAAAAGNAGGGGAGACAAGCCTTTAGGCACCACCTGGGAAGGGGAGACAAGCCTTTAGGCACCACCTGGGAAGGGGAGACAAGCCTTTAGGCACCACCTGGGAAGGGGAGACAAGCCTTTAGGCACCACCTGGGAAGGGGAGACAAGCCTTTAGGCACCACCTGGGAAGGGGAGACATGCCTTTAGGCACCACCTGGGAAGGGGAGACAAGCCTTTAGGCACCACCTGGGAAGGGGAGACATGCCTTTAGGCACCCATCTTATTGCAATGTTTCTTTTCTTATGAATTTCATTTTGGCGCAATTAAACCCTAAATTGCATGCTGCATAAAGGATAGAGAAAAGTCTATAACCCATAAGCAAAGGTGCACATAAGCATCACAAATACAGCATAATTTGTTAAGCCCGANGATAGAGAAAAGTCTATAACCCATAAGCAAAGGTGCACATAAGCATCACAAATACAGCATAATTTGTTAAGCCCGAGATACACGAGGCTAGTATTCCGAAGCCAGGATAGTAAGCTAGTAGCTTGCCTTCTAGCCTGGCTTTGAAGCTAGCTACTAGCTTGCCTTAGCACAAGCTAGGGCGGTTTACATGATGCTAGGAAATGAAGCCAGTATCCCTGCAGTGTAACAATACGTTCAGTCTGTGGAAAAAAAAATGAACAGCATTTGTAAAAGAAAATCAATTTGATTACAACAGTTACTTCGGGAACTATGCCAATTTGCAGTAGAAGAATATTATCATCTTCAAAACAATGTTTTTGTTATTTGGACAAAACCATGGATTTTAAGAAGGAATGAACATGGATCATTTGCATGGCTTCTAGAAGAACTTCGCAATGAAGATCTAGGCGAGTAGTTCTCACAAGACGCTTACTACGGTCTTTTGTTTGATATTCTGTTGAGTCTTGTGAAGCCCAAAATACAACGAGTAAATACTATTATGAGAGAGGCGTTACCAGCAAGAGTAAAATTGGAGATCACTTTAGATTTTCTTTCGTCCGGCATTAGTTACAGGAGACTCAGTCACTTTTATCGGGTTTCAAGATGTTCCATATCTAGATTTATACCAGAAGTATGTGTCAAAATATACTGAATATATTGAAAGAAAACACTAAGGTTTGTAATATTAACTTTTTATTTTTTACATTTTTTTTGTAGTAAAGTAGTAAGATAATCTAATAAAAAATTATGCGTTTATAAATGCTGCAGCAATAGAATTCTCGATGTCCTGGCGTGGAAAATGGAAAGTAATCTCATCAAGATTTTGGGAAGAAGGATTTTGTTGTTGGTAATAATTAGCTTGATATTCGGTTGTTGCTAAATTTGAGGCACCTGATGGAAGTGGCACTGATAAAGTATTGTTTGTTGTGTGCGAGTCTGAAGAGTCTTGACTAGGCGACTGGTATGAAAATATTGTGTTTCCATCATTTATTAAATCTTCCATTAGACTACGAGATAATATAGCATTGATTTCGTCCCGAGTCTTAATAGCCCGTGCAGTAGATAACATTTTGAGTTTACTTGCTACATATGATCCAAAAATATCATGCTCATTTTGTTGTGGCTCGCACGCTGGTGTACTTTAAATCATCCTTGACCAGTCTTAATTCATTAACAAATGTTGCCAATCGCGCAATTTTTCTCTTCTTCGGAGCTGGTGTCGCTGGCACTTTGCCCTGTGATTTATTAGCAGATGTCGATGTTTTCACAGCTGGTTGCATCATATTAGCTGATGAAGATGTAGATGGCTGAGATGAAAAATCTTCTGAAGTGTGAACATCTTCACCGTCATCAATGCAACTTTCAATATTGGTTTCGCTGTTATCTTGCTGTTTATTTATTGCCGATTCTTGACTGTCCTAAAATAAAAAAAGTAACTTAGTAATCATAAATATACATTTTTTTACAGATACCAACAAATACAGAAGAATGGTCAGAAATAGAAAACAGATTTAGAAACAGATGGGATTTTCCATTATGCTACGGTGCCATTGATGGTAAGCATATACAAATTATAGCTCCTGGCAACAGTGGAAGTGTATATTTCAATTATAAAAAAGTATTTAGTATTGTTCTTATGGCAATAGTGGATGATGACTATTGCTTTCGATATATTGATGTCGGAGCTTGTGAAATGTCATCTGATGGAAGTGTATCTAGAAATTGCTCCATATATAATAAACTAGAGAATAATCTTTTACCAAATGGTGGAGTGATTGTTGCGGATGCCGCATTTCCATTAAAACCATACATTATGAAACCCTACCCAGGTGACAATTTAACATTGGAACAAAGTTTTTTAATTACAGACTATCCAGAGCCAGACGCATAGTGGAAAATACCTTTGGAATACTGTCAAGCCGATTTCGTGTATTTCAAAAACCAATTGCAAGTAATGTAGATACAGTCGACAAAGTTGTATTAGCAGCATGCGCTTTGCATAATTGGTTGAGAAAAGAAAATCGAAACGCTTATATAACCAGCAGTGATGTTGATGAGGAAGATATTGAAGCAGGAACCATCTCTCTTGGTTCTTGGAGGACAGAAACTACGGGCTTAGAAAGGTTATGTCAACAAGGAAGTAACCATTCTTCGATTTCAGCAATCGAGAAAAGGGAAACCTTTAAAAACTACTTCAACGACGACGACGGTGCCGTGCTTTGGCAAACAAGCATGATATCAAGACCGTAAATCAATCCTATTTATATAAACCACATTGAAAATAATAAGCATAGACTTATAAGCTCGACTGTGTATTACAAAGGCATACATTTTAAGTGTAAATGTAAGTAATAAATAAATAAATGTAATGCAACTTACCATTGTTTTTCTTTTCGTAGGCACATTTCTAATAAAACTGTGCATTTCCTCTAACCAATTTTGACTTATACTCCTCTGTAGAACCTGCTCCAGACCTGGTTGATTTTTCAATTTTTAACAGTTCTTGACAATAAGTTTAATTTTAGCTTTTATCTCTTTGGTAGTAATCACTATGCCCATTGTCAATAATTTGACACATATTTTTTGTAATGATGAATCACGTTTGTCTTTGCAAGATGGAATAGTGGCGTTCCACAGACATTCCTCCTCGCGGTACAATTGTACAAACTTTAAATTAATATCGGTACTCAGTTTCGGCATGATTGAGGAACAGCTAGTCGCAGCAGTCAGAAAACCAAAAAGCGTCGTCACTGCACACTAGCCGATCAGGTACTAGCTTCACCGGCCACATGAAGCTGGTAGACGAGCCAGGACAGGAAAACCAGTGGTGGGGGCGCTACTAGCTCAAAAATAGAACCCCGTCCTATTAAACTATCCTGGCTTGAGACGCTAGCTAACTAGCTTTCCCACTAGCTTACCAGCCCAGAAATAAAGCTAGTTCTGTATACACGACGCCAGAGCTACTAGCTTGCTAGCTTACTAACACAACTTACTATCCTGGCTTCGGAATACTAGCCTCGTGTATCTCGGACATTAGAGATTGTATGCATATCTATCAATGCAAAGAGCAAAACCAGTATGGGTGCCCATTTACTCTCATTCTGGCATATTTTACTAAATTTATGGAGCAGCACTGTACACTCTGGCCCCCCCGGCCCCTCNCCCATTTACTCTCATTCTGGCATATTTTACTAAATTTATGGAGCAGCACTGTACACTCTGGCCCCCCCGGCCCCTCATAGTTGTTATGCCACTGAGTGGCGTGAAACTGCCACCTACTAAGAATATAGTCGGCAGATAAACTTGAGAAAGAACAAATATGTGATAAAATGGGGTTGATATATACTGATATATTAGATTTCGTTAGAAATATCATAAAAACACAACTACTCCTAGCACTAAGCTAATACCAATCTGCAATATAATTATTGGTAAAGTGAAATTCAAAAAAGAAAATAATAATGCGCGGGAGTCAAAAACACATTGGGCGAGTCCATTGCCACTGCATGAAGGGGTGGGGTTGTTCAGTTCAGCAGTGACGACAGAGAGCGGTTGGGCAAGAGCTGTTCCGCACGTGCATATTACCCGACAAAAAAACATAAGTAGAGGAGTGCGATACTTAACAGCGTGGTACTAGAAAGTTATGTCATCAGTTTGGTCTGTATAGCACTAGCAGTGTCACGTGGTTTCCCTCCCTCCAGCAGCGTGCACTTGGAACAGCCNGTTAAAAAAAAAATTGGTTGGAGGTTGTACGCGAATTCTACGAAGCAGATGCTGATGTACAGAACACTATTAGTTTTATCTACAATGTAACAAATGCAGATGTATACATGCACATTGAAATATTAGAGTTGGTCAACTCTTACATGTCCATGCCTTCTGCTGGTGATTGTGTGGACAGATAGTAAAGATGATGTGTGCATGGTAGCAACTCTTCAAGTTACGTCTCCCTTCCCTCCTTATGCTTATGCCGACCCCTAGGAGGTTGTTGGCCTATGTCAATGACAATAGGAAAGTGTGTTTGTGTAGGCTCTGTTCCTTCTCATAGCGCATCTGCAGGAAGAGATCTGTTTCATGATACAGCAAATTGTGTAACTTGACTAAGGTGACTGGCTTGTTCCACCATGCCCAATCAAGGCAGTGGCAGACACATGTAGAACATTAGTGTGTGTCATTCATCATTAGGCTAATTTTTATATGGGACTGTTTTGAAAATTTAAGTTTGGCGTTCCATCATCTTCCTGATTTTCATAGTTTGCAATCACTTTATGGCATTGGTGATGGGTTATGTATAAATGCTTGGTACTGTGAAAACACTTGNATTTTCATAGTTTGCAATCACTTTATGGCATTGGTGATGGGTTATGTATAAATGCTTGGTACTGTGAAAACACTTGGACAGTTTAATATGCTTTTAAATAGTGAGACTTTACTTTGTAACTGTTGTGCATAAAGAATGGAAGGGCATTGGAGGTGGCTTGAAGGGCAAGTTATCCTTGGTTGCTTGTTCTATGCTAGTTTGTCGCTTGTTTTTGATGTTTCAATGGAACTCTTCAGCTACAATATGTTTCACTTGTTCACGGCCCCTTATGTGTGCTCATAAATATCAAACTTAGTGATGAGAGAGTTTGATTTTTACAGCTTTGAGTTGAGTCAATTTGTATGAAACTGGAGTCAAGTCGAGTTAAGTATAAAATTTTTGAGTTAAAATTGAGTTTGCACTATAAATGTAAATGTGTACCATATGTACCATATGGTATACCATATGGGTATAACGCTCGCTCCTTATATAACTTCCTCTCCCTACTATTTACTAAGAAAAAGTTTGGGACTAGTTTCTACCAATGAGAATAATCATTTGTCTGGTTAAGTGATTCACAGTGATACATTTTCCCTCCTGGAAATGACAGCATCACTTTTGTAGGAACAGTAACGTCAGCGACGTGGTGATAGAAAAAATAAGATAACTGTTACAGGGGTGGAGGGAAGGTAGCTATTTGGCTGGTACATCATCAGCATGTCACCAGGTGAGCGGACAAACAGTTCACATTGAAGTTTTTGTTAATAGTTATTTTTCTTTCTTCATACACAGATTTTTAAAACCACAGTTNGACAAACAGTTCACATTGAAGTTTTTGTTAATAGTTATTTTTCTTTCTTCATACACAGATTTTTAAAACCACAGTTACATCTAGAGAAATAGCTCGTGTGTCGTGAATCATCAGATTTTATCGCAGCTGTCTACACGGAACACCACAAACATCAACCGAGTTTCAACGCATGTAGATGAGTTATTGTTTTCATTCCGGTGCAATTTTAACTGTTTAGTGATGTAAAATTATTAATTTGTGAGACACGAAAGGTGACTGTTAGGTGAAAGTATTTGTTTATTATAACCTAAAAGCACANGTAAAATTATTAATTTGTGAGACACGAAAGGTGACTGTTAGGTGAAAGTATTTGTTTATTATAACCTAAAAGCACAGTGACATCCGTGCCATGACATGCACGTTGCTGAAAAAATTTTGATTCTAATGATGAATCTATCTTATAGTTAGTTCAACTCAACTTGACTCAATTTTTTGAGTCTCGACCCATCACTAATCAAACAATTGGTTATAATGTAATTAAATATGCTACGGACATAACTTGGTATATGAGAAGTATGGTAATGTCACAGCAAGAATTGGAAGTGGTCACCATTAGCATCAGTACATGCTTACACATGNGTATATGAGAAGTATGGTAATGTCACAGCAAGAATTGGAAGTGGTCACCATTAGCATCAGTACATGCTTACACATGCCGCTCCATGTTATGGAAGGAAGCAACCAACATATCACGAGAGACAGAGTCAATTTCCACCCAATACTGTCTTGTAGTTCCATGATGGTCCATGGCTTGTTGAAGCAGACTTTTCTATCAGCATGCCCCATAGGAAGAAATCCAGCAAGTTATGGTCAGGCGATCTGGATGGCCAAAGTTCTTTGGAAAATACATAATCTTCAGAGGACACAATTTTTTTCATGCTGGCATTAGAAGTGTGATAAGTGGCACCATCCTGCTGAAAATAGTTAGTATGGAGTTCCACATCATCCAAATGATTCACAAACATGTGTAAGATTTCTACATAAACGTTGGTATCTATTGTGTTGAAAAAGATGGGGGCAGATACCGTGGCGCCTTTATAAATGCACCATGCTCCAATTTTTCCATCATGAAGAGGTGTTTCGTGCACGGTGTAAGGATTCTCAGTAGCAGAATGCCAGATATTCTGGGAATTAAATACCCCACTGAGATTGAACCACGCTTTGTCAGATAATCACGTGTAATTGAGGATTCCCAGATGTGCACTGACAAACTGCTGGAACCAATGAATCTTTTCACTTTGTTGGAAAGTTGAAATTGTTGCACAGCAGTAATATGATACGCATGCATCTTTGCTTTTATGGCAGCTCATCGACATGTGCTTGTGGAAACTCCCATTTCCTATAATAGTGTACGCAACAGCAACTTTGGTGAGGTCAGTATCTGTTTTTCGCTTATTGCACCATTGTGTCTTGCAGTTTTGGACGTCTTCTTTTATGCACATCAAACAATGTTCCCTCGTTCATAGTTTCTTCATCAAATATTGAATGGACGACTTTGCATGCAGTTTCCGCCCCTTCCCCCTAAACTGTACAATAAACTGTTACCGGCACACCTTTACGGACTCCGTTTTCACGTATATGCGGACTATAAACACTTGCTGCTCCACTGAGTACCGACTCATATCGTAGCCGAGCAAACACCACTATGAGATGGTCACAACAGCAGGGAGAAGAACTCAGACTGAATGCACACATCCATGTGGGTGGCATTTAATGGCCAATTTGTTAAGGTGCATGTTGTTGCGCCCTACACGCCACATCCTCAATGAGGGGGATGTCTAGGTTTAATATTAAGTGTTTTTTGTATTATATAATGTGAATATAGACAAGAGAGTTACCTTAAAGAAGGGACTGGCAGTTCGCCTTATGAGTAAAATACTGATAGCGCTTGTAAATGTGTGCTAACCGTCAATCACATAAGGATGAATCGCCGGTGGTTAGCCAGTCCGGCAATCTTGTGGATTGTTAGCATTGGCTGGCAACTATGTACCAGCCAGTCATGCGCTGGGTCACGGGATCATGAGGCACAATGACTCTTAGCAATGACGTGGGGAACGTGACATAGCTGGAAAAGATGTAAGGTTAAAGTACTGAGCGGAGCAGTCAGAGGGGTGTGAGAGGCTGTAGCGGACTGATGTCCGGTTGTATTGGGTGTGATCTGTAATAAACGCTACGTTTTAAGTCGTAGACTCGTCTTTTCACAGTCGACGACTCCACTTATTGTTTTATACAGTACGTCATGTTAAACTGATGTTTAATTCAGCAGAGGTAGCATTAGAGAGAGGACTACTCTCCTGAACCCACTTGGGTGTAACAATGTGCTTGCCCACACAAGGACTAAACAGACTTTGGCACCACCCCCAATGATGTTATCTGACAGGTCCGATTCTAAGAGGAGCAANCGGGTGTAACAATGTGCTTGCCTACACAAGGACTAAACAGATTTTGGCACCACCCCCAATGATGTTATCTGACAGGTCCGATTCTAAGAGGAGCAAACAGGTGCACTTTCCCTATGCTGCAAACCTAGGGGGTAACCAAATTAAATGTTAAATTATTTTTATTTGTTATTGGAACTACGTATTCTCTGAAACCGATGGTCGGGTGTGAAAGAAGTCAAATCTGGCCGCTCAGGGTACACAACCAGCAGAAGGAAGCCACCGTTCACAGTGGGACAGGAACCAAATCTAGCTGGAAAAAGGTAAGTCGTGAAAAGTAATACAAGTCATCTTTTACATATTGCATTTCATCTAGTAAACGAAAGTTTACTAATCTGAATTTGTTATGACTGTCACTGCCACATGTCAAGCACAAACAGCTCAACACTTATGGTTTTGTCAGCATTACAATGGTAGTGTGTTGAACGAGTAGTGCACAAGGGATTTCTGTATGCGATAAAACAGCGAAGAACAAGCCAATTCTTTTCATCATAGTCTTTAAGTTGTTACCGCATGGGTATGTAGTTTTGTTAGTAATACTTTAACAATACCCTGAATAGCTTTTGTTCCATTACGATTTATACCTATGATAAAGTAATAATAATAATGTCATGTATTTCTAATATTTACGGAGAGATTAAAAAAAATCTTTTTGAATCTGTGTCTTGTAATTAGCAGCATTATATAGCCTACAGTGTGAAGTTCAACTCCCAATTTACAGCAAGTGCCCATACTTGCACCTTTATATAGAAACATTTGTTTGTAAGAGATGCAAATCTGCCAACGTTGCATGTGTATATAAAGACGAGAACATTNGCCAATTCTTTTCATCATAGTCTTTAAGTTGTTACCGCATGGGTATGTAGTTTTGTTAGTAATACTTTAACAATAACCTGAATAGCATTTGTTCCATTACGATTTATACCTATGATAAAGTAATAATAATAATGTCATGTATTTCTAATATTTACGGAGAGATTAAAAAAAATCTTTTTGAATCTGTGTCTTGTAATTAGCAGCATTATATAGCCTAGAGTGTGAAGTTCAACTCCCAATTTACAGCAAGTGCCCATACTTGCCCCTTTATATAGAAACATTTGTTTGTAAGAGATGCAAATCTGCCAACGTTGCATGTGTATATAAAGACGAGAACATTNCCTTTATATAGAAACATTTGTTTGTAAGAGATGCAAATCTGCCAACGTTGCATGTGTATATAAAGACGAGAACATTTCAAGGTGGTACCCAGCATTAGACAGTCTAACTAAGCATCACGGAAATATGACCTTTTAGACTGTTTTAGAGACATAGTAAAGGGAAAAATATATATTAATTCCTTTCAAGTGTGATTTTAAGGAGCAATACATGGAAGCAACACAACAGTAAGAAGTTAAATCTAGTCGAGAGATGGGGGAAGCCTGTGTTGTAAGGGTTACACATCCTTCACTAATACACGTCGTTCATCATCATCTGATGTTCTTTAAACTGTAGTTGTTATTACTACTAGCACTGGCACCACGTTATCAACTTGCACATTACGATTGTGGCAGCACTACCACTAGGGCTGTGCACATTGGCAGGGTTAGTGTGCGAGTGTTTCTGTGTGTGTGACAGGACGGCTACGAACGGATCCGTCCTTTTCATCTTGGCAATACATTTTCAACTATGGGTACGTAGTTCTTGCATTCAATACCTACAATTGCTCACATAAAGTATTTGTTGTGCTGCGAGTCACGCTTAGCAGCTGTTACAAATGTTAAGGGCATCGTTTAAAAACTTAAATTTACAAACTGTTTTCAGATATCTTTTTGGATAAAGTGTTTTTCAAAAGTTGTATTTTCGCCAGACGTGTGCTCTCCTCCTCTCAAGTTAGAAACATAGCATTTAGTTACACATTTCATCAATACGTGCTATTTATTACAGACGCGCCAGTACGGTGACAGGAGCTACCTCACTTTTATGTGAAAAGACAAAAACTGTTTGAGGAACTGTTGCGTATTAACCCATGCAACGATGCATTATTTGATTATGTAATGTGAAAATTTGATAAAGAAGACTGCTTTAAGGACACAACCAACAAGATTATAAGAAACGTGAGTGCTTTCAAGTGTGAATTAAAAAAAAAAATGGAAGCAGTGCAATAGAACAGAATATCATTTTCTAACTAAGAGCAGTACGTGGCTGGACGGAAAAGTTAAGTTGTGCAGTACAAATGTTGGACGTAGACCAGCAGCAGTGAAACCTGGTCCTTCAAGACGAGGAAGACCTANTGTGCAGTACAAATGTTGGACGTAGACCAGCAGCAGTGAAACCTGGTCCTTCAAGACGAGGAAGACCTAGAAAACAGTTAAGCAAAAGTGGGGTGAAACAAAAAGAAAACATGTTATGCCATTATTAGAAAAAAGGTCTAGCGAAGAGCTCGTACATGCTATGGAAGCTTCTTCGAGAATGTCCGGCAAGAGGGATGCTGCAGGAATTCTTACAGACACTACAGAAACAACACCAACAAGCGCTGCAAGATATGAAAAGGTCATCAATACCAACACCAATATCATATAGTGTGAACGAAGCCTTGGGATTTTTGACTGAAAATTACTTATCTAAAAACAATATCTTAATATACAGCTTGGGGCAAAAGCAAGAAATAGTAAATTCACTCATCATACAATGTAGTAACAGATGCCAAAAAGAAATGCTATCCACTAAAGGATACTATAACAATTACAGAGATTTCTGCTGAAGTACTCGTAACAGTTCAAGCTATTGTGAACCATAGAATTCTGTGACTTGTGACTTATGACTCTGCAAGAAGGTGTAATAAAACAGTGCAATCATAAGTGTGATACAGCACAGGCATTTTTAAGTGGAACTGTGATGGCAGCAGAAACCTGTGTGTTTATAAACGAACATGTCAGTCTGCAGAGTTAACTGACTCAGATATACTTGTTATTTCTTTGGTGCCTTTGCAGATATATTCATCCACAAGTGAAACCAGAAACAATGTAATAATTTGGCAAAATCTTCGTCCGTCATCTCCAATATTTTGCCTTCCCATCAAATTGTTATACAAAAAGGAAACAGCTGAAATGTGCTAGAGAGAAATTAGTTCAGTTGAGGAAAAAATACTGTCTTTGCTTCCAACAACAGTTGTTGTCGATGCAATGGGTATTAATGTAATATCGCAACTTGTGCTGACCATGGTTAATGGTAAAGTTTGCAGTTCCATAAGTGAAATGTCAGCACAGAAGTGTTACATTTGTGGTGCCACTCTAGAATACATGAATGACATTCAGTTAAGGCCACAAGTATTTAATGTTATACAATATATGTTTGGCTTGTCACCCTTACATGCATACATAAGATTCTTTGAATATCTTCTGCATATCTGTTACTGTATTGATGTACAAAAATGGCAGATATGAAAACCAGAAGACCAAATCAAACGAAGAAGCAGTAAATTGTGAAACACTTTTGTTCTGAAATGGGCCTAAATGTGGGGGAATGGGAAATTCTAATGACGGCAACACTGCACGAAGATTCTTCCGCAATCCAACTAAATCTGCTGAAGTCAATGGACTTAATGAACAGTTAATAAAGAACTTTGCAGTGATTCCGCGTACTATATCGAGTGGTTTCCCGGGTTGATGTAAACAAATTAGATCAATTTACAAATGAACTTAGTAAATCTTTATCTTCACATATATGCTTGGTACTTTCTTCCAACTAGTGTGCACAAAATCCTCATACACAGAGGAAGAATAATTTAATCTGCAATCTTGCCAATAGGTATGCTAAGTGAAGATGCACAACAGGCCCGACACAAGCACTTTATAATGTTTAGAGAGTCACATGCAAGAAAATCATCTCGAGAGTACAATATCCATGCTGTTTTTCATCTGCTATTAAGTTCTGATCCAGAAGTAACAAGTGCTTCTCCAGTTTTGCAGGCAAAGAAAGAGCTATTACCATTTGAGGTCAGACAACTCTTGGGGTNGAAGTAACAAGTGCTTCTCCAGTTTTGCAGGCAAAGAAAGAGCTATTACCATTTGAGGTCAGACAACTCTTGGGGGAACAGACAATTATATGTGGAACTCAGCACCCAATTCTGGAGATGGAGAGCAGGAGGGGGAAGAAGTAAAAGAAAGGGACGAGAGCAGTAACTTCACTTCTGATGATAAAGATTTGGATGAATTATAACTGAACAAAATATAACATGTTTTAATGTGTGGAAAATGTATCATACAATGNGAAGTAACAAGTGCTTCTCCAGTTTTGCAGGCAAAGAAAGAGCTATTACCATTTGAGGTCAGACAACTCTTGGGGTAACAGACAATTATACGTGGAACTCAGCACCCAATTCTGGAGGTGGAGAGCAGGAGGGGGAAGAAGTAAAAGAAAGGGACGAGAGCAGTAACTTCACTTCTAANGAGATGGAGAGCAGGAGGGGGAAGAAGTAAAAGAAAGGGACGAGAGCAGTAACTTCACTTCTGATGATAAAGATTTGGATGAATTATAACTGAACAAAATATAACATGTTTTAATGTGTGGAAAATGTATCATACAATGACATACAATTAATGTATTAATTTATTTTTATATTTTATTCAATTTATTAATAATATGGGCATGTAACATCACAATTACAGTTGGATATAATGCAAAAATTACATTTTCCTGTACACCAAGTTCAACAGTACACATTCCAAATTACAATTACTTTTCTCGCGCAAGGTTTGGTTTCTATCTGGCTGTGTACGGACGGTTACATGTTTCAAGTTAAGCCCTTTCCACACGAGGCGTCATGGAAGTGTGGCGTCATAGACGCGACATTGCTAACTGTACGCTTGTGTACAGCCGCCCATGTTGTTAAATGCAAGTCTCCACACACGATGTGTCAGCGTATCGCTTTCATCACGACACGAAAGCTGCATGACGAGAGACGTATAGCAATGTCAGTCCCTAGGCGTGCGAGAGAGGGGACAGAAGTGTGAGTGGTATAAAATTAGTGAAAATATTGTAATAAAATTTGTGCATATCACTAAAAAATACCAGTGTTTGTATGATTATACATCAACAGAATATTCAAGGAAGAATATAAAAGAAAAAAACATGGGAGCGAGAATGGCTAGAAAATGAATTGGATCGGTATGTACAAATAGAAGCATATAATAGGCATTTCTTTATTAGGTATTGTAATTATGAATATGTAAAAAAATCCTGTGCACTGTCTTTACTATAAATAATATGTGGTGTTATTTATGCACATGTTTTTACAAATGAAGAGGTTGTACTAGGAAAGTGCACAAGCCTCGTGTAACTCTTTCGAGAAACATTTTGAGTGTTTGATGAAGGCCTTTAAATAGATTGTATTAAAAATGTAAACAAAATTAAATTAATGTAAATGTAATAGAATTAAACACTGAAGCATTCATTGGTGATGAATTATCAGAGTATCATGACCTGGCACTCACATCACAATTATGTTAATAATTTCCCACTAGCATGGAAAGCAGCATTACTTAAAAGTCATGTGCATTTTCCACTATTCCACTCTCATGAAAATTTCTTACATAACTTTAATGACCATAAATGCAGTCATTCCACTGCCACGGATGTGCATTTCGAGGTTGAACAAAGTAATTGGCCAGATATTCATGTACAATGTGAGGTGGCGATGTGATGCCTATGTCGACGTTTCCCGCAACAATGGTCATATTTCTTGGAGGTAAAGCTTGATTCTATTCGGTAGTGTGAACTGTGTAGGATGCACCATCCCTTCTTCGTACGAAATTATTAAGTACATAAGAACATTTTAATATTGAAATTATGGTGTCATATGCGTGATATCGGATGGGTACTAGGNTGTAAACAGTGGCGCTACTTTCGCCGAGCTGTCAAAAAGTGGCCTTCTTATATGGTACAGAATATAGCAATGTCAGTCCCTAGGCGTGCGAGAAAGGGGACAGAAGTGTCAGTGGTATAAAATTAGTGAAAATATTGTAATAAAATTTGTGCATATTACTAAAAAATACCAGTGTTTGTATGATTATACATCAACAGAATATTCAAGGAAGAATATAAAAGAAAAAAACATGGGAGCGAGAATGGCCTGAAAATGAATTGGATCGGTATGTACAAATAGAAACATATAATAGGCATTTCTTTATTAGGTATGGTAATTATGAATATGTAAAAAAATCTGGTGCACTGTCTTTACTATAAATAATATGTGGTGTTATTTATGCACATGTTTTTACAAATGAAGAGGTTGTACTAGGAAAGTGCACAAGCCTCGTGTAACTCTTTCGAGAAACATTTTGAGTGTTTGATGAAGGCCTTTAAATAAATTGTATTAAAAATGTAAACAAAATTAAATTAATGTAAATGTAATAGAATTAAACACTGAAGCATTCATTGGTGATGAATTATCAGAGTATCATGACCTGGCACTCACATCACAATTATGTTAATAATTTCCCACTAGCATGGAAAGCAGCATTACTTAAAAGTCATGTGCATTTTCCACTATTCCACTCTCATGAAAATTTCTTACATAACTTTAATGACCATAAATGCAGTCATTCCACTGCCACGGATGTGCATTTCGAGGTTGAACAAAGTAATTGGCCAGATATTCAGGTACAATGTGAGGTGGCGATGTGATGCCTATGTCGACGTTTCCCGCAACAATGGTCATATTTCTTGGAGGTAAAGCTTGATTCTATTCGGTAGTGTGAACTGTGTAGGATGCACCATCCCTTCTTCGTATGAAATTATTAAGTACATAAGAACATTTTAATATTGAAATTATGGTGTCATATGCGTGATATCGGATGGGTACTAGGNGAAATTATTAAGTACATAAGAACATTTTAATATTGAAATTATGGTGTCATATGCGTGATATCGGATGGGTACTAGGAAAATTTGAAATTTTTGCGTCATCATCCCAAATGTGAATTCTACAGTTTTTCTGCCACGACTCGATCGACAATTGAAAATCCTCTTCATGTTGGTGATGTTTATTTCAAGGTACGGCCTCATCACATCGCGTCTCACAGGAAACGTGTCGTCTGCAACAAAGTAGTATGGAAATCCATTTCCGCCTTCANCGGCCTCATCACATCGCGTCTCACAGGAAACGTGTCGTCTGCAACAAAGTAGTATGGAAATCCATTTCCGCCTTCGTCAAGAGGAAGTTGACATGAAGTTGGAATACTCATATTGGCACTTTCCAACAAACGTCCAATCGTTGACACACAAAATACACCATCATCACTGTTTCTGCCAGTAAATCCACAATCGATCATCGTGAAGTAACCATCTGCATCGTAACATCCTAACAAAATAACAGAATAATTCTTGTAGTTATAGTTNAATCGATCATCGTGAAGTAACCATCTGCATCGTAACATCCTAACAAAATAACAGAATAATTCTTGTAGTTATAGTTTGCAGACCCAGAATTTGGTAATTTTTGGATTCGGATGTGCTTGCCGTCAACAGCACCTACATAATTTGGTAGGTGCCACAGCTCATAATATGTAGCCGCGACATTTGTCCAGTGTCTGTGTCAGCTAATGGCATGCAAGTTGTTCTTAAAGAATCCCAAACTGCATTGGTAGTTTCCTCTACAGTTGCTGCTCCTCTTGCAGAATGCATACCAATTGAAGTAAACATGCAACCTGCAGCCAAATACCTGAAACATAAAACAATCATCTCATACATATATAGCGACGTTTACTAATACAAAATTGCTTTGAGCCCTTAACTAGAAAACCTAACCATGTGTGAAACCGTTGGCGAGAACACATAAATTACGTAATATTTCTCATTGTTTTTCGTCTACATTGTTGATTTAGTAATAACCGAGTATTTATTTATTTTGCCACCAGCCAATTCAAATGTATTTTGAGTATAAGAGATGTAATTCGTTATAAATCAAATTATTTCTGCTAACATACATTGGTGTAAGGACTTTATTTAACAGTTCCCAAAGCTTAGGACTCTACGGATTTTTTATTTTAACAATGGGCTTTACGAGTAGCGTCAATTGATCAATGAATGGCTTTAATATTTAAATAATCGATTTTTCAAGCTATTAAGGTGGCTTAATTTTACAATTGTGAATTTTGTTCTCGGGCCAAAACACATCATAATTATTATTAATTTCTGGCTTCAACTGAAAGTCGATAACAATGAAATCATATTCCACATTACTAGTGAATGTTTCATTTTATGTTGCCAATAGTTCTGTTGTGTAAGTAAGATTAGTGAATTAAGGGCCATGTATGCTTTTCTAGTCTGCAAATTATCTACGTTATTTCCTAAACATAAACTATTTCCTGTTCACTAATATAAACGCTTCCACTTGAATATTCCTACCTAATATTAATGTGTTTCATTATAAATGTTATATAATATGGTAGCTAATTGAAACTAACACCCCCCTCCCCAATTTCTATGCCCCTGGGTTAATGTACACTCGTAACATTTTAAATTTTGACTCTCATTTACACAGCAAACAATACAGCTGAACCTGAATCAGTGGCTGATTGCAAGGAGAATAGGAAGAATATTCGGAATGGATTCGTTGGATCTCTCAAAGCTCCGCCAAGTGGATCTTCTGCTAAAGCGAAGTTTGTTGTACCTTATGTACGGTCTGTGTAGCACTCTCACCAAAAAACATTTAACATTTTGCTTTGTGGAACAAGCAAGGATGAAGTACAACCCATTGAAACCCAATCTAACGAACCAACAGACGAAACAGAGAAAGAGGCAAAAGTAGGAAGGGAAAAAAAAAACTCTAAACGTCAATCAGATGATGATGACGAGGCGTTCATGCAGTATTTTAACAAGAAGAAGAACGAAAATCAATAGAATGTTTCTTCTCAGTTTGCTACCATATGGTTCTGCATTATCTGATATCAATTTAAGACAGTTCAAAATTAAAACACTGTTGTTGCTTGAAGATTTGCTGACACAACAAAGGTGTGAAACAACAGGTCTCTCACAACAAACATCATTCACGCCATCAATGGCACAGGGCATAAGCTTCACAACTACATCTTCACCTGTTAATTACTCTACCAGTGAGCAACGGCCAAACTACACAATGGATACACCTAATGTAAGTTACACAGACATGACCGTATCTTTGCAACAGTTTGATAGCACAGATCCCTTCTAAATGTAGCTTATGTATTTCAAATAAGTTTTCTATTTACCTAAGTCTGTTTGTAACATTTTATTGTTCGTCATTCATGAGAACAGTGTTATTTTGAAATATTGAACATGAAAGACATAAAATGTGGNTGTAACATTTTATTGTTCGTCATTCATGAGAACAGTGTTATTTTGAAATATTGAACATGAAAGACATAAAATGTGGAAATGTAAATACATGTATAAACCTGTGCATTATAGTGCAATATCATTTTAATGTGAGTGTAAATATCCATTTGTACTTTATACTTAATAGTAATCATAAGACAAGTTAAATTATAAAACTGTGAGTAATGTAGAACTCTTCCTTACTTGCTGTATCAATTTAAAATCTGTTGTAAACATTGNTTAAATTATAAAACTGTGAGTAATGTAGAACTCTTCCTTACTTGCTGTATCAATTTAAAATCTGTTGTAAACATTGTCTCTGTTATAATTCTTACTCAATATATTTGTGACCTACCTCAGAGTTACCAAACACACATTTCCGCACATTGGTGTTTTGTCTTTGAATATGAGGACTTACAGTTTGAAGAAGATCTTGAAATGTTTGTTTTTTCATTCTGTAAAACGTTTGAAATTTCACATAATTTTTGGACAGTCCTCTTGCAGCGATAAATAATCTTCTATAAGCATTTCNCTGTAAAACGTTTGAAATTTCACATAATTTTTGGACAGTCCTCTTGCAGCGATAAATAATCTTCTATAAGCATTTCGTTCAATATAAGGATGCACCCAACACCACAGTCGTTTTCTTCTGCGTCGATGAATGTAATAGTAGACAATTGCATCTTCTTCGTTAGATGACATTCTTCCAACTTAGGAGNTTTTCTTCTGCGTCGATGAATGTAATAGTAGACAATTGCATCTTCTTCGTTAGATGACATTCTTCCAACTTAGGAGGCTGCAGCTGGTATTTTATACACTTGTAATACACTTCATGTGTAAACTACCAAGCGTATACGCATCGTCACTGCATGACGGCATATATGACAATACGCTTCATATGGAAACTAGACAGAAACTTTTTGCCTTGCTAAACCGTGACTATATGAGGAGGAGGACTCAAACTGACTCAACTCGAGTTTCATACAACTTGAAACTCGACTTGACTCTACTAGATTTTCACAACTTAACTTGACACAAACCTGTAAAAATCAAACTCGTCCATCACTACTTTCTAGGGTTTCATTTTTTTTTGGAAGACATCTGCCAACAGAATTAAATTAATAATTTAATAACAAATGTTTTGATTTTCCCATGAAAAGTCATTGAATACGGAATTCTCAATCAAATATTTGTAAATATTTTTTGGCGATAAGGGGAGAACCATTATGCCCATCTAGGGTATCATTTTTTTTTTCCAAAAATGTTTGCCTATTAAATTTAATTAATATTTTAATAACAAAACATTCAATTTAAGATTTAAAGATTATTGTTATTGTTAATTTTGCCCTTAGAGGGCATCAAGTATTGCATTGTTTAATTCTCAGATGAAGATTTAGAAGTTATTGTTCGTTTGGTCCTTAGAAGGTAGTAAGTATTGAAATTTGTAAATCACGTAAAATTAAAGAAAAGTGTCCTGATTGGCTTTTGTCTCACCATTGCTGATTGGATGAGGAATGTGGTGTGGTCAGTCGACAGCCAACCAGGACGCAAGTTACAAAAAGTGTGACAAAAAAAGCTTTTACCTATAACAAAAATACCATCACCACCATCAAGAATGGACGTGTGTGTGTTGAAGTAAAATAAAATAATGATTGACTTTATATATATTCATAATTGTTATAATTGCTGTACAATGTTTCAAAATTTCAGCATCAATAATGGAATGTAATGGAGATAAGTAATATAATTACGTCAAGATGTTTGAANACAATGTTTCAAAATTTCAGCATCAATAATGGAATGTAATGGAGATAAGTAATATAATTACGTCAAGATGTTTGAAAACGAGATATATTTATTTATGTTTTGAGAAAACTAACGAGTCAATAAAAAATGGAGAACAGAACTTCGGCATCTTAATTCAACAGAAATGTTACAAAAGGGTAGTCCAATATGCCCTTTAAAGGGAATCAGTTTTTTAGAAGATGTCTGTCTGCCTATAAATGAATTTATATTTAATTTTAAAAATTGTAATTTTCACACCCGAAATGATTTAACATGGAAATTGTGCAAAAGATTGCAAATTTTGATGTACAGGAGTTGGGGATGAGTCCAAAATTTCCCAGAACATCTATTACGACCACCCCTGACTAATGACGCTATTCCTGGGAACTGCGAGGGCGTATCAGTGCGTTCCTACAAACACTTTCAATTCAACGTTAAGAAATGGAACTACTTCCATTCCATCGTAACAAAATTTACTGGGTGCACGTCAGTCAATGCGTCCGTTATATGCAGATAGGGGGCAGTGACATTTATCAAAGATTGATTTCAAAAGTGGTCAATTAACCATGAACAGCCTACAAGAATGAACATCCCACAACTATACATGTGCAGTACCAGTGCTCTACGTGCTTCAAATTGGATTCCCCAGATTGAGAAATTACTGTTGTTTTTCATATTACAGCAAAGTATTTCACTACCATTGNTGCTTCAAATTGGATTCCCCAGATTGAGAAATTACTGTTGTTTTTCATATTACAGCAAAGTATTTCACTACCATTGTCTTACCTGTACTTGTGCCTATGATGAAAGCCATGCCACAGAGACAGATGGAGACTGGGTGAGCACTGAATGCCATCATCATCTCGCAAGATGAATATTCCTTTACGTCATTGTTACCCACACGACAGTACATCATGTGTTTCGCTGAAACAAACAGCACATTCCCAGTGACTGGTCTCCGTCTCAAACATGTGTTATAACCCAAACCACACTTAAGTACAGTCAAATATCAACAAAACGACCCCAGCAATAACTATTTCCTCAAAGTAAAGACTCTATTTTGGGAAACCGTAAAAAATTTGATTTAAAAAAATTTAAAATTTTGAAGGGAAAAGGCTGGAAACTAAGTCTGTTGCATTTCTTTTGGTTGTATAGAGGCGAACCAGGTTCAATCCCCGGCGAGATCACTCCCGGGTTTTAGCATGTGGGAATCGAGCCAGACGATGCTGCTGATTGGCAGGTTTTCTCGGGAATCTCCAGTTTCCCACGCCCTTTCATTCTGGCCCTGCTCCATACTCACATCAATCACCCTCATTGGCTCTCGAGACCTCGCTGTTAAGAGCCACCCAAACCTCTTCACTCACTCTAACTATTAGAATGGCACAGCGTTCATAAGCCAAATTATGATGGCTGTGTAATTAAGGCTAATACGCATTGTTTTAACTCGACCAAGATGCTACCTCCTGCTTAAGAAGGTCCAAGAATTTCCAAAAAATAAGAATCTATCAAAGATAACCAAAGACATAGCTCAAATTTGGATCAGAGTGATTAAGAAGACTTAATACTGTAATAATAATTCAAAATATTAACATAACACAGTAGAACCTACTTATAATATTCCCATTTATAATGCAGAATTTTTTTAGTCCTAAGAATTTCTCCGCAAACACAATGTTAAATTTCCCTGAAAGAATTGTTTTTTTTTTGCTTTCCCTTAATTAATATAACATTTTCCTTTTAAAAATTTAATGTCTTGTCAACAAACCATTTTATATAACTTCAATAGACAACTTATTTCATAAATTAAGCATATGTATAAATTCGTATAGTATTAAATATCACATGCTTTCAGATAGTAGAAAAAGCATNTATTTCATAAATTAAGCATATGTATAAATTCGTATAGTATTAAATATCACATGCTTTCAGATAGTAGAAAAAGCATGACACGTGAACAAAACTATTAAATCAATGCAAAAAAATGCTGGATTTACAGATTATGTTGAATGTACGATTATTGAACAGCAATGAAAGTGATACTTACGTTATAGTGAAGATAAACATCCTAAAAAGTTTTAAAAATAAATTTTGCTATTTTAACTGTGCAAATTTAATGTAATTTTGTGTTAACAGTCATGAATAAGCGTGAAGCAAGCACCACATATGAAAAAATTTCAGTGTGGGAATATTACACCAAAACGTCAGATAAGAATTATGCAAAGTGCGGGAAAATGCTATAAAAGTTTTATATGGAAGCACTTAAGTATTAATAACCCCTTCCAAAAAGCAAAAATATGGAAAAAGGAGCAATTTCTTTGCAAACAGCTGAAAATAGAGCATACTTTTACATGGCCACACGATCATCCCAGGGCAATGGAAATCTCCAACAGGCTGGGTGCATGGCTAGCTCATGCAATGTTGCCGTACTCGCTACCGAACAATTAAATGTTCAGGCAAGTGATGCATTCAGCACAACCACCGTACAAAGTTCCGTCACGTTCGACATTCACAAGGAAAGTAATTCCTGACTTGTGTAAGAAAGTCAAAGCTACACTTTCTGAAACAATTTCAGAAGTTGCTTCCATGTCCTATGGACCTCTCACAGCAACGATGCTTCCAGCGCACTTATTTGTCATTTTGTTGATAAATTCACTTTAAAGACGTTCCTACAATTTTCATGAGGCCCATGCAGGAAATGTAATTAGTGAAAAATTGTGTCAAGTCTTTGAAGAGTGGGGCCTTATTAAGTTGCAAAAAACGAAGGTGCTTATTATCACTGATAATGCAAGGAACATTAAATCAGGTGTGGCTGTAAGCAAACTAAAACTTGTACATTTACAGTGGTTTGCACATACATTGCAGCTGGCTTTGGGTGATAGAGACAGCAAACAGGAGGAATGGTTGTCATGTAAAAAATGTACGAGCAATTGTTGGCAGATATAANTTTGGGTGATAGAGACAGCAAACAGGAGGAATGGTTGTCATGTAAAAAATGTACGAGCAATTGTTGGCAGATATAAACACAGTGCAACTGCGAATGCTGAACTGCACAAGATCCACGAGGAATTTCAACAGGAACCATTTGAACTAATTCAAGATTGCATCGCTCGTTAGAATTCCGAGTACCTAATGCTAGAGAGGTCGCTGAAAAACAAAGTACCATTCTCACAGCATCTGGCCTCCATGGATACAGACACTTTGACTTCAAATGAATGGCATTTAGTGCAGAGCTATGTTGAAATACTGCAACCTCTTTGTGAAGCCACGGCCGAGCTTTACGGAGACCAAATACCTACAGTGCCGATGGTCATCTCGCTCATTTTTTCAATGACGGCTTGCCTAGCAAAATACTATGAGAATCACACCAGTGAATTGGGGTCTGGTGTTATGTTTTCACAAGCACTTTTCATGGCCTTAAAAGCCAGTTTTCTACTGTACTAACAAAGTGAACCTTAATTTACAGCTATGCTCTTAGACCCCAGATTCAAGGGAGTTGTAGTTCCTTCAGATGAGGTAACTGAGCATCTAGGGAAAACACTGCAAGAAATTTCCTTGCATCCTATTGGCAGAGGTGATTTAATTTTTCTTTTTAGAAATTCAAGTTGCATGTAAATAAATTGCCCATCAATTTATTAATAACAGTTATTTATTTTGTTCAGAGACTGTACGAACTTCAGATGTATCAGCGATAGATAAACCCAAAAGTAACAACTTATGGCGAGCCTTCGACCAACTGGTTGCTGCTTCCAGTCCAACGACCAAATAATCACAAGTATCCGACTATCTGAACATGCCATGCGTTCACAGAAGTCGGGATACGCTGCAATGGTGGAACGAGAGGCAGTGGGCTGTTTCCATGTTTAAGCAAACTAGCAAAGTGTTACCTTGATATTCNCGCTGCAATGGTGGAACGAGAGGCAGTGGGCTGTTTCCATGTTTAAGCAAACTAGCAAAGTGTTACCTTGATATTACTGCAGCTGAAGCATCAAGTGAGAATATTCTCAACAGCTGGAAACATTGTTACTACGAAACGGGAAAACCTTCTGGTAGAACATGTTGAAAAACTGGTTGTCTTGCATGAAAACTAAATTTTTTGTTAAGTTTTGAATGTAAGATGCTCTGTTTCTTAGTATTAAATTAGTTTTATCAACATGTATAAAATAAAATTTTGTAGGTTCAGCAAGGAAGAACAGCAATAATGATTGAGATTTTCCTGATCTCACAGCTGGAAACATTGTTACAACTTAATTAAAGAAATGTACTGTTTAACATGTTGAGGAACTAATTATCTACCCTAGCATCAAAACAAATCATGAACTTGTGTTATGAAGTGTTTGCAGATCTGTTGCTCTCGTAAAATAAATCTTTTTTATCATAATAGTATGAAAGCAAGTTTCGTTAGCTTTCACAAGAAAAGATGTATAGGCAACATGCAAATTTTGCAAATATAGTTCAAAATGATTCAAACACATTTGTATATGCATTTGAAAATAAAAATGTGCCATTTGTTGCATAAAAATCAGTTTTGACAAATTATTTTCGTATTAAAACAGTAACTTTCACGGCCGCTGTCACGTGAATGCGGAACGCTCTCTCATTGGTTTGACGTCACTAGTCATACGCCGGCGGCCGGCTTCGGCACATTGCAAACACGCAGCAGTAAAATGGAAGGTAACTTTGTGAAAGCGCAGTCTAACAATCTGCCACGAGTAGATACCGATGTGCTACTTGATTACTTAAATTCCCATTGTTTTGTGTAACCTGAAATAAGAGGTGTAAAATTACAAAGAACGTGTCTCATATCGCACGGTCGTGATCTTCAAAGCGACAGTAGGCCTACATCACATCTTAAAACTTATTTGTTTATACGTTTTATTGAAGTACATATTATTATTATCATATGTGTTTATGTTTACGATTGCTAAGATTCAAAGTTGGATATTGAAATATAGAGTAAGTATTCCATTCACAAGAATAACATAATTGTAATGAAGGCGACTGCAGTGAGCGCACTGTTGTCACGCGCCATGCTTCATGTCTGTGATAAATTAACTACATTATTTATAAATAAAACGTAATGTTGTGTTGAGAAAGAAGGTTACAAATATTTACGGATTCTAAACCACGTTTCAGTATTCATAAAACACTTTTTTTGCTTTATAAATGTCAGGTAACGAGCAGTATGGTGACAGTAGGCCTACAGCCAGCACGCTAGTCACTACCTGACACCGTTCGACTTCTTGCGAGCAGCTGCGGGTCTGTGGCGGGTAGAACGCCGCGCTGTCGGCTGGCAAACCTGTATTTCTGCGTTCCACCTCGTTTATTAACGCTATATTGAAGCCTCAAATATAGTGTTAAGAAACTAACATTTTTTACAAATTACTTGTTTATCTTATTATTTCTTATAGTTTGTGTACCTAACATACCGTTTATCATTCTGACGTCCCGATAGCTGTGTCTACACTTTCTTTTTAAACTGTAAGAACTGTACCATAAATATAGATATGGTGGTTTGAGAAACACTTAATACTTGGGATTAGATTAAATACAGCAAAGAAAATCTGTAATAAAAGCTTAAGAATTTGTTTTATTCTCAAAAACTGTTTTCTTTCTGTTTATTTAAGGGATAAGGTTATAATAGGAACACATCTCACTTGCGTAAAACATGCGAGCTATTTAGTGTCAATTTTGTGGACCTAATTTCGTAATTTTTTGTGATGTACATCTTAGTAACTTAGAAAAATTGATAAAAATTTAAACACATGTATTTTAGTGTTTTGAGAGTAGAAATTTAGTTGCCATTTAACTTAAATTGTTAGGTTTATGAACGCTAACTAACGACAAATCAAAATAACTTAAATGTATTAGAAATTGCTATGTTTGAAAAATACTGTATAATATTAACCAAACTTTTTGCAAGAGCAGCTCTGAGCCGCACCCAAATATTTTAATGTTTAATTTTCATGACTTTACATTTTGACATGTTATTATTTAGGCATACAATGTGAATATAGCCTAAATATGATAGCTGTGCTCTTGAAACAAATGTTAGAAGTTATATTAAATTAATAAAAAAATATCTATACCAAATTCTGTCTGTTATGCCTAACTTGGAATGTATAAACATACAAAATATAAAATTTACATTCTGTGGCTAAATTTTTTGTAAACATATTTATATACCTTTATTATTATTAAATACGTTGACATATTATTTTATACTCACGTCTACATCATACGAATTGCTTAACGCGTTGTGGTGCGTATTAAACAACGCCGTAGTACCATAATGAAGGTTAGGTCAGATGTAAATAGTAGACATTAAGAAATCCAGTGTTAAAACTACCTACATAGGCGAAAAATAAACACCATAAATATAATTACGTACGTCAAAATAGTCTTCGCTAACAAAAAAACCTGATTTTGGTGAAACACCTTCAATGTCTCGCCTAACTGCGTCAAACCAAGTCTTCCTATTTGTTTTGTTTTTTGTAGCTAAATATTTTATCAGGTGTTTTGCGAGATGTACTAGTACACTGTAGTACAATAAACCATTTAGATGATTTTGGTATACTTGGCTCTTTATTTTATTTTTTCATTGCTTCAAACAATTTCTATTTAACCAAATACGCATCACCGCTGAAGTAAACAAACGCGGCGGCTGAGAATGTATCTGACTTGTGACGTCACGGAATGAGCAGACGCGACAGGTACATTTTGGCGGCGTTTCAAACGTAAAACTTTCATTCAATCATAACTTTTTAAAAACTAATTTTTTAATTGTGATACTTTTTTAACACACATATGAATGAAAACCAAGTGCCAGTGAAACATGTGCATGTTGCCCATTCACTTAACAGTATCAGTCATGGAGATTTTTCCCGATCCTGTTTCGTTTCCAGACGGAAAATTTTTACCCTATCCCGAATTTTCCCAACCCTAAATTCCTGTTTCTCCACATCCCTAATTCATATATGTAATTTTTCTGGTCACTTATCTAGGTGAATTTTATCCACACCTGAAAAGAGTTCAGTAAATATAATTTGTAAGTCAAGTACATGCTCAAAACAGTTTCTGTAAAAATGAACATGAGCAATGCCAATAAAACTAACACTAACCCACAATCATTGCAAAAGGAGAGTGAATACGAAACTGCAGTAAAAGTGACTCAATTGCAAACTCATGTAGCTGACTGATATTCAGGGGCCTATGGTTTTTCTTTCCAGTCATAAGTTATGCAGTCGCAGTTTCATTTATGAAATTATTTATTGAAGCAAGGAAACACACAGTGGAGAGCAAACAGATTGAAGGATCAGTTTATTAAATAATTGTGTCTGTTTTGCCAGTTCTTCCTTTTTATCTTTCTCATTTTAACATAATGTTTTCAAGAACATTATAAAAAGGGTTCTAATCTGAANTGTAGCTGACTGATATTCAGGGGCCTATGGTTTTTCTTTCCAGTCATAAGTTATGCAGTCGCAGTTTCATTTATGCAATTATTTATTGAAGCAAGGAAACACACACTGGAGAGCAAACAGATTGAAGGATCAGTTTATTAAATAATTGTGTCTGTTTCGCCAGTTCTTCCTTTTTATCTTTCTCATTTTAACATAATGTTTTCAAGAACATTATAAAAAGGGTTCTAATCTGAANGCCAGTTCTTCCTTTTTATCTTTCTCATTTTAACATAATGTTTTCAAGAACATTATAAAAAGGGTTCTAATCTGAAAACCAAATAGGAAAAAGAAAAAATAATTAAGTACAAACGTTGTTAATAAAAATGCAAATTCCTTCAAATTAAAAACATTTACTATCACTATGGTATGTAACCTGTTTACATAACAAACAAAAATGAACAAGCGGTCAAAACTTTGCAGTAAACTCAAAAATAGGTAAGGGGCAAAAACAATTTAAACAAAATATAAACAAATTAAATCTAATTAAAATTAAATGTACAAAATAAAATTTAAATTAGACGTCTGTGAGCCTGCAAATGTTAATCCGAGCCAAGTCACTCGGACGTTTACAATTAGGCTCGGTTCTCTGAGCCTGCAAATGTTAATCCGAGCCAAGCCTGAGCCTGCAAATGTTAATCCGTCGGTTCAGACTCGGACGTTTACAATTAGGCTCGGTTCAGACTCGCTGCAAATGTTAATCCGAGCCAAGTCTGATCCTGCAAATGTTAATCCGAGCCAAGTCTGAGCAAGCCTGCTGAGATGTGCTCAAACTCCAGCTATTGTATTGCATANCCTGCAAATGTTAATCCGAGCCAAGTCTGAGCAAGCCTGCTGAGATGTGCTCAAACTCCAGCTATTGTATTGCATACAAGAAAATATGTTTCACAATAAAGATTATGTTAGCATTTTGAAGGTAATCTGTGTTCACGGCTGCAGTTCTAAGAAAAATTTAAGCAGAACACACCTACGTTTTAAAATACTGTTTTGTTTGTGAATAAATACACACACCTCTTTTCTCTGCAAATGTTTTCATGATTTCTTCACTTTAAGATAATTTCAATATGTTTTTTGTTACTTTTTCCAAAATCTCATCAAAATATTTTTAATTTTCTAAATGTAATACATTATCACAGACAATAAAATAAGTGTACAGTAAATTTTAGTTCAGCAAAATATTAACTTGAAATGCTTGATTATATGTAAACATGTTATTTTAATGGCTGAAATTTGCCAGTTCAATAAAAAAAAANTATTAACTTGAAATGCTTGATTATATGTAAACATGTTATTTTAATGGCTGAAATTTGCCAGTTCAATAAAAAAAATACTAATCACTCCACGTATACAGTACACATGTGAGAATATAAAATACAGCTGACATGAATGTACAGAATAAAAACACTGGTATGCATCACTAGCAGGTTTCCNCAGAGCAGTTCTTGAGCACTGGGGACGGGCAGTACTGCAGCAATCCCCACCCCATACTCTCTGCACATTACTTCATGTGATGGGGCCACGGTGGCAGAGCAGTTCNATACAGCTGACATGAACGTACAGAATAAAAACACTGGTATGCATCACTAGCAGGTTTCCCACACAGAATAGAAATCTACTTTTAAAATGTAACCATTAAAATAACCACTCTGCAAATGATACAAGTTAAATATTTATAAGTGTGCTAAATTTTGCATCAGCCAAACTACTTGACCGCAAAAACTTCAAGACCCTGTAACTTATGAAAACTGGTTAAATTTATTTACATTGCAACATGTACATCATTTATAGGTTATAATAGCATAAAATAAAAGCTAGTTGTGTGAAATAACCTATTCATCTGCCAGTGCTATTGAGATNATTTATAGGTTATAATAGCATAAAATAAAAGCTAGTTGTGTGAAATAACCTATTCATCTGCCAGTGCTATTGAGATTTGGACTTCCATGACCCATATACTCTTACCGTTATACTTTAAAGATAATATCACTTGAATTTAACATTCCTTTTAAGCTATTTCATGCAAGATTTTATTTCAAAAATTTATACCAAAAGAATGAAAATCATGATATTTATTAAGATATTGATGGGATATTTGATACAAACGTTTCTTGCTTCAGACATATTTTACTCTGACACAAACTTTTGGCACAAATTTGNTTGATGGGATATTTGATACAAACGTTTCTTGCTTCAGACATATTTTACTCTGACACAAACTTTTGGCACAAATTTGAAACGTTTCTTGCTTCAGACATATTTTACTCTGACACAAACTTTTGGCACAAATTTGGGATTTGTAAAAATTTTGCNAAACGTTTCTTGCTTCAGACATATTTTACTCTGACACAAACTTTTGGCACAAATTTGGGATTTGTAAAAATTTTGCTTCAACAACTTATTTTGTAAATAATTATAATTACATCTATTCCAACTAAATATGGTAAAAGAAAATTATAAAAGACCATCATGAAGCCCTTGCTTCTAAAGATGGAAATTTTATTCCCACACATAATATTGGTAATATACTATCACAGTCATTTGCATGAGGCCATATGTATGATATATCGTAGTTATACATTTCATAACATATTCACATAGAAAACCGAAGTTTCGTTGTTTATATCGCGCACAAAATCTAAGATTCAACATGAATCTTGAATATATACTTGAACTCTGAGTTTAAAATCCTATAAAACACAATATCACGGAACATAGAGAATTAGTATCCTGTATATTATTACAAGAACAAATAAACACTGCAGTGTAAAATACTGTAATGTTCTAATTCAAGTCCAAACACAAGATTCAAGTTCACTTTTACTTTCTGGTATCTGCTAACCCAGCTTTACTTTCATTCAAGTTACTTAAATTTGCTCATTTGGAGAAGTTCAAAAGTGGGCATGATATGCAGTAGGTGCAACCACATGGTGTGCTGCCAGCAAGCAAGAGACCACTTTCTGAGGACAACTGTCAGATCAAGGCTTATGAATCAGAGCTCAAACCCCAATCAGCCGAGTTGCGACAGATTGCAGNTCTGAGGACAACTGTCAGATCAAGGCTTATGAATCAGAGCTCAAACCCCAATCAGCCGAGTTGCGACAGATTGCAAGATTGTCACAAAGGTTGAAGTTTTGTCAAAACCCTTCCCCCACGAAGCTGACACGACATCAGAGGAGTGAGTACTTGTGTGCGACACATGGCAGAACAATAACAGCAATGTATTACAGCAACTTCTTACAGAGACAGGTAAGTAGTGCCATTATTAGGAAGAAAAGTCCTGATCTTCTGAACAAAGCAATAACTCTCCATGACAAACAAGACTGCACATACAGCAGGATGCACAGAGCAGTTCTNCTGATCTTCTGAACAAAGCAATAACTCTCCATGACAAACAAGACTGCACATACAGCAGGATGCACAGAGCAGTTCTTGAGCACTGGGGACGGGGTCATGACGTCGTTAGGGGTGGGGTATGAGAGACGTGTAATGAAGTTGTGATGGGGCCACGGTGGCAGAGCAGTTCTTGAGCACTGGGGACGGGGTCATGACGTCGTTAGGGGTGGGGTATGAGAGACGTGTAATGAAGTTGTGATGGGGCCACGGTGGCAGAGCAGTTAGCCTGCTCGCCTCCCACCAAGGTGAACCCGGTTCAATCCCCGACTGGGTCACTTCCGGATTTTCGCATGTGAGAATCTTGCTGGACGATGCCACTGATCAGTGGGTTTTCTCTGGGATCTCCCGTTTCCCCACCCTTTCATTCCGACACTGCTCCCTACTCACCTCAATCACACTCATCTGCTCTCAAGACCTCGCTGTTAAGAGCCACCCAAATCTCTTCACTCTCACACACACACTCGCTCTTGCTCTCACGCGTGCTCTCTCTCTCTCTCTCTCTCTCTCTAATACACTCTCTCATGCTCACGCGCACACACTCTCTCTCACACGCTCGCGCTCTCGCTCTCTCTCACGCTCATGCACTCTCTCACGCTCCCGCACACACTCTCTCTCTCCATCACGCTTGTGCCCACGTCCTCACTCTTTTTATGTGATTTCTACCACCAAGGCAAACCGGGTTCAATTCTCGGCCGGGTAACTCACTGATTTTCACAAGTGGGAATTGTGCCAGACGATGCTGCTGGTCGGTGGGTTTTCTTGGGGATCTCCCATTTTGCTCCATTTTCACCTCATTTCACCCTCGTCGGCTCTCAAGACCTCGTAGTTTTAGCCGCCCAAATTTCTCAACTGAACTCATTCATGTGATTTCAACCTCCTATCCAAAGTAAAGGAACCTTTGTACGGTAGATGGTTAGGATATTGTGAATACTGTACAATGGATGACCCAATTCACATATGGTGAGACAGATAGTATTTGGTGCCTCCCACATTGTTGGCAATACATATGTTGTGGATGCCACGGAAGATTACTCTGAGGGACTTTAGGGTGGTTATGTGTGTTATAATGTTACAACTACCATAATAAACATGAGCAGCATGATGTTACTTATGGATGTTCCCTACCATATACATATTCTGCATTGTCCATGCATTCCATTCCGTTTTATTTGTATATTTCAAAATTCTTATCTGCACCTGAATTATCACAAAAATAAAGGTTGTATATTTGAAATTATTTATGAGCAAAAAAATTTTTTCTTGTGGCTACGTGTGATTATAATGTCACTAAGATTACTAGTAATAAAAAGTGACAAAAGGAATCATGATCGCCAGTGATCAGATAAAAATCATATTTTACTGAATTAAGATAGATAATAAATAATGTAGTAGTGATCCGAGCACAAAAAAGATGAACAGGTGTAATCTTTACTGGGCAATGGGTTGGGCATATGCGGGATAGAAAATTCAAGAAACAACATTCAAATAAAATACAAGTTATTTACTGTGTGTAATAAACATGCAGAACACAATTAATATGTATATACTTAAAGATTTAAAAATTAAAAGAAAATTTTTATTTTTTCAAAATATTCTGATTATAAATACTTTTCAATTTAAGATAATGTAACTCTACAAACTTTGTAATGTGCATAATTCAAAATTCACTTTAAAATAAAGGCTTACAATTTTGAAAAGAGTTTTTGATAAGGATTTATAAAGACAGTAAATAATGATAAAAGTAAACAGCAACAAAGATGCATTCTGCAAACCAGCACAAATTATGTATACTGACCCGTCAACCATACAGCTACTAACGGACGCCAAAAATACATCTGCAAGACTGGCTGCATCTGTGCAAAATCTTCATGCCCTTTTTTTACAGTTGAGAAAACAAAACTATTTTCTTCATCTTTGTAGAACCTCAAGAGTGAAGAAATTCCCCACACCTGCAAAAGTTTAATGTGACAAGTGAGAAAATATTTACATGGGTCAGAAGGCAATAACACTATGTACTGCTTTAGCTTTAGCAAGTATTATTANGACAAGTGAGAAAATATTTACATGGGTCAGAAGGCAATAACACTATGTACTGCTTTAGCTTTAGCAAGTATTATTAAAGAAGAATACAAAACAAATTAATAATTTGAATTCAGGGACATTAAGTACAAAATTGCATGAAATAAATGATACAATAAAGAAAAGTCCCTCCCCTCATGTTTTTAAACTTATGGTTTCTACAAGNCAAAATTGCATGAAATAAATGATACAATAAAGAAAAGTCCCTCCCCTCATGTTTTTAAACTTATGGTTTCTACAAGGCAGTACTTGGGAGAAAGGGAAAGCACGCTCTCTGATGCTGACAAACATTCTTGCTTGTCTTCCTTTCAGTCCAGCACAACATTGCATTGTCTTCTACACTATTCATGTTCAACTTGTGTGAGAGTGACGGAGTGACAGGCATATGGGAGAAAGGGAAAGCACGCTCTCTGATGCTGACAAACATTCTTGCTTGTCTTGCTTTCAGTCCAGCACAACATTGCATTGTCTTCTACACTATTCATGTTCAACTTGTGTGAGAGTGACGGAGTGATAGGCATATGGGAGAAAGGGAAAGCACGCTCTCTGATGCTGACAAACATTCTTGCTTGTCTTGCTTTCAGTCCAGCANGACAAGTGAGAAAATATTTACATGGGTCAGAAGGCAATAACACTATGTACTGCTTTAGCTTTAGCAAGTATTATTGAAGAAGACTACAAAACAAATTAATTATTTGAATTCAGGGACATTAAGTTCAAAATTGCATGAAATAAATGATACAATAAAGAAAAGTCCCTCCCCTCATCTTTTTAAACTTATGGTTTCTACAAGGNTGCTCCACAGTTGAGATCTTCATTATCAATGAGGGTGAAGTCAAGCACTGAGATCATTTCTTAATGTCTTGTTCAAAGTGTTCTGTTGTTTGAATGAGTGGCAACGAATCTAGTTTGTTTTGCTTTTATATAGAAGAGAGTAACCATTAGCATTTTGTGAATCACCTGTGTGGTGCATCAACATTCATCATCAGGTGTGTGGCATGTACATATAAAGAGTACATGTGCTAATGGTAGGCTCCACACACAACAGACAAACAGNGAACACTTCTACACTATTCATGTTCAACTTGTGTGTGAGTGACGGAGTGATAGGCATATGGGAGATGCTCCACAGTTGAGATCTTCAATATCAATGAGGATGAAGTTAGGTGGAGCTCAAGCACTGAGATCATTTCTTAATGTCTTGTTAAAAGTGTTCTGTTGTTTGAATGAGTGGCAACGAATCTAGTTTGTTTTGGTTTTATATAGAAGAGAGTAACCATTAGCATTTTGTGAATCACCTGTGTGGTGCATGAACATTCATCATCAGGTGTGTGGCATGTACAATGGTAGGCTCCACACACAACAGACAAACAGGAGAAACTAGCCAGTGTGCTCTGAAGGCCTCAGTTAATTGTGAGCCCATTACAACTACGCCAACCAGCCGTCCTTCAAACAAATATATGTACAACTTACAAAAATCAAAAACCTGCCTACAGTATTTTCAAGGAAATATTACATTCCCTCAATACCATTGAAGTAGATTTCAACTAAACTGCAGCAGCATGCATTTTTATCTTGTTAATTACAATCAGTGGATTGTAAAAGAAACGAGTTTCACTGAAGTGTCCAAAACGTGTATGGACTAAAGTATTAATTATATGTATACATTTGTGCCGTTGCACAATTTTTGGGCACATTATTTTCCAGATTTTGCCTAACTTCATACATATACAGTGAAATCCCGATATTTCGCATTCCGATTATTCGTATATCCCGCTAATTCATACAAATTTGCCGGCCCCTTGAGAAAATCCCTTTAATTCGTATATAAACAATGCATTCCGGTCCCCTTGATAATACCTATTTATTTTGGTGCTCGAGCTCAATTAAAACTTCTTATAATTCTTATTTACAACTTAAAAATCTCGTCAACTCGTACTGTTTTAACCCTAGACTGTACACCACCTCTAGATTTATGCAATTCGGGCAGGGTAAAAAAGACTGGAAGGGTACTGAGGGACGCAGGAGGGTTTGAAGGGCAGGCAATGACGCCGAGTAGGCTGTGAGGCGATGTGTCTGTGATTCCCAGAACTAAGAGGCGCCTTGCTATCCGGTCTACGGTTATGAGAGAGTAGGAAGGAGCAGAGCAAGTGGAAAGTTAGTCAGTTCGGTCTTAGCTATGCCTCCGAAAAGAGCTAATAAGTGTCTTTCCATTAGAGAAAAAAAAGAAATCATTAACGCCGTGGCCGGTGGTGNTGTCTGTGATTCCCAGAACTAAGAGGCGCCTTGCTATCCGGTCTACGGTTATGAGAGGGTAGGAAGGAGCAGAGCAAGTGGAAAGTTAGTCAGTTCGGTCTTAGCCATGACTCCGAAAAGAGCTAATAAGTGTCTTTCCATTAGAGAAAATTTTCTTTAGTAATTGCGGCACCGGCCACCACTATAACAAATTGACGTGTCCAAACGTTATAACGTTCCTCCTTCAACAATAACATCAATTCTGAAGAACAAGAGCAAAATCGCCTCCCAGACATCAGACAGCAAAGTAAAGCGCTTTAAAACTGGTAAGTATCCACAACTAGAAAAGAATTTTAAAAAGTTGTTTGCGCAAGCACGGAATTTGAATGTACCAGTTGGAGAAAACATTTTAAGAGAAAAAGCAAAAGTTTTCACAGAAAAAATGGGAATTAAAGACTTTCGTGCAAGTGATGGTTGGTTTGATAGGTTTAAAAAAAGGCACAGCATAAAATTTAAGAAGATTAGTGGGGAAAGTGTGAGTGTATCGGCCTACGTTTGTTCTGAGTAGAAAGACGAATTGGGAGAAATAATTGATTCTTATGAGCCCAACAACATTTTTAATGCCGATGAGACGAGGTTATTTTATAAGTGTCTCCCCGACCGATCAATGTGTTTTAAGGAAGAAAAGTGTCATGGCGGAAAAAATAGTAAAGAACGTGTAACCATATTGTTGACCGCCAACATGGATGGATCTGAGAAATTAAGACCACTCATGATAGGCAAATCAGCCAAACCAAGATGTTTTAAAAACATAAAAACTTTTCAGATGACCTATCGTGCAAACAAAAAAGCATGGATGACGGGTGAACTATTCAAGGAATGGATACGATCAGTGTATGCTGATATGGAGAAAAGACGGCGAAAAATTATACTTTTCATGGATAATTGTACGGCCCACAACAATCCCCTCCGCTCAGTCATGTTAATGTTGTGTTTTTGCCTGCCAACACTACTTCTAAGCTTGCAGTCTCTAGACCAGGGCATAATTAAAACGTTCAAAACCTTTTACCGCAAGGAAGTAGTGATGCAACTCCTTGACACATAGAAGATGGGAAGGATCATAAAATCACCTTATTTTCAGCCATGAACATTTCTCACAAGGCGTGGCAAAGTGTTAGCGAAAGCACAATAAAAAACTGTTTTCGTGCTTGTGCATTCACGACGGTGGAACTTTCATCAGCAGTTANACGAAGGTGGAACTTTCATCAGCAGTTACTGAACAAGACTTAGAATGTCCTGTGAATTGGAATCGTCTTCCTCAAAACGAAGAAATTTCTATAACGTTTGAAGATTTCGTCCATTTTGACGATGGCCTAGCGGTAGCGGGGATTCTAACTCATGACAAAATTTTGGCTCCATCTCAGGACACTAATGGTGAAGGTGATGACGAAGAGGATGTGCCGACAATTACACCTAAAGTGGCTAAACAATACATCAACAACGTGCGCCATTTCTTAGCGAAATCAGACGTTGGCGATGAAGTATTTTCTGCTTTGAACATGCTTGACAAAGCCATCGACAATACCCGTCTGCAAGGCTTGCACCAAAAGAAACTTACAGATTTTTTTTAAACGTATATTTTTAATGTTTTTTTTATTGATGTAATTATTGATTTATATATACATATGTATACATAATATGTAGCCATGCGTTTATCATTACATATTAATGCAAATTTGCATTAATCTCATTATTATGTTTTTTTTCTTTTTTTGCACCCGATTATTGGTAATCCTGCTAATTTGAATATCTCGATAATTCATATTTAACATTCAGTCCCTTGACAATACGAATTATCAGGATTCTACTGTATAAAAGTATACATGCATCGATTATTGTATGAAAATCCGTGTACAGCAAGTTATCTTCAATTAAAAGTAGTTAATTACGTGGCGATTATCACTTGACTGCAAAACACTTCGTAGGTACAATATTGGTAGAAAATGGTTGAAAAACAGTTATCAAGAAAAAACGTGCATGTTGCCCATTGTCGGGTCCTCTGTGACGAAAACAGAGGCATGTAAAAAGTTGCATGGTACACCTGCGTAAATTTATTCATCTTGTTATTGCAAAATAATTTTTCTTTACTATGTGAGAAGCATTTTCATATACATTTCATAGAATTTTGCCCAAATTTGCTCAGACAATTTTTTTTTTATCAGGGAAAATTAATTTAATTATTGTGTAAATTTAACACGCACACACACACACGTGTACGATAATTTCCCTTTACATGTAAATGTAATTTGCTTCCCTTACATCTACAGGAATTTCACCTCAGTTTGTTACAGTGATCCTTTCACACCAAATTGGTTTTGTAAATGAATGAAGTTATTAGTTGTGCATTTATGCTACTGACATTATAGTGTATCATATACATGTGTCATCTTCAAAATACATTTCTCTTTGCTACCAGAACCGATGGAGCTAGTCATGGAAGGAGAGTGTGGCATCAGTGGTTTAGCAATTAGGAATGGCTTTGTGTGCATTACGGCATGCAACACGGTCGGAAAGGAAAACGGGGAGCGGTATGGTGATGCAGAACTAGCTTGCATTTCTGTAGGCTTTTGCTGCTGGAAGGATGCTACAGCAACATTTGCAGGTCATCAAGGGAGTTCATTTCACAAGAAATGTTTGCACCTGATAATAAGCAGAGAAAATTCTGTTTTGATTAATTCTCAAATGTCAGAGGCTCATGTGAGGGAACAAAGAAAAGCCCCAATGTGCTTATTTGCTATGATTAGCTATACATGTTATTTAGTGCGATCTGGAAGTGCGGTACAAGGTCACAAAAGTGATGCTGTGAATCTTGTCATACTCTTACAAGAGATTAAATCAGAAATTGAGGTACTGGAGCTGTTGGCTCACAAGGTTATGCGTGAAATTATAGCANATTTAGTGCGATCTGGAAGTGCGGTACAAGGTCACAAAAGTGATGCTGTGAATCTTGTCATACTCTTACAAGAGATAAAATCAGAAATTGAGGTACTGGAGCTGTTGGCTCACAAGGTTATGCGTGAAATTATAGTATAAATTAAAATTGCTCCATGGTTCTCTGTTATTGCAGATGGTATTACTGATTGTGCTGGCCAGGAGCAGTTCTCTNATAAATTAAAATTGCTCCATGGTTCTCTGTTATTGCAGATGGTATTACTGATTGTGCTGGCCAGGAGCAGTTCTCTGTATGCATTCGGTTTGTTCAGCCACAAACTTTAGTAGTAAAAGAAGCATTTGTAGGATTATACAACCCTCATGATAGCAGGAGAGTGACACTTTCTGCGGCCATTAAGGACGTGCTTCTCCGAATGAATCTTCCAATCTCTGATCTCGGAGGACATTGCTTCGATGGAACTGATCCACAAAGAATAATGTATAATTGCTTTGTTTTCCCCCATCACGTCAGGTCTGTCATAAGATGTAAAAATTAATTTGATACATGGAAATAAGAGTTAAATTGCAGTATGTTCTGTTTCTCCTGATTGATATTACAATAATACTGATTTTAAGTGNCGACAATATTTTGATCCGCTAAACTGAATTAAGATAAATTTATGTCAGTCATGATGCCCTCAGAAACTGGAACTTTCTCCAGAAACTTCTACTCCTTACAATGGTCAGACCAAAAAAGGACGCAAAACGTCTTATACACGATACGTCATCATTTGCGCATTACGGGAAGGTCATAGACCTTTCCATTGCAAGAGATAAAACTGCGCTTAAATTAACCTCCAAAGAGAAAAAAAACAGATTTATTGTGCTAAGCACTCCTACAGATTAAATGCAAACACATTACCTCGGCAACCAAATCAATANAAAAAAAACAGATTTATTGTGCTAAGCACTCCTACAGATTAAATGCAAACACATTACCTCGGCAACCAAATCAATAAGCATACAAAAAATGTACCTAAATCCTAGAAATGGAAGGATGATATAACCTTAAATTAACCAAAAGCAAAATTGAGCTAACAAAAATTTAAATTTTATTAATTTTACAGGTTGAATTCCAATACTACTATATTTAGTTACATATAAAATCATGAAAAAAATAGTACACATACTGAAATGTAATATTATTATATTACACTGTAATCATTAGTGGGATCTGGCGCATTCACATTCCAAAGTCCCGTAACCAACTTTGTGCCCCAGAAAAAGCATAAAAATCATGATGCCACTTTACTGCTGTTCCAAGTCTTTAATAAGTAAAAATAAATATATTAATATATTAAAGTGTTGCAGGAAACACAAATCTCACAAAAATCCCTAAAAATTCAAAACAAAAAAAATTTGNATATTAATATATTAAAGTGTTGCAGGAAACACAAATCTCACAAAAATCCCTAAAAATTCAAAACAAAAAAAATTTTAATTCAAAATTATGGGAAATCACGAAAAACAAAATGTAATCCATACAAACAACATTTTTTAGAAAAATTTAAAAACCCAAGGGAATTCATGAAAATCACTTAAAGAAACTCCTTGTGTATTAAAAATTCCCTAAGATTTGANAATTTAAAAACCCAAGGGAATTCATGAAAATCACTTAAAGAAACTCCTTGTGTATTAAAAATTCCCTAAGATTTGAGAAATCTTTTAAAGATACGAACCTTAACATATAAATAAATGTTCAACAGTAACAAAAAAATCGTAGTCGTCAATATTATCTTTGCAGGTGCAAAAACTCTTCATAAGTAGCAAGAAAATCTTTGGAAATCTCAAAAAAAAAACTTTGAAAATAAGAAAAAATCATTTTAAATCCATAAAAAAAATCTTTGGAAATCATTAAAAATCTTTGACAATAGTAAGAAAATCTATGAAAATCATTACAAATCTTTGAAAATCACTGAAAATCTTACAAAATCAACAGAAAATCATGGAAAATCACTTAGGACAAAAATCATCAAAAATTATTGTAACTTGGAAAAATCGCCTAAAATAAATTTAAAAATTGGTGTACACATTTTAACCTAGTTGTTGCCCCCACGCAATGCAGTCAATTCCAATCACAATCCGTAATTAGAATCCAAGAAAAAAGTCACAAATCAAAGTTATAACAGCACTAATGAAGAATGTATCCCGAAGCAAAACAACACACACAAAGAACATGGCATGGTCTGGTCACGAGATGAAAGGTGCCCATGGGAGGGAGGANCCCGAAGCAAAACAACACACACAAAGAACATGGCATGGTCTGGTCACGAGATGAAAGGTGCCCATGGGAGGGAGGATACCTGTGAAGCCTGCTGTTATACCAGGCACTGGCTGCTCAGAGTCAGCCTATCGGCGAGCATTATCAAGCCATGTTGCCACATCTATCAAGCATCTGTAGAGTCTTAGTACGTGTGTCGTGAAATATGAATTTTAGTAATATAAATTACAATTCCATACATAAAAAATACGTTTGAATATAGTAGTAAGAGAAATTGATAAACCATACATGAGATATATTTGGGAGTTCATTCTATTATAAAACTCTATAAGCAAACAAACACCTGACATGTTAAGTTTGTAGTAAAAATGATTTCACACTTATGTATTATCTCATGTATTTACAGTAGCGTGTAGCATAGAAAAATTATTCAACTTTGTTAATGTAGCTTATAATGGCAGCACAGGATTCTCCTCCCTATCCACGCATATGTCATTCCTTTCCATTACAAACTTCTCCAGACATTCAATTTCTTTCAAATAAAAGTCATTGATTTTGCAATGGAACTTCTTGAAATCATCAGGCATAGCTGCGGTAATTTGTTTTGCTGTCAGAATTTTCCCCCTTTTTGTAAAATTCTGACACAGTTCTCTGAAGATATTCTTTGGCAGTCATCAAAAACCATAAGTCGTTTCATGACATTTTTGTGACACAAATATTGCCTTTGACGTAGATGCAATGCATATCCACCACACTGAACGTTCACTGACATCACATGCCCTCGCTGTCAAACAGCAAACTTTGTTAAAAATTTGTACTTTTGCAAAATTCTTAGTTTAATAATTTAGTAACAAAATTAATGCACACTAACGATTAGATCAGCATTGTTTGTGAACCACTTCTTTTTTGTAACAACTGGTGATATCACAATGTTTACTCAGCATCATAATTTCAGCAAAACCTTTACACGCAAACAACCGAAAAACGATGAGAAACGTTCAAAGGCCGTCGCGGAACTAAAGCTACAGAGCATAGCGGACACCAACACTGGGTGGAATGAGGCAGCTGTGCTGCTATTATCTTGTTTCAACTAAGCACGATTCAGACTTCGTTATCGCAGAGGCACATTTAGATATACGTACGAAATATGGTTACCTGTTGCAGAAAGAACAAAGAAAATATTCTATTTTGAAAAATAGTCTTGAGTTTATGCCAACTGTCATGCAAGCTCCTTACTGATGTTAAAGCTACAGATATAGGATTTTCACCTACTTATTCAGCAAAATGAGCCTTTTGCAAAAAGTGACCTAATTTTAATGAAATATTTCATGATTTTATGAGCGCGTCTGAGAAACATGTTGCTCAACTTGCTGCGAACTAGGCAACAGTGCAGAGCCGTGATAGGCTACTGGCACCAGCTAGTGGGAGGAGCAAGTCAGAGCGCAGAGCCGTGATAGGCTACTGGCACCAGCTAGTGGGAGGAGCAAGTCAGAGCGCAGAGCCGTGATAGGCTACTGGCACCAGCTAGTGGGAGGAGCAAGTCAGAGCGCAGAGCCGTGATAGGCTACTGGCACCAGCTAGTGGGAGGAGCAAGTCAGAGCGCAGAGCCGTGATAGGCTACTGGCACCAGCTAGTGGGAGGAGCAAGTCAGAGCGCAGAGCCGTGATAGGCTACTGGCACCAGCTAGTGGGAGGAGCAAGTCAGAGCGCAGAGCCGTGATAGGCTACTGGCACCAGCTAGTGGGAGGAGCAAGTCAGAGCGCAGAGCCGTGATAGGCTACTGGCACCAGCTAGTGGGAGGAGCAAGTCAGAGCGCAGAGCCGTGATAGGCTACTGGCACCAGCTAGTGGGAGGAGCAAGTCAGAGCGCAGAGCCGTGATAGGCTACTGGCACCAGCTAGTGGGAGGAGCAAGTCAGAGCGCAGAGCCGTGATAGGCTACTGGCACCAGCTAGTGGGAGGAGCAAGTCAGAGCGCAGAGCCGTGATAGGCTACTGGCACCAGCTAGTGGGAGGAGCAAGTCAGAGCGCAGAGCCGTGATAGGCTACTGGCACCAGCTAGTGGGAGGAGCAAGTCAGAGCGCAGAGCCGTGATAGGCTACTGGCACCAGCTAGTGGGAGGAGCAAGTCAGAGCGCAGAGCCGTGATAGGCTACTGGCACCAGCTAGTGGGAGGAGCAAGTCAGAGCGCAGAGCCATGATAGGCTACTGGCACCAGCTAGTGGGAGGAGCAAGTCAGCTTGCCTGGTCTTCAGCGGCCAAGAAGTTCTGTATCTGGTACAGTGGCTACCACTGTTGCTATTTGCTATGCAGGCGTGATTGGAGGGTGGTTAAGCACTCACGGGAATTGGAAGAGCACGGCTGGGAGGGAGGGGTGAAGAACAAAAGAGCCCCTCATGACGTCATGTATTGC